>JAMWET010006793.1:267500-450293 GCA_024036415.1 Prochilodus magdalenae
CTCACAGGAAGTTATTGCAAGAAGTGGTATGCTGTCTGATGCCTGGAACGGTGCTTTCCAATAGAAGAATTTCTATTCATTTACAAGAATGAGATATATAGATAAAAGTATAATGTGTTTTACACAGGCCATAATATAAGTCTTTTCCAAAATTAAAAAAAAATTAGTTTGCCAATACAAATTGTGTAGGAGTGTGTTTTCTGTAGAGGACATGTTAACTTACTTTCACACAGAAAATCAGCAAAACATGTAACAGGACCAGGTCACTCAAGCATTTGACTACTCTCATTGTTGCAGTGCTATTGGGAAGGAAGATGAAGGTTACCAGAAACAACAAGTGTTGATCTATGTAGACTGATATGGGTAATATGTATACAGCTACACATACAGAAGTAGTGTCTCTCAGTATGGCATCAGGCCGCCATGTTTGCACATGCAAAATTCCAGACGTCTAGGTATGGAGTTGTAGAGGTTTCTAATGGTGTCCTGTGATACTCCATCCCATACAGACTGAATAATCTCACACAGTTTCTGAAGATCCCGCAGTAGGGGCGGAGGTGGAGTGACTTCAGGCCTTCTGGATAGAAGACAATGGTGCCTCAACACATGGATTCCTTGATGGTCTCCACCAAGACCAGAAAAGCAGGACTCATCACTGAAGATGACCTTCAGTTTGGCAACCCGACTGGCTCAATATATGCAATTACAGCTGTCGGGTCAAACAGGTACAGCAATAAGGCCTGCCCTTGCTTATGCCACATGCACAGCCGAGCATGAAACTTGAGTCATTCAAATGCTTCACAATGTCAAACCTACACCACCTCATAGCTGCACAACTCACACTAACTCACCATCACCATGTTAGTGTCATTGCAGTGCTGAGAATGATACACCATGCTTATAACACCTGCCCTGTGGTGGTCCTGTGGGGGTCCCAGGGTAACACAGTGTCAGATGGACTACAGCCTGTAACTGCAGAAGAACAAAGTGCTGCTATAAGGTAAGTGGAGCTTGTAAGTAAAGAGTAGTGAAGTGTATATTGAAGGGATACGAGCTTCTATCATTGTTTACTCTGTTAACTCTGTGTTTAAACAAACCCTGCTGTGTGGAGCCTGGCTAGTTATTCGAGTGCTTCAAAATGTTGTTATATATTACAGCCACCATTATTTAAAAGCACTTAGGATAAAACTCCTACTTGTATGGCATCCAACACTCTTCAGGATGCATCTAGAGGAATAACGGTCCAGTCGCAGTCAAAATTCACAGACGATATCGGAATTCTATCGGAACCTGTTCCATAATGTAAAACATTCATGTTACATTTCATCCTCTGTTGAATTGTGCCTTGCCTTCCCCTTTACAGTGGATTAGAATATACTGTTGCTGTTGTAAAATGGTATTTCAGTTTGATGTATGTTGAAGCTCAGTACTTTGGAGTCACTCTAATTGGCCTGTCATGGTCACACGATATAATGCACAGCTAATGGTTTTAAATGGCTTTTAAAATATAAAAAAGTTTTTTGATATGACAGAGATGATGCAGGAACATGTCTTTCCTGTTTATTTCATTTCCCATGATGTTGCAGTAAGCAGTGGCTCCTTCGCCGTAATGACCTCTTCAGCTTCTCTTGAAAATGCTACTCCGTTCTGTTAATGTCTTGTTCTTTGCCTCACAAGCTGAAGCAGCTTCCCGTTAAACGAGGAAGGCTCCTCTTAAGTAAAGGTCGTGCAGGGTTCAAAGCCTTGTCATTTACTGGCAGCTCCCACGCCACACACATAGCACTCGCTCACTCACACTGAGCTAAGTGTAAGCACTCTAACCTGCGAAGTCAGCGGTCCTCATGAAGCACTACCGGAGCTTGTAGAGCTTTAGGAAAATCAAAGAACAAGCTGAGCCAAAGGTTGCAGGTTCCTGCCCTTGTTCCTGGCTGCTTGGGAGATGCCATGCATCATCATGTCACTTCAAGTGGATAACACGTCTTCATGAATACAACATGTAGGTGCTGTCATTAGCGTGGCTAATAGGGATCTGAATACACAATGAGGAGAATTATGTCCTCCATATATACAGCCTTAAAAAAGATGGTTCTTCAGGGATTCCATATTACAACAAAGGCGAGCTATGATGTTAATTAAGTCATTAGCTACTCATTGTTTACAACACTGTTTACTGTTAAGTTTGGTTATTGTTAGCTCATAGCTTATTTCCTCAATAAGTGTATAATAACTGCTGCTTATTACAGTTTCACTAGTGTTTATTAAACTTGAAAACAAACAAAGAACCTTATTATTAATTACTTAGTACTTAACCAGTAACAACTAAGTAACTAACTAATGTGTAAAAACATTTGACTGATACATATATAAAGGAGTAGTTAAACAAATAAAATAATAAGTGTTATGTTCCATATTTATATTCAGAAATTATATATATATAAATTTCTGAATATATATATATATATATATATATATATATATATATATATATATATATATATATATATAAATTCAGAATTGTATATACATACACACTCATGTAAAATAAAGAAAAATATAAGTATAAGTATATATAAGTAGATAAACACTGATATGACTAAAGCATATATATAATATATATAATATAAAAGGTGTTATATGTCATAAATATATATAGAAACATCAGAACCAGATATCTTATCGAAATTATAATTCATTATTGATTCATTAAATAATGAATCAAATGAATTATTAAACCCATAATTTAATTAATTATTATTTAAAGGCATATTTAGTCTTTAGCCTTTAGAGTACCTTTTAGAAAACTGTCACAGTCAGCTAAGCTTGTGTTGAGCCATTATCATTCATATCTAAGCTGAAGTAGCTGATTCATTTTAGAAACATGTTTTATAAGATTTCCTGAAATACTCTTCATATCCTGATAGCAATCAATCAAAAAGACAAATGCCCTGAGTAGGCCCATAGGACTGTAATAACCTGGGCTAAATTAAATGATCGGATGGCCTACCTGCCCGTCTAACTACCTTCCTCACTACCTGCCCGCACATGCATGCTCTGCATGTGTACTCATTTGTGTTTAAAGCTGTGGGTGTAAGCCAGCTAGCTAGGAGCACTGTGTATATAATCTGTGTGAGTGTATGTTTGTTTTCTATTGTAGTTGCAAGTAACGTTTAATGGCGTTGTGGTGTAGCCACGCCACATGTTAAGTCGTCCTGTCTAAACAACAATGAAATTAACATTACCAAGAAATTTAAAAACCTCTTAAGCATATTATTTTCAACTGCCAAGTGCCGTTTCCTGTAAAGGTTCAATTTAAGAACTCTGAGCTGGTTTCATTACCCCAGGTCCAATTTCATGTTTTGTTGAGTTTCTTAATGAAAATAAGTTCACACATCCTACAGAGACCTCACCTCTGATCACACATCATTAATGCACAGTGGACAGGAAACGTGGCCTGTTATGGCACATTTGATTTTTAAATACACAGAAACTGTGCACCTAAACTAGCAGGGAAATACCGTATATACGTTCCCTGTGGAGGATTTAGTGGTGTGGGGGTGGGATCACACTTGGGTCAATGGTGCAGGGGTATTGTCTCTTTGGTAGTACTTTGCATTAGCTTAATGCTTATTACTTTACAACAGAAGTGAAGACATCATACTATAAAAATGCACTCATGGAATTATGCAGTCCATCTTAAAACCCCTCCAAAATGGAACTTTACAGGAGGGCAAAACAGCTTTCTTAATTTGCAATATCACAGGCACATATAGTCAATATAACAGGCACATACTGATCAATTACATTTACATTTACGGCATTTAGCTGACGCTCTTATCCAGAGCGACTTACAGGGTTAATCATATTACAGGTAGGCCAATGTAGTGTTAGGAGTCTTGCCCAAGGACTCTTATTGGTGTAGCACAGCATAGTCACCCAGCCCGGGAATCTATCCATCATGAACACACATGTGCAAAAAAGTTATCAAAGTTTTTTTATATATTCCAGGTGTCAATATGGCAAATATATAATATCATGCCATCAAGAGTACATGTGGTATATCAGGATATGTATTGTTTCAGACATCTCATCAGTTGAAACTGCACAGTTGTGTTCATGATGGATAGATTCCTGGGCTGAGTGACTATGCTGTGCTACACCAATAAGAGTCCTTGGGCAAGACTCCTAACACTACACTGGCCCACCTGTAATATGATTAACCCTGTAAGTCGCTCTGGATAAGAGCGTCAGCTAAATGCCGTAAATGTAAATGTAAATGTAATTGATCAGTATGTGCCTGTTATATTGAGTCTTTAAGGTAACTGAACATCTGTTTAGTTATGTCTGTCTAAACTTTTGATTGGTAGTCTATGTAGCATACCAAGTATCAGGAATGAAGCCGTATTACCATTGGAAGTGAGTGAGCTGATTATGGTCCCGTCATGTTTAATTATTGACGAAGTACAGAAAGATACAGACCGAGACATGAATCAGTTCAGTCTGTTTTACTCACTTACATATTTATTTGCAGCTTTATGTGCTTTTTATTTACAACATCATCAAGTCGTGTATGCCGATAGAATGCGTGGCTACTAGTCCTCAATCCAGGCTCCGTCCATTTCAGTTTCTTCTACCACAAACATCCAGTCAACTGTGAAAACAGCCTGGAAGCCTGAGACAAAACGTATAAACTTTAACGAGAGAAGAACCAAAGGGTTGGGGACTTGCTAAGCAAAAGTATAGTAAAGACTGGCACACTGATAAAAGAAAGCAATCATTCAGAATCAAGAAAACTGACCGGCATCAACTGAGAACGACTTCAATAATACAGCAGCTCATTTTCCCTACTCACAATAACTTGCATAATGCATGTTTTCCCACCTGGTGCTTTCTTGTCCTTTGGGTGGACTAGCTGACATCAGCTGCTATGTTTATATGTGCACGAAGGCTAGCAGTTCCTGATTTTTATGGAGCAACATAAATATTGATCAGATTCGAAAAAACACGACATTCTTTTCTTTTTCAAAAGAAACAAATGTAATTATGGAGATCATGAGTAGTCATCATGTCGTCATCAATGTCATGGGCACGCCGACATCCCTACTGTAACCGGGCATGCTGCCCATCAGACAGTTGTAAGGAGACCTACGTCCATCTCAGGCCAGTCGCCCCGCCACTGGCGACAGACCTAAGACTTAAGGCAGAGAACTGGGGCTTCAGCATACATATTCTAATCCCTGCCAGCATATACAGCGCAGTGAATGGTGGGGAAAGTGGTGGCGGGGTCAAGAGAAGAGCCATTGCTGCTGCTGCTGTCCCCAGTAATGCAGGACTTGTGGTGAGCTGTTGGAATCCTACCACTACTGGTTTAGTTTGTGGCTAGTACTGCACATGTCCCAGGGACATGGCTTGTGTTGGTAGGACACCAGGATAGTTGACCTCCAGAGGGCCATTAGGTATGGCCATGCATAGAGGCTCATGGGAGGCACCCACCTTCTGAAACAGAGGTTTTATTGTGTTGATTAATGCTGTTAATGTTGTTGCTAATTAGTCTAAAGTAGGTGTATATGCAGTTTGTATATTTGTGTGGCCTGTGGGTGTTTTGTGCTGGCTGTTGGTCTCCATGGGGTGGAAATTTCAGCATTTGGTCCAAGTTTCAGCTCCTGAATTTTTCTGCATAGTGTTTAATAAAGAGTCTCTTTCTACACCAGTGCCATAATACAAACCAAATAAAATGAAATGTATTGGTGTTGCATAATTAAATCTGTTATCCTGAAAAGTACCAATGCAAAAAAAGTAACAGTAAACTTTATAGGCATAGCAGTGTATTCAAAAGTTTGAGTACCTCCAGTCAAACTATGGGAAAATAAGTTTATACATCCTCTGGAGGGAGCAAATTTGTGTTTTAAGATTATTAGTATGCTGAGTTTAACCTATTGGATTAAACGAACACGTAAATAAAATTTAGTAAAAAGTAAATAAATAAAATAAACAAATAAACAAATGGGTCACATCTAAAGGTGTCTGCTCAGTATGTTTAATTCAGCCAGTAAACAGTAACTGTGCATTAATTGTGCGGATCATGTGTCATTTAAAACAAAAACACATATTTGACAGCATCCATATGACTGTAAGATATCCTATTTTTCGTAATCAGATTATGTAATCCAGCCTTTTACCAACCGCCACTTCGTGTGAAACCGGAGAACCCACCCCAAAACAACCAGACCCCATTATTCTAGTTATTCTGGTCACCACTGGTAGAATGTATAGTGAAGACAGCTCTGCCATAAAACATCCATCCACCTCCGTTGCGCTAAATGGTCCTTCAATATACTCCCTCCACAGTCCCAGCATGCATTAAGTGTTAATGGAGCACGCTGTGGCTTCAACCTCGGGTAGGTGGAGAAAGAGCAGGCGTACTGTGTCTGATCAAGCACCATGACGATCAAAAACAAACCCAACTGAAATGTGTCTGCACCCCAGACATGTGGACATCTGCTGTATCCCCTTACAAGTGAGCAGAACTCAACATGAGGCTAACTCAGTCGGTCTGACCCTGAACTGAGAAGTCTGTCTGGAGTGTGTCTCTAGGGATGTGTGAAGCATTATTAAAGAATCATAACTATAGCTTCTCTATACCTGTCATAGTATGTGACTCCACAGGTAAGGTCTAGATAAGACATATTTGTGCAAGGACAGTACCAGTCAAACTTTTAGACATGGTTACTCTTAGAACGTTCCATAGTGAAGACATCAAACTACAAAATAGCACTTGTGAAATTATACAGGCCACCTTAAAACCTCTAAAATAGAATGTTACAGGAGGATCTTAACCTGCAGTGGAGGTTGATAGAATAAGACGTCTTTTAAAGAAATTTGGACCAATTCTATTAGTCTGTCCATCAAGAATATTCACTAAACTGAAAGAGCTTTTAAACTGTCCAAAAGTTGAAGTGTTTTGTGCAACTAAATATATATTAGAGGTGGTGTATATACACGGGTTGGACAATGAAACTGAAACACCTGGTTTTAGACCACAATCATTTATTAGTATGGTGTAGGGCCTCCTTTTGCGGCCAATACAGCGTCAGTTGGTCTTGGGAATGACATATACTGCGTCCTGCACAGTGGTCAGAGGGAGTTTAAGCCATTCTTCTTGCAGGATAGTGGCCAGGTCACTACGTGATGCTGGTGGAGGTTCGTCCTTCTTGGTGGTATGCTGACATTACCCTGGATACCGTGGCTCTTGATACATCACAAAGACTTGCTGTCTTGGTCACAGATGCGCCAGCAAGACGTGCACCAACAGTTTGTCCTCTTTTGAACTCTGGTATGTCACCCATAATGTTGTGTGCATTGCAGTATGTTGAGCAGAACTGTGCTCTTACCTGCTAACTGAACCTTCACACTCTGCTCTTACTGGTGCAATGTGCAGTTAATGAAGATTGGCCACCAGGCTGGTCCAATTTAGCCATGAGACCTCCCACACTAAAAAGACAGGTGTTTCAGATTCATTGTCCAGCCCCTGTATATTATAGGGCAAAATATAATACTGGCATATATGAAGAGTATGTGTGGTATATCAGGATATGTATTATTTCAGATATGTCATCAGTTGGAACTGCTAAGTGTAAGCCTGTAGGGTTTTCAAGATCCAGTCACATCCGCTTACTTGGGTGTGTCCAAAATGTGTAGAAGTGTGTTGTGTCTGTTCTGTCTTGAGGACGTAGTTAGAAAATATGTGGATTGTTATTTGAGTCCAGCATGGTCGTTGTGTTCTCTAGATCAAAAAAGAAATGGACAATCCACACTGTTGCCAGCATGAGGTTCAATAGCCAGCATCTGTATTACCACCTCCTCATATTACTGGGTAACTCATCAGGGCCAAACACATTTTGGAGTAAGACATTTTGTCTTTTACATTTTGTCTGTTTCATTTTCTCTTTTTTGGTGTGTGTTACAACAGCATGGCTGTACGGTCAGGACCCAGAAAAAAGGCATCAGATTTGGTTTGAGTTCAAGTACCGTTTTTAATACAATACAGGCAAATAGACTTTACTAATCACTGTTTCCTGTAATCATTAGCATTTCACACTCTACGCCAGCGTTGTTTCAAAACTAGAGTCACAGAATTAAAGAGTATAAGAATTAGAATATAAGATTACAGAATATGTAAATTAACTGTAGAAACTGTAGAAATACTGTAATGAAAGAAAAGAGTTCAATTTTGGTGTAGCTCTGCCTTTAAAATGACTCACACGACTTAGGTAGGTGACTTTCTCATGTGACCCTTCTGTTGCTTTTAGGTTCAGTCGACATTTTGCTGTTCGCCTCCTTCCTCCCCACTACCCAAAGGCTGGTCCCTGTCCGGGTCATCCTGGACTGCTGCCTCCTGAGTCTTTCTGGTTGAGCTGAATCATTCTTAAGTTTGAGGGGAATGTAGAAATACTGTACATGTAAAACATACATTAAAACAAACAAGCAAATTAATAAACTGAGCACAAGGTAAAACATAGTTCTGCCTGAAACACCCAAAAGGCAAAAGTGATGGACAATGCTTTGTAAATGAATGTAGTCCTCAGTAAGGTACAATCTGAAGAATAACAATTCTTCAGTGGTAAAGAATCTTTGGTGTAGGTCCCATCAAGGCCCCAGGTCTTAAAGAGTTCAGAGCCTGCTGGATATAGATGGCAGGAGCAGAGTGTACTCTCTGGACAACAGGGCTGGGGGTAAGCTTTTGTTGAGAATGGTGAAACGTTGATACCTGCAGCAGAGCAGGAACATAAGTTGAATCCTTTTAAAGCCAGGTGGGAGGCCGCGATTGGTCTGAGGAGTCAATGGATGTACAAGGTAGTATTGGAGTCATCCTGGCAGAACTTGCACTATAGCTTTCATCATGTTGTCGGATATAAAACAGTACAACCTTTAAAAAAAAATGAGTTATAAGTTTATTAGCATAAAACTAATAACTGTTGGAAAGTAAAATAGTGTTATTTTCAGTGTATTTGTTCCCAGTTGAGACCTCAGCTCAGTTCAGATATTTCTTTAGCAGTTACTTTTGCTTGAACGTTTTTATGGAAATCCACAGGTTGAGGTATGATGTAGGTTGAGTTGGCATGGAATGCCATATACATGACATGTATAGGATGAAAAATTGGATTTTGCTGTATGCAATACTGATACGATTTCATTTGGGCAGAGCAGGAATTACATATGCATTTGGACATGTACAGTAGATACAGTCGCTCCTCCAGCACATCTTAAACCACTGAGCTACAACGAGCTACAAACAGTAACACGGTCCAAAGTGTCATTGATGCATCTACACTTGGCTTTCTAACGAGCCGAGCAGCCCGAGCAGATCAGGATGAAGCAGCCAAGCGTATGATTTCTATGAATATCAGTAGAAACTTTGCAAGCACATCCTGAAGGAGGAAAATGGGTTTCTTGTGTCCAGACTGGGGTTCAGTTTTGCAAAGATTAAGTCTTTAGCTTCAGTACGGACCCTTCAATGACTGTAATTTATGTCTTAAGTTCAAGGCCGTGTCTGGAAAAATCCTTTCCTGTTCTGGCTCACAAGGCAGAGATTATGTGATGGAATCTCGCTTGTTTAGGCTTTACATATCAAACGTTAAAGGATTTAGTGCTTCTCAATTCTATTTGATTACAGGACTCCAGAGTTGGCTGTATAGTTACAAATTGCTAGGTAAAGAAACCTTTGTAGGATCATTATCAAAGGAAGCTGAAAACTTCAGCAGTGACCCCCAACTCGGCATGCTGTACGTTGCTTTAACATAAAGCACACATCAAAGCGCGCACCTGCTCTCAGGTGTTGTTTTGAACTTACAGCAACCATATTACTGCTCTGTTAGTGACGGGTTTTCCACCTGGTTAGCACGTGTTAGCTCCTGCGTCTTCTAGCAGTGATCCTAGGTCCCCTGTCTTCCTGTAGTAGGGTCATGGCCCTGTACATGCTTGACCTTTGGCAAACATCCTTCAGGTGTAGGGTACAACCGCCTGTCAGTCAAATTACAGTTTGTACAATGGAGAATTCCATGCTACAAACCAAGCAGTGGGACAGGCGGACATGCATTCCTAACATGTGGCCACATACGATAACACTGGTGCTTAAGAAATGACCATGAATGTATTATCCAGAAAGAGTTTAAGGCCTTTAACTAAAATGGTCAACATAATGTGAAGAAATAAGTGTTGTGGCAGGACAGCAAAGAAGTCTGTGTGGCACGTTGTACAGATATTTACGGAAGTTAGCATGCTGACCAGCTAGCCCCGTTCTTTCCTGTCTTGTAATACCACATTACACCTCTAGAGGCAATAGAGAGTAACTGTTTTGCCTTACTGATATGCATAAATATTTAATTAGTCGTACATTTAGGGTTGAGAGGTAGAACTGCCTTAGTGGCATATTCCAACCTCCTCTGACAAGAAGAGTAAACAAAGCTGCCACTCTTGACAAGAAACCACGTTTAGCAGCAAACAAAAAAGTACAGAAATAGAAGAAAAACAGGTGTTAGCACCAATTTTGCTTGCCGCCTCAGGAGATGCTTTGGGTTTCTTTCAGACAGGTAAGATGTGAAGAGGGAGAAGGACTGACTGTGCATTTTCAGGTGATATATTGCCCCCTACTGTTTGGAGTATGAACTCAACAGGTTGTGTCACTTTACTTAAGGATCTTTACTTATATCACTTAACACTTTTCTACATAACACAGTCACTACATAGCCACTTCATAACATAATCACACATGTTTAAATTGACATTCATAAAGTATAGATTTACATACATGATATTAATACAGGGTACTGTGCCATTTTATTGAGAGACATTTTTTAAAATTAATGTCCGACACAGTGTACACAATGAACGTTAGGCACAAAACAAATATGCCAATATTTAATAATGATATTATGGCAAAACTGTGGTGGAACAAACACTCATCATCAAACAAATAGTTGCAGCCAGATGGAAGTGTCGGGTTGCGACGCTATTGGGAAAGAAATGGGATTTGTCACTGAAGATGACCCACTGCTATCTGACAGACTCTGTGACCGTGGCATGGCACCATTGCAGTCTTTGGTGATGCTGATGTGGTGTTAAGGGTAGTTGTCGTAACTGTCTGCATGCATACAGTCCTGTGTTGTGCAGCCATCTGCCAATGGTGCTGGTACTAACAGGATGACTCATATCGTGGCTGTTGACTTAGTCAGGTACAGCGATAAGGCCTGTCCTTGCTTACGTCAGATGTGCGGTCAAGCATGAAACTTGAATCATCAAATCATGTTTCATTCCTGTTGATTGATTCCTTGTGGGTGCAACTATTTGTGCAACCATTGTTTTAAAGATAAGTGTAAGTTTTATTGGCCTTAAAATGCCAAAACCAATCTCCAAACTTTGGTAAACCAAGGTCGCATGTTATACTGTCAAGTAAAAGACGTCTAGCTCCTATCACATCTGCGAACCATTCCAATTGGTAAGTGTCTCTAGCATGCCACAACCCTCTCTGAATTCTCATTTCAGAGCCCTTTAAAGACAAACCCACCATGACCATTACACGAAAGAAATAGCGTTCCTGTTTCCTTTACATGAATGGATTTACTGCACTTTACCAAGCCCGTCATCTGTTCTTCTTCTCATTATGACCTTCTCAATACGTTCTCGATTTCTCCATCTATGAATCAAATCTGGGTTTCTCTCTTTCATCCACGACCAACTTCTTTTGGAGACTCAAGGTCAACACAGATAAAATAAAAAAACTGATCCCAGAACTGTACAAATGAGGCAACGTTGAGTTTCCAGACTGTGACACATATGACAGTCATGATCTATCCTGTTCAGACTTCCCTCCCACTGTGCAGCCTGTTCTCCCTGAAGAGGACCATCTGTGGCTGCAGACTGACCTGTAGCTCCGCGCTGCTTAGCAATAATAAACACTACTCCACCATTCGCTCTGTGACCTCACATTTTGGTTTGTTTTCCGTGGTGGCTTATAGTGCTTGGCTTAGAAGAATGAGGAGAGATAGCTTAGCATGAAGGCAGATGAGCTTGCTCTACAGTAGGACAATCCATAAAGAAGTGAGATGAATGAACACTATTAGTACGTAAATCTAGGAGCTAATCCAGGCTGTTGCCCCATACTGTAGGCATTGTAGAATCTCCATCTTCGCTCCTGAAAGCTGTTTCCACAGTGTCTACGCTCAAGTTCCAACACTAATCTAGTACATCTGGCTCTAATGTTCAGATGCTCCTGAGGATCTTCATTAAGTAGGATCAGGTGTCTTAGATTAGGGTTGGAGCTAAAGACTGCAGGAGGGTAGCAGGGATGACCTGTAGGCCATAAGGAAACGCTTCTCTGCATTGTGATTTAGCATGCTGGTAATAGTAGATGGATTAGCTTGTAAAGTTGACTCTTAATCATGGTTGCCAAGTTGAAGCAAACAAACATTAGGAGGGAATGGTAATAAAATGCATGGCTGCTGCTACTAGTTTTACCACTGGTGCCAGCTAACTGAGGCAACTGGCTAGATGTGCTGACCACATTTTTCGAAAGTAGCATTTCCCTGAAATTTCCCAAATCAATTATATCGCTTTGTCGCTATGCAAAAACAAAATGACTACGCAAATAAAGATGCACACTGACCTGTACAACTCTGTAAGCGACTAGGCTAATAGCTAACTTCACTACCTTCAATAACTTCAGTAATTATTATACACTCATCATCAAAAGAAGAGTTGCTCCCAGTAGGAAGTGGCAGATTGCAATTAGGTAGGAAGGCAAAGGTTCCCAGGAACAATAAATTATGAGAGGCAGAACACCATTGCAGTCTTCAGCGATGTTGACGTCATGTTAAGGGCAATTATCGTAGCGGTCTGTGTGCATGTAGTCCTATATTGTGCAGCCATCTGCCATTGGTGCTAGCACCAGCAGGATGACTCATGAAGGGCATCGCTTCTCACTGAATGTCTGCAATTGTGGCTGTTGGGTCAGCCAGGTGCAGCGATAAGGCCCACCCATGCTTACGTCACATGCACTGTTGTGCATGAAAGTTAAATCATGTGAATGCCTCAGGATGTCAAACCTACCCACCAAGTTTCATCCCTGTCGGTTGATTCCTTCTGGGTGCATCTGTATGTGCAACTTACTCTTTTGATGATGAGCGTACGATAACTGCCCACATCTAGAACACTGGTTCTAACATATTAGAATGTATTTCTACCTAATATTTGCTTTATTTAGTTTATAAAGTAAACAAACTGCCTTATTCTGAATTAGTACCAGCCACTGGTGCCACCACAGCACAGCACAAACTAACAAGCCACTACCACATCAGTGTCACTGCAGTGCTGAGAACGTTCCACCACCCACATAATACCTGCTCTGTGGTGGTCCTGGGGCAGTCACCAAGAATTTGAGGGAAACACTACACAAAGTGCATTGATATGGTAGCTGATCAAATTGACAGATGCAAGTCGCATCAGTCTAAGACTTTTAGGGCAACCTTTAAGAGACAGGCAAAGCAAAAGATATAAATATAATATATAGCATTGATACATGTAATAATGATCAACACATTATTAGATACGTGACAATATGGTCATTGTAACTGTAGCTGCTTTCACCTAGTTTCACTTTTAAAAGTAGGTCAGCCCAAATATGCTCCCTTTAGCATTGCTACCACCACTGCTACCATATTAGCAGCACTGCTTTAGAGAAACTCGAAGCATTAAGGCCAAGAGGATTCTGAAAAGTTAATTATTAGACTGAATTACACATTAAAACTCTTTTGCTTACTATAAATATAACTGTACAAAATAAGACATATTTAGCAACCACACTTAGGCTAGCCCTGCTAGCGCTTTTAGCTAACTCGCAATAGACCCATTCCACTACCTTCATAGCGTATAGATGCTCCTTCCCTTCAGTATCTGCTTGGTGCATTGTATTAGAGCTCACAGGTTTGTAGGTCATTTTCCAGCACTCTCCCACACTCTTTGTCTTTCTCCTCTGGCCCTGCGCCCCAGGCTCTCCTCACGGACACGGCTGTACAATAAACAGCCTTCCAGCCTGCTGCGAGCAGCTGGGGCCGGCGCACTAGCAGAAGTGTCTGCGGTGGAAAACCATGGGCGCATTGCTCCACAGAACCCCACCTAAGGCAGGGAACCATTTCCTTCACTGTGAGGGGTCGATGCCAATTTAAAGTAACCTGGTTACGGTAAGGAGCGACTGTAAACAGGCTCTGAGTAATGCATCACGGCATGTGTTCCAGGCCTATGCTGTCTAGACCAGACATAAAACTGTTCTCCATATAGTGACATAGGTCTAGACTATGAGGCTGCAAATAGGAGTTCTAGAAGTCTCAAAGCCTGCCAGGCTAATCTACACTGTGACTACTATAGCACTCAGAGGTCCATATTTAATACTACTTTGATGCTCTGTCTTAAATATTTTGTACATATATACTCTAATTTCTAAATTTGGTGTCTGCAACGCATTCCAAAAGAGTTGGGAACACGCTAAAAGACAGGATTTGTAACACAGTGGTAAACAACACTGAAACACCAATAGATTCAGTTTCGAATGCATGCATTTCTATAAATGTCTCGCTGCTGTCACGTTGAAATAAGCAAAAATGTGTCATCTTGAAGGCAGCATATACTGTGAATATATATTTCAGTGTTAATGGTGCTTTTACAGATGTTCCAGTACTCCATGCCATAGGCCCAGCACCAATACTAATCTTCTTTCATTTCCATTTCCATGACTTCTTTGGCTTGCTGCTGAACGTAAAACAACACAGGTTGTTATGATGCTTGCTTGCCATTTACTTTTTCTTTCCCTGGCTACCTGTCATTAAATGATCTGACCAGACTCAGAATCTTCAACATGACTGACAAGGCTAGAATACAACGTCACGGCAGCAGCACTACTCCTTCATCCTCCCATGTTGGACTGATTCAACTTGACGCTACAGTGACTCATGAGGTACAAAGTGGTATTGCAAGGCAGGACAGACTGGGGCTACCTGGTTAGCATGCTAACTTACTAAGATATCTCCTCAACACCTTACCTGGAACGTTCATAAAGATCTAGGCCTTTTCCAGATTCTAAATTAAGTAGGCATGATGGCATTACTTGTTGAAGTTGATTTGTGTTTTTCTTGTATGTCTTAAATTGCCATTGCAGGCATAATATGGTTAATGAGATACAGCATTCAGTTTGGACTACCTCTGGTTATATTGGTGTTATAGTAGTTACTGTGTAGATTTGTGTGGAAGGCTTTGTGACCTGTGGAGAACCCTTGAACTGCTGTGTTTGTATCAGACCTAACATTGTTTCTTGGTGAACCTTTGTGTACTAAGGACTTCACATTGCTAGGAATTGCTTCACACTTTCCCAGACACTCCTAAGTCGGTCAAACTTATCTGCTAGTTTACAATTACACTTCTAGTGCCAAGCAATGTTGATTCATGTGCTAAGACCGCGACACTGAGCTCTCTCCTTGAGGGGACTGCTACACTGCTGGGTGCCAAGCTGTAGATGTCTGTTGAGGCTTATTTGTCATTATAAGACAAATGCAACATTAACACCCCACATACCATGATACGAGGATGTCTCTATAGTCTCATTTAGGAGATTTGCTGAGTGATAGAGTCTAGACACTGTCGGTACAGTCATCATCATGCAGGCCTTGGGGTTGCAAGTGCTTGATCACTTAGTTTGACCTCATTCTGAATCACAGTTTGCGTCTTTGTAGCGCTCACTACTGATTTCAAAATATTACTAATTATTTTGATATGCGCTCACAGTAAGTCATCTGTTTTTGCTAGCCCAACACCAGAAATCACCAGAGACTTTAATACTGGTAGGTTACAGTGGATGTTCTATGTTTCTTGGCCCACATGCGCTCTTGAATTTCAATTCTCAGTTTGGAAAGAGGTGTGTTTTTAGTTAAAATACAATTACAGGCATGATCTTCTTCACAGTCCGGCCTTGCGTCACTTCGTCTCGGGGTCATTTGCCTCTCTAATGAATCTAGGAGCTCTGGAGGAATAGTGGGGGATGGGAGTGGGTTCAGAAACCTGGGGGAAAACTGATTAAAACAGTCTGACGAGGACCATCTGTGGAATGGCATTTTAATGAATACCTTTCATTCCGGCTTGTCGCATTTGAAGGCAAGTAGCTGCGAAACCTCATTAATAACATCCCTGACAGAAACGCGAGACAGGAAGAAAGAAAAACAAAAGCTAATATCACCTTCCCTATGCAAACATAATGCCAAGCAAGAGACCTTGAAGAAAACTGGTTCGATGGAGCCCAATAGAATGGAACCATTTCTTAGCAATGATTTACAGAAGAGCAATGAGTTTCCGAGGTGACGTGCGAAAGGTTCCGAGATGAAATATCTTTCTGAAAGACGTGGGAAGGTGAATCCGAGGTTAGAGCAAATAAGCCCGAGCGATTTTCTCACCAAACGTGCATGTTCTGGGCTGGCTCAACAATGGAAGCAGATGCGAATCTCATGACGGCCATAATTTTTACTGTAAGTACAGAATTATGTAATGGCTAGCTGTAGCATCTGTAATGGCAAAACCACCAACTGCACACACATAATTAGCACAACAGCTGTTCTCCACATGCAGAGAATGCCTTTAAAAACACCAGATCCAAACACAACAAGCACTAATATGCCCCTGTATGTTCAAGTAAAACCTTTGAGGTTCTGAGCTGAGATGGGTCAAACTCAGCATGAGTTTTATAACAGTTTTGTATTATGTAGGTGGTGGAATTTCTAGACAGCGTCTATACAGTGTCTTGAGGTGAAGATGCTACTGGCTTAATATTTAAGCTGTGGGGAAAAAACTGCTTTTGTTGACTGGCCCCATCGAAAACTATAAGTGTTGCAATTTTTGTACTGCTAGTAAATAGCTGGGACATCAACATCTGTTCTAGAATGTCAACCCACATCTTTAAATCTCGGTTGGTGTAGCTCAGTGGATAACACCACTACCCACCAGGGAGTCACCACCACATGTGGGAGACTGGGGTTCAAATCCCGGTCTGGGTAACTATACTGTGCTGCACCAATAAGAGTCCCTGGGCAAGACTCCTAACACTACACTGGCCTACCTGTAATATGAATACCCATGTAAGTCGCTCTGGATTAGAGCGTCAGCTAAATGCCGTAAATGGTCAGCCTGGGTCAGACTGCAATGCTATTGAGGAGGAAGATAAAGGCTACCAGGAACAATAAATGATCATAATTTAGACTGTTATGGGCAATTTTTAATGAGCTAAACATACACAAGTAGTGTCTCTCAGTATGGTCTTGGGGCACCATGTGTACTAATACAACATGCCAGACATCTTAACATGTACTTGTAAAGATTCCTAATGGGTGTCGTGATAATCCATCCCATGCAGCTTGAATATTCTCACACAGTTCCTTCAGAATTTGCGGTAAGGTTGGAAGTGGAGTGCCACCAGGCCTTCTGAATGTGTGACAACAAACCATTTATCTTGGTGCTGACCACGGTTACTCCACAAATGGATTATTTGGTTGTTTCCACCAAGACAAAAGCGGGACTCGTCACAGATGACGACCCACTGTCATTCTGAGACACTCTATGACAGTCTATGACACCATTGCAGTCTTTGGCGAGGCTAATGTGGTGGTAAGGGCAGTGGTAACGGTCTGCGTGCATGTAGTCCTATGTCAAGCAGCCGCCTGCCACTAACAGGATGACTCATGAAGGGCATCAATGCTCACTGAATGTCTGCAGTCATGGCTGTTGTATTATTTGCATGTGTCACAATGTCAAACCTACCCATCAAGTTTCATTCCTGTCGGTTGATTGGGGCACCAATAAATACATCCATTGTATGCATCACTGCGTGCCTCCTTTAGTGGTTTTGAATTAGTTTCTAGTGCATGGTTTTTGAGTTTAAGGCCTAGGAAAACCCCCTTCTGATGATGTATGTTGAAGGTCAGAGAAACTTTTAAAAACCAAATTGACTGTGGTTTCTGGCTAATGCAGAAGGGTTACTAACATGCTTATTTAGCATTTACATTAGTAGTGCAGCTTTCTTTTGCCAAAAGGAACCCCAGTGGTCCTTTGGCATTGCTTATGCATTGAATGCTGGGAATTTTAGAGAACGATAATAATGTGCAGAAATACGGTCCTGTAAAGTCTGCAGTTTCCATTGCACCCAATTGTGAGATCGCATATAACACACACAACCAGAGTTATGAGCCTATGAGTGGGGGTTAGAGGCACGTCATCTGCCTGTCACTGTGTGTAACTGTTGAATTTGAGTGTCCATCGTCTCCCTCTCGCCTGTGGTCCATAGTTTGTGTAAACACTGCCCAATAGACACTCATAAAATCCCTTAGGACTTACTCATCGCATCTGAAACCTTTCATCCTTTGTTCAGTCGACTTGGAGACAGACTTGAAATGCTGAGTCAAAAGTTGCTGGGGTCAGCTTTGAAAAGCCGTGATTTCACTGTGTTGTATTCACACATTTCACCACTTTTTTAAACCGAGGACTTTGGTAAAACTATGTGCCAAGTGCCAAAACAATCCGTCCCAAAGCTATGTGTTCACAAGGACTTCTAAAATGACATCATCTGCACATTGCTCCAGGTCAAATGAGGCCTTGTTAAAGAGACAGTTCAGAGTGTTTTGAACATTTTGATATAAACACGTGGGTATTATGTTGTGTGCAAGTACCTTACAATGAATAATTAAATATATACGCAGTAATAAGTCAGACAGTCAGAAAATATGGCTTAGTTGTTTGAAACTATCCACAATTATTTCTTTTATAATTTTAACAGGCTGGGAAATCCAGATGTCTTCTAGAAACTCCACTAAATTTGTCTAGTTGGAGCTACGGAGCTACGCTCAGCTGGACACGAATGCAGAAAATCTGTCTGGATGCATCTTCACTTTCTACCGAGTAAACTTGCGGTCCATATTGTGAGGACATGCTTGCATAACTCTGTAGAGATTAATACTACATCAGTGCAAAATATGCATTTGGAAAAAAAGGACAACAGCGAAGTGAAAGACAGATGGAATAGTAGCTGTGTGCTTTGGGGGGATTTTAACGGATGAACCTCTGAGCGTCTCCACATGGATCCCTTCTGGGGGTCAGACGTGAGGGCCCTGCATATGGAAAGAAGATTAGGGGACCACCTCCAGAGAGCAAGCAGACTGCAGGCAGCCTCTGTAGATCTGCAAAGTGACAGATTTTCCTGTGGTATTTGTTAATATGACAATTTAGCATTATATGACATCTCAGCCAGAACTATTGAAGAACCATATTTGAGTCCGTGAAGAGCATTTTAGGGGATGAGGCTTTAATGTCCACAGAGTGAAATAAAAAACAAAAATTCAAAAAATTAAATTTTGATTTAAAACTTAAACTTGAGTGTTATTATTAAACAACCAGCAAAGATTTAATAAAAGATATAAAGATAGAACATGAGTTAAAAACCGCTGATCAGACCTATCGGAGAACTGTGTGGGCGTGGCTAATGAGCAGCTTGACTGACAGCTCTATGTCCATGCTCTGAACTAACTATGCATGCAGAACTAACATTATTGTCCAGCTTTTGTGTGATGCTAACTGAAGGCCTGGTGTCAGCCCACCTCCACTCCTACTGCAAAATCTGCAGGAACTGTGAGAGAATATATTTAGGACGCATGGGATGGTTATCACAGGACACAATTAGGAACCACTACAATGGCAGGCCCGATGCTCCTTGTAATCTGCACCCTCCTTCCGAATAGCACTGCAGTCTGGCACCTCTTTCTGGGGGCAACTATGCTGTTTGATGATGAGTATATTCATGGCTTATATATTATTGTGAGTACGAGTGTTAATATATGTGAACATGAACGTTTGATAGATGCACCAGATAAGTATCTGTAGGAAAGTTATAAATGTATAGGTGTAAAATGCTTCTGTTGGTGTTGATGGGGTATTCTATTTTCCACTAGTGGGAGTTAAAGGTGTCACTGATCTAAAAGGCTGTGAAGTGCTGACCAGGTTGTTTATGTATTCATGGGTTTTGTTTTTGGTAGATATGAGATTTTGTCACCATTGATATATGTTTCGTAAGTTTTCCAAGATTTTTCCTAGATTTCCAGTTTGTCAGAATAGTTTTCTTGGCGATGGTTGACATCACCAAAAGTCCTGTATTTTCTGCCTTGTATAGATTAATTGCAGATGTTGTTTTAACAGTAGAGGTAATTGATTTAGAAGTAGGTCTGCAGTACCAGGGGGATGTATATAGTTGTCTGGTAGGTATAGTGTTGAGTCCTCTATTCCCATTTTAGATGTTGTTGTTCAGTGTAGAGTACTGTAAATGACTTTACATCGTATGGGGTGAAGATTAGTATTGTTAGTCAGGTTAAATATGTTTTTGAGAATGTGCTTCCAGAAGCTGGCAGTGGGAGTGACTGAGGGATTATCTTCCCAAGTTTCATTGGTACAGAGATTGTTTGGTATCAGACGAGAATCTATAGATAGAGTTTGTTGAAACATTCAGAAATTGGTGGATTGAGGTCTAATATGATTTTTTTGTCTTTATTTTTTATTTATTTGATGTAGCTCTGGCCTCAGTGGCATGTGTCTCAGTTCTGTAGGATGCAATGTATAGGCTATGTATTATACCTTTTTCTTGCTGCTTGTATGGAGTAATTATTATTTTGGTAGTAGGAAAGTTAGGGTTTCGCCATATGGGTGAGTATGTAGTAGGTAAGAGTTTAGTATCTGTAAACTGTAATTTCCACAGACTGTCAGAGTTGCTGCTGTTATTGGGTTTTTGAAACCGGCATTGTGTTTAAGAGTCGTACTAATAAACAGTAAGTCTGAGATCTGTATTTCATTACTTAGAGTTTGCTCTGTTCTCTCCACCGTATTTCTGTGTGGTTGGGCTTTATATATTTAATTATGTACCCTAGTTGATTTGAAAGTAGGCTCTGTTGGAAATTGGAAGCTTCCAGGCCTCCTGGGTTGTATGTTTTTGTAATGGCTATTTTTTTTGTGTGACTAATTTAATTCTAGGTGGTTTGTGTTTCCAGTAAAAGTTGAAGATGATGCAGTCTAAGGTCTTAAACCAGGTAGGAGGAGGTTGAATTGGGAATTATAGAAAACAAGAGAACAGGATGAATTTCATTAGAAACAAAACCCAGATTTAGGCTCCCTGTGGCTTCAATAAACTCAATAAAAACATTCTTAAGTTAACCAATAGTGTTTTTTATGGGCTCTTTATGGTTTTTTGGAATGATGGTACAGACGAAAAATCTTTGGCTTCCAAAAGAATCATTCAGTGGTTGGAATAGCTTTTGTTAATAAGATGCATTTGAGTCGGCCAGGACAGAGAGAACCTGTTTAACATTTAAAGAGCTTCCTCATCATTCTACATCAATTTGAGTTTTTTCCTAATTATACAATTCAGAGACTTCGTTTATTTGCTTTCCAGTCACAAGTGAGTGCAGTGAGTACACATTATTTCCTTTTAAGATCTTTCTGAGGAAATTAGCATTAAGGTAATCCCTGCATAAGGAATGAGGTCCTCAAACTGGAGGTGATTAAATAATGACTAACAAATGTCCCTGGAAGACCACCAAAACTCCCCCAATCAGTTGAACAGCACTTAAAAATTTCATCTATGAGAAGGAGCAGAGAATCAGGCTCCACTCTTGCTTCAGATCTTTAAACATCCACAGGTTTTTCTCTGCATCCTTCCACAAGAAAACAAAAGGCTATGGGTCTGAAAGGAGGTGTGGCTTTTAAGAAGGCCTGACTGAGAAAAAGACATAGGTAAAAAAAATAATTTGTGAATCAAACTAAAAGGCTGCTGGTGTTCTCAGAACAACGCACTGACCACTTTCTCTCCAGACCACAACATCACTAAATGTGTTTGGGATTCCTAGGATCATGAGAAGCAGGAAACGCAGCCTGAAGTTTGGAGAAGTAGAAATATGTTCTGCTATTTATTGGGTTGGTGTAGCTCAGGAGATAAATCCACTACCCGTCAGGGAGCCGCCACCTCATATGGGAGACTGGGGTTCGAATCCCGGTCTGGATGACTATGCTGTGATACACCAATAAGAGTCCCTGGGCAAGACTCCTAACACTACATTGGCCTCCCTGTAATATGATTACCCTTGTAAGTCGCTCTGGATAAGAGTGTCAGCTAAGTGATGTAGATGTACTTATACCTAATTACTATTTTGACAAGAAATTAAATCAAATTTACTTAATGTCGTTTACACAGCATCTTGGTAATCTGCACAGGGCTAAATCCTGCTCCTGCTCCTGTAAGATATCATCCTCCTCACACAGAAATTCAACCGTACAACTGCTTTCCATCTGTGTTAGAAAATGTCTGCCACATGATAGATCTGCCTTTAGTCTGCTTTATTGTCATGTATTAAGAGTACTTGCCACAGCTGTGGCCATCTGACTGCCTGGAGGCTCCTCCACTCTATCAACCTACAAGAAAGCCATTGATGTGATTCACATATTTGTTCATGTGGTTGGTTCCTTTTACTTTGAACTAGTTTAGAACTTGAGTTCATGAGTTCACTTTTTGTTATTTTGCTGTATGCCTATTATAACGTGATAACTGCTCCCATGCATGGCACTGAAAATTAGCCTCATGCTGCAAGACATTGTAGTAAGCAGGACCTTCATTCGTTCATTGTTAGAACCATTTAGAAACTTTTAAGAGTGTAAATTTGAAGAGTGTAGTGGGATTTTAAAAGTCCTGTTAGGAAATATAGCTGTGCCGAGATGCGCACCAGTGAAGGCATTATTCTTTTGTCACTTAGCGTATCTATGAGCTTTAGCATGATCACTCAAACTGGTGTGGTAGGATCTTTGCAGTAGTCCCTGTTTGGAACATAGACTGAATTGAGCAGCCTTGGGGACGGTTTGCGAATCCCTCTAGATATTATGACCCTGGAAAAAAAAGAAGACGGAAGGAAAAGATAGTAACACTGAAATGATCTGAGGGGAAATGGCAGTTTATTGGACCCAGTTTATAGTATAAGAGAAAAACGTCTGATGTCTTTTCCAGGCTGGATCCTTTGGATCGATGTCCATTTGGATGAATGTGTAAAGTTTGGTTTAAGGAAGCAGGTGAGGATTCAGGAGTCACACCAGATGCATGGGAATTGGGAAATTATCTACTAGCGTGCAGAGCTAAATACCTAACGACTGGAGATCTTATGTATGCGAGGCATACTCCTCAGAAAGTGTGGATTTTTTTTACGCAGGGTGTGCATTTTTAAATGTCCCTGTGCCCTTTGGTCCTGTTTAGATGGTGCTTGAGGTTCTGAAGTATGGGAAGCACATACCCATGTCTAAAGGGTGGGGATGACTGGCTGATGACAGAATACACATTTGAGAGTAGAAATCTTAACTTCTATGAGCCCACCAGGACACGACAGACAAAACAACACATGGAATAACAGAATGGGGAATATTTAGGCCCTTGTAGACCTTCAAAGAAGACATATTGATTTCTGGGAACACTTCTGTTCGATAGAATCACACTGTTATTTAAACTCTACAAATGTTACAGTAAACAAAATGACTTTTGTTTTATTCTGGAGAGAAACAAAAGGGTTGCATTCTTAACAACCAGCATAATAAGAAAGTAACCGAGGAATCAATAAGCGTGACCAATTTTGTGAGGAACAACATCACTTTGTTGTAGATACGACCTTTTATGTGAATACATGTGGCAGCTTAATCAGTGGGTTACTAATGATGGAGGGCAGCAGCTGCAGTTCTACCGGAGCCCTCTACGGAAAGAGACTCTGTGACTTGTTTAAGCTGCTACAAGGTAAAATATGCTAATTTAGCATCAGGGGATCCAAGTAAAACATGGAATGTCGTGTAAAGCTTCAAATGTCTATGTTGAAACTAGAACAGCCTTTTTTGATTTTTCCATTCCACTTTAAATGTTGCAGCACTTAAACAATCTGGATTCAACCAAATTTTCCATTCCACCTTGAACACTGCAGCAGTGGCACCACAACGGACCTGTCTGAAGTGGAATGGAAATTTTGAGCAAGAAGCTGATTTCAGCCTCATCAGAAAGAGTTGATCCGAGTTGCTGTGGAGGTGGGTTTGTCCATGGGTTTAGACCTTTATGACCCATACTGAAGGCCTAGCTCTAATAATCAAGGTTCACCACTGGAAATGGTGATGGACCTACATCAAAATCCATAAAATCTGCCATATTGATGTCATTGTTATCTATTACTGCTTCAAATATGTCATAAAATGCATCTTTTATTTTGACTCAGGTCTCCGAGAAACTATTTGAAAACTAGAAAGAGTATTTTTTCTATGGAGAAAAAACATAATCCAAAATATAATCAGTAATCGTTCTTAGAGAAGTCTATGAATCAAAGGATTTGTTAGCATTCGGCAAAAGTGTAGATCTGAGGCTGGGTGATTGTGATAGGCAAACAAGTATTCAAGTTATGAGAGCATTTGTAGGATAAATAAGACTAGACAACACACTGGTGAGCAGTTAAGACATGGCACATAGCAGGAGTCACTTCATTGTAATTGGTGGGTCGTAGGCTACTGCATGCTAGACAAGAAGAGCCATGCTTTGCAGAGAGCACAACCAAACTATATAATAAAGCACAGCTGGAATGAAATAAAACTTTAGTGTAACTTTAACTTGTAGTGAATATATCCTGTTTGGTATCAGCCCACTAACTCATCACACAGCTGCTGTTTTCCCGTGTAACGTACAAAGCACAATAAGTTGTGACGTGACTAGGCTAGTAATGCTAACTGAGGTAGCACATGATTAGTCAGTGAAATTTTGTTATGTGTCACCGACTGTGGATTGTTGGGGTCTTGCTCTGGGTTCAGTATTAGTACAATGCTAAATGACGAGCTCTGGCTCTTACCTAAACAGCAGTTCTGGAAGTTACTAAGCTGTGGCACATATGGTGTGTGTACAAACTGAGGCAGGACCTTTTAAAGTTAACTAGAAATCAACATTTGAGTTTGTTAGTTCAATCATTTATTCATCATCTAAACAACTTATCCTCTCGGGTTGGGGAGTGGCATTGTGGTGGTTATTGGGCGGAAGGCAGGAAACACCCTGGACAGGCCGCTAGTCCATTGCAGGGCCGAAAAGCAGACATAGAGTCTGTATAAGGGCAATTTAACATCTCCGACTCACCTGACTGAATGCCTTTGGACTGCGGGAGGACACCAAAGCAAAGATACGCTGACACAGGAAGAACATGCAAACTCCAGACAGAAAGGACTCCAGATGTTCCAGCTGGAAATCAAACCCAGGCCCTTGTTGCTGTGAGACAACAGCCCTATCCACCGCAACACTATGATCCCATATACAAAATTCTTGTTCTTTGAAATCTTTGACCTTTGAAGAGTAGTGCCCACCTTTAAACACCATCTGACATCTGGCTGTGTCCCTGTGTTCCAGCAGGCATGTATATACATGTATGTACATGTGTGTCGGCAGTCAACTCCCTGTCCTTATGCTAGGTTTCTCTCTCACTTCCAGCTTTCAGACTACTTGTACAAACGTCTATTCGGAGTTATTTGTGTTTGTTTGTGCTGAAACCTGTGCTCACGTTAACAGGAGTGAGGTAGCTCAGATATCTAGCAGTACTTGTGCTGTTTTCTAAAGTTTCCTGCCTGGGCTGGAAGGCCAAAAGGCTGAGACTCACACATTACTCACACTTGTACACATCTGTCTACATGTTCATTTTGGAATGCTTACTTTAGTGTCTGTCCACATTTATTTCCCACCCCAGTAGCCTGTTTGACTCTGATCTCTGATTTCTGATTCACATTGACTTTAATTCCAAACTCACAAATGTTTTTGTATCAAAGGCGTATCTTGCATGATTTCATTCTCTGTCATTTTGGGATTTAAGGAGTATACGGTGTGTACATGGTATTACTCTAACCATTCAGCTCCTGATCTTGCCAAACAGTGACTGTTCAGGGGAAACAGCTTTGATGATGCTTGCATTTTCCTTTAACTGAATAATATTAGGCTGACAAAGCATCGCTTCATCAACATTATACATCTACCCATCTATCTATACATGTGTTGTCCTGCATGCTGTCCTGAGAACATTGTCATCATCATCATCATCATCATCATCATGAGTGTTGTCCTGAGTCCATCATATGTGTTGTCTTAGCATCAACATCATCATGAGCCCATCATTGTCATAAGAGTTGTCTGGTCATCATCATGATCATCATCATCATGTATGTTTTCCTTCATACTCATCATCATCCTTGTCATTAATGTCCTGGGCCCATCATTGTCATGTGTATTGTCAGCTATTGTTATCTTTATAATCATTATCCCGTATCCATCGTCATCATCATTTAGCATCATTGTTATGTGGGTTGTCCATTATGCATGAGTCCATTATCATTTGTGTTCCCCATCATCATCTTCATCTTCGGGACCAGATTTATTTTATCACTGTTCATAATGGAATTTCCCTCATACCACTGTATAGAGTAGAATATCCATGTTCTATGAAATGGGTCCTGATGGTAAATCAGGCTTGCAGGTGGTGAAGCTAAACAAATGGCTGTAGGGTCTGGATGTGTACTAAGCAGAATTAGAACAGATTGTGTTCTTCTAAAGAGTTTCTACTGTTACAGCGAAACACCAGCATGACAGTTCTTGATTGAAACTGAAACCATAATTCAAGACACACTCCAATGAAAAACCAAACTTAAAAAAATAAATAAAATATGTTTAGATAAAATAAACTGGCTACAGTACAGAGACCACAGAAACGCCACAAAATGTCACAAGAACAGTTGATCATACACGCCAATGAATTGCATTTCTGAACAGTGATTACAAAATCACTTGCCTGATGTCCCTCATAGAAACTGAAAAGCAGCTTTACACAGCAGACATTTCACTGTGTATCTGCTGCTGCTCAGGCATTTCTGTGCTAAACTGCACAGGACGGCGAAACAAGCAACGGTATTTCTAATGATTAAATACATAAACACTCCATCAAATCCAAACCTGCACTAATAGCTGCAGGCAGAAGGAATAACCAACCAATCCGTGTGTGGAGGCACTGCAGTCAGCGTCAAGGTTAACGGTTTGTTGTCACGTGGGTTGTCACAGAAGGACTGGTGTCACTACACCCATACCCCTATCGCAAAATCTGCAGGAGCTGTGTGAGAATATTTAAGATGCATGAGATGGATTATCACAGGACACCATTTGGAACCTCTACAACTCCATGCTGAGACGTCTGGTGTGTTGCATTAGTAAACAAGGCGGCCCGACGCCATACTTCTGTGTGGCTCAATTAATAGTGCTATCCCACACTTCCTTCCGGGTGCAACTATTCTTTTAACGATGAGTGTATTTTAAATAATCCCCGTTTTGATTCTCAGATTTTGACACTTTGTTGAAACTGGAAAGTTCAAATTTTTAAAACCCTATTTTGGCAGAACCCAGTATTCCCTTGTATTTATGTTTCTACATCATTCTGACGAGCCAAAACACACTTATACTCCGGATAAACAGTTTAAAGTAGTTGTTCTGGTTGCTTAAGGCATTTGCAGTGCTCTATATATTGATGACCTCAGTGACACTCTCACCAGAGTCCACTCAGTGATGAGATGAGGTGATGAGACGGCCCAGCTGCAGCTTGGAAGGCCTCTCTGTCCACGAACTGCTAAGTCTCACTGTTGCTTCTCAGCTATCAGGCCATGTTTTACGTTTCCTCACTCAACGCCAAGAAGACATCTTTCGGAGTGTCTTCCAGGAGCAACTGCCAGAAGATGAGTCATCGCCTCAGTGCCTACAGAGTGTGTCAGTGTGTCAAAGCCTGGGCAAGTTTTACAGGCCTCTTTGCTACAATGAATGTTCTACCCAGAATCCCTATTGTTCTTCTTATCATATTCATTTGGAAAACTATTCATGTAGCCATCAAAAAGATATACAGTACACTGTGCATGTAAACAAGTCTTCCAACATGCCACCGTGATTACAGTGTTGCAAATCAGTGAACCTGAGAGTCACATGCAAAAGTTGTGAAAAAAAAATTACCAAGTTAATATCAATGACTATTGGCTTAGCACTTACATAGGCTACTGCTAAAATCCCATAGGGACATTAGCTTAAAATGGATCTCTATAGGTTTTCACCTGTTTTCTGGTCAAGTTTTGAAATTTATGGTCCAAACTAGACCACTAGAGCACATTCAAATGCAGCAGGTAGAACAGTTACTCAAATTTAATCAGTGTTCACTAACTCATCTTCTAAACCACTTTTATCCGTTTCGGTTTTTGGCGGGTGCTGAAGCCGATCCCAGCATTCAATGGGCAAAATGCAGGAAACACCCTGGACCGGCCCCTAAGCAATTTAGCGCCTCCAGTTCACCTGACTGCATGGCTTTGCGAGGAAATGACCCCAGATTCCCAACCAAGATCTTCTTGTTGTGAGGCAACAGCACTACCCACTGTGCCATCATGCCACGCCATATTAAATCTCATATTTCAATTTCAATTCGGGACCTTTTAATATGTGGCACTGGAATCTGATACATATGATACATATACATATATACAGCCATCAGAACAGCCAGGTCAGAATTAGTGTGACGTATTGTCACGCCTCCGCGTCTCCCCGGCTTCTCCACTCTTCAGGACTCCACTTCCCAGAGGGCCACGCTCGATGACGTCATGTCTATGCGCCCCCGGTCGGACTCTGTGATTCGCTCTAGATCGCCCGAGTTTTAACCTCAGCTGTATCTAATTACTTCCTGTATTTAAGCCACTCAGAAACACTCACACTTTGAGAAGCTTTGCCAAACCTAGGTTAGCAATCCTGAGCGGTCTTTCTTCGTATTGTCTTACTCTGGTTTCTGACTCCCTTCTTTCCTTTACTACTCTTTCGCCTTATCCTTTTTGCTTGTGTCCTGACTCGGTTTGTACCTCTGCTTTCTCACTTCGGTTTTCCCCTTTAAACTTTTTTGTCCTCGCTGCTCGTTCTACCTGGTTCTGACCTCCGCCTGTCCCTGACTCTGATTTAGCTTCTCCCATTGTTTCGCTGTGTACTGGTGCTTGCTGTGATTGCCTGTCTTTTAATAAACCATTTCTGTTTTTTAGTTCTGCACACGGTCTCGAAGTCTTTTGTCTAACACGTATATGTCACTCCAACTCGACATTCATTATAACATAATATTTCGCTGCCAAAACCACAAACATTTAGGTTGACGTTGAAGATGAAACTGAGAAGGCACTTATTGCCACCGCTTCGTGTTCAAAGAGGTTTTGAAATAAAGTAAAGCCCAAACACAGTCAACAAGACTACAGTGTCCTAGACAGGCTCACAGGACACAAACCAAAGCAGTAGCCATGACTGCATAACAGGCCCTTTTTACAGCAAGCTGAGTGATAAGCCCAGCTGTCAGGCATCAGAAACTTCCTGATTGCTTCTGTGATGCCAGGAAAACCTGAAGAAATTGATATCTCTGGAAGCAAACCTCTGGTTGAGCATGTGGGCCATGTGAAGTATTGTTCTGTAATGCATGCTGTTCAGTTTAGGAGACTGATCTATTCAGGCTAATAATGGATATAGCTCACATATAAAAATCAGATTTCAGACCCTGATAGTCATGGTTTCCCCAAAGGAACCTATTTAACATAGCTTGTTCAAAGGTTTCCGAAATTGTCCTTGGCTTGTGCAGACCGTTCAAAGGAATTTTTTAATTTGTATGAAAGCTTTACCTTATATGGTAAAAGAACCGCCCACTGCATGTGGCATTGCTGTGCTGTTATTCCAGAGAACCCCTTTCTGACGTCCTTGGTTTTAAGAGCACAACTTAGATAATGAATGGGTTTACTTGAGGTTCACATGTGACCTCATGTTGTCAGATCAGCACAAAGGCTATTAGCTTTAAACAACAACAACAGAGAGCAATCCTGAAAGGACTTTGTGTGGGAAACTGCATCATGTTGTAATTGAAATCTAATAATGAGTAATAAACATATCTTTTTAGGGGAGTTCAAATGACTTGATGAATTATGATTGTTTCAGTGGATTGCATATGGGGTCAATTAACCCAGCGCTCTGTCCTTCCTCTGCCATATCCAATGTTCTTATTGTATGGTCTAAGTGAAGTGGCGTCTATATGAGGACATCTTCTAATCAATGGCGTTGGAGCTGCACAAGAGCTACAACAAGTCCCTCCCAGTCAGTCTCTAGAGATTCTTTAGAGCTGATTCCAGTTCTCTGTGAGCACGCTACTCATGCCAAAACCAGCCGTCATACTGAACAGCTGCTTTATCAGGAAATATTATACTAATGTGCTCGTAAAAATGGCAGCTTTAGATTGACCTACTTATGATCACATGAAGTCAGCTAACCTCAATTGTTCTCCAGGGTTCAGAATGGCCTACAAAATGGAGCTTTGGTTCTGAGTCAGTTTGTGTCAGTATTATAGATTTCATAGACTTGCTAGAACTGTAGAAACTTCCTTTAACTTCACGAGAACAACCCAGATGTGCAAGTTAAAGGACCAACCGGTTTTATGGGTGAGATTGCTGTGTGGTATAGCAAGGCAGAAACGGCCATGTGATAGCAAACAAGCCCGAGGGGAGAAGCAAAACCATAATCAGAAAAACAGCCCATAAGTACAAAACCAAAAAACAAAGCAGGCGGCAACATTACAAAAAAAGCAAAAGACAAAAACAGAGCAAAGCGTCAAAAAATAATGAGCAATCTGATAAACTGACAGGAGAAACGCTCAGTAAGCAGTAGATGCAATACCTCACAGGGAACAAATGAGACCTGAGTCCTATATATACAAAGACTGATATGGAATGGGTGATGGCTATTAGAACTCTGGGCATGACGAATGCAAGTGTGAAATGTACACTGAAATGTACATGGGATAGCCTTTCTATAGCCGATTTTACAAAGGCAGTAGTAATCTCCTTTCAGCTAGCCAACATGTTTCTACCCCTATTATGGAAATGGATGTGACTGTATTTGTGTTTGTTTATAACAAGTCAAAAACACACAGTGTGCTGCTGGCAGGAAAACGTATATGGCAAAATGTCGCTAACTCTGTGTCCAGCTTTCACAGCATCAGAAAATCTTCCTCTGTAGAGCAGAGGAATTTATTTATTTTATTTATTTATTACTATTACAGTGTCTTTTCTGCAGTCTACGGTTATATTTGTATTTCTTGTATACATTTCTTGCCTCCTTGCGAAGTGAGATATTTATATATTTATCGATAGTGACCTGTACTATGTACAGTTTATAGTTTATAGCTAACAGTTAACAATACTGCTGCTGGTATCTACCCATTTAGGTTCTTCATACTGCACAATCTATCAGAATGTTTGGCCCATGGTGTCGGCTCATGTTGGTTGGTGACTGGCTGCTCACTCGCCATAGTGTCCCTGAAGCTAGCTTCAATGGCGGCAACAAAATATTTGGTTTAACAAACTTTCTTTTGGAAATGCTCTTTTCTAGTTTGATAATGTTTGGTCTTCCACTTAACTGAGACTTTACACATCGCCTCTTTAGTCTTTGGTTTAAAAATGACTAACCATTCACTCTTTCTATCAGCTTCTTGGGGCCTTAGGCAAGCTGTCAGATTTAAGTTGAAGTTTTTCAGTGGTATCAACAAGAACACCTGTTTTTCGCACCTTGGGTACCACACAAATTCACAATGTCAGCCTGTTTATGCGTTTGTTGTCAAGTAGACTGTTTTAAAAACCCTTCACAACACAGTGTGGTTATATTCCCCCCAGCCACATGGCAAGATGGTTTGAAAGATCAAATGTGAGATGTGTTGGGCACCATTCATAACGATACCTGGCACTGTCCATTGGATCAGGTGTGAACAGGGCCCCTGTACCAACAGGGTGGAGCTACAAGGTCTGTGTGCCTGTAAGTCCAGGTTCACCAGCAAATACAAACAAATCAGACGCATGCATAAGAAAGCCATTAAATATAAGAATCACATTTAAGATTCAGCTGCTATTCTTTTAAAGCCAAACTGTTACTTCATGTCTCTGGATATGGGAATCAGATGTGTATGTAAGGGTCTGTGTGTTTGCGTGTGTTGAAGTATAAGAAATACTTCTAGAAATCAGACTTGCATGTCCTCCTTAAACTGCCCCTGAGGGGAGTATTGATTGGCAATTCTCTTCTTTGTTTTGCGTTAGGTTGAGCTTTAATCTCTCTGGGTCTGTTGCTGGAGAATGAGAGAAGATGAGGTGAAGAGAAAGCATGAGGTCATTAGAAGGGAAAAACAGGGCGAATGCATGACTTAGTTGCAGATGCGCTTCTGCCTCGTCTGTGTAACTTAACATTCATAGGCAGCATTAATGTGGACAAAGACTTCCTCCCATTCAAGTTTTACAGTCTAATAAAGACAATGTACTGACCAGTACTCTCTTTCAACTCAAGTTACTGGCCATGTGTCTCTGGACACATGGCCAAAATTCTGCCTAATTAGATCACATGCGGCTCTGCTATCTGCAGGACAGCCCGTATCCACCGTGCAATAGCTTTGAAGTAATGCTAATGGACATGAATACAATATGGTAGCAACCTGTTTGGTAACACGTTACACGTTACGGTGTTGTTCCAAAGGCTACAGGATACCTACATAAGCTTGTCATGGCATAAGGAGATAGCCCTATGCTTATTCCAGTAGGTGTCATTCACTATAGAGGATATAGAGTTGGCTATACTGATCAAAGTTAGATCAAGTAATCTTTATGACAGATGAGGCCTACTGGAATAAGCATTTGTAAACATTTATGTAGGGTTATGTCAGTTCTTATGACAAGCTTATGTAGGTTTCATGTAGCAGCACCTAACAGTAAAATGTTTTGTTATCTAATACTGACATTACCATACCATAAACATGCCATTAGTGGTAATGCTATGCTACCATTACCAATGGCTGAGTCATAATGGTTCATGTGATGACAGCTAATATAATAACAACAACAGCAACATAACAGCATGCAGTGTGTGAAAAGCTATTGGGCATTCTGGGAGGTGTTTCAGGTTGGGTGGTGACTCCAGTGTTAGCTGGCTTCTTCTTTTGGATATTGTCGCTGTCCAATGAAATACATGTATCTCCATTTTTGTCCATTTTGACTTTTATGCATCATTTGAAAACAGCAGCTGCCGTTTACACTGTGTTAAACTTGCATGATGAATGGACCAATAGAAATGACCCAAAAGTGCTTGGAAAGACATCTGGTTCCATTGACTTACATTAAAATTGAATGAGGTTTTTAGCCCCTCCTGCAAATTTGCAGTTTTGGAGATACTTGGTTTCCTTTGGACAGCAACGATATGCTCTTCTTTAATTTGGTGATGCACTCTTCATCAACTAACATCTAACAAATCTCTTCACTTGTCTATTAAGAAATTTACAAATGTGCTATAGCAAGTTTTTCAGAGGTGTCTTAGAGGTGTACAAGCTATTAAAGACGGGCTGGTTGACCCAATTTGCTACAGTGCCTCAATAAAGCAAACGACTGCTGCATCTCTAGTTAGTTAAGAATACCAAAGGTTGAAGCTTATTGTGCTAGAAAATGCTAAAGAAATAGTTTCCCTTGAATCTGTATTTTAATAGAGAGGACGACATCATAATAAGTTTATTTTGAGACACTCAGGGGGTCCGAAAGGTGTCTCAGACCTCCAAGACCCTGTGTATTTTGTACCATGGTAACAAGACACTGTTATATTATTGAACTAAATCTATGATGACAGCACATGACCCCTGACATGATGACAATTACCCCAAATGTGTAGCAAACTTTGGAACACAGGTTCCTAAATGGTTCTTGGAGGCATGGTTCTAGGACAACTCGACAACAGTAGGTAAACGTGTTCTTCAGTTGTCTCTGTCACTAAAAATGTAGTTTAGCCTTTACACCAAACCAGTGGTTCCACTACACTCTTAAAAGTGGTTCTTCAATAGTTCCTTAGTAAGATCAATGGTTCTATATAGAAATATGGACACTCACTGAGTCGTTTCATTGTTCTTCTCGTTAATGGAAAACCATTTGCATATGGTTCTTGTTACGAAGTCTAAACAAACCCTTTAAACGATACACTATTGTGATGAACCGAAGAAACCTCTTTGACTAGGAGTGTTTGGTGTCACTCCAGAGAATCTTTCCTAAAACCTTTTTATCCAATACCATATGTCAACACAGAGAGGAATCCCAATCTGTGTTGGGTAAGGAGAGAAGCCACTGTTGACTGATTGTTACCTTTGAGCCTTCAGACGGCGCTCAGACAGCATTATGTTGCCATTAGCGATAAGAATGTAGATGTTGCGTACTTAGCTCAATGATGCACAAATAACTTCAAATCACTGAATATAAATAATGAAGCATCTTCTGCAAGTCATAAAACAAAGAGACATTCATTTACATGACATTAGGCCAGCGCAAGCCTAAATCTGCTTTAAACAACTTCTGTTCTGCAAGACACCAATCCTCCGATGACAACTTCCTTCCAAGAGCAATTCAAGGTGGATTTCAGTGATAAAAAAGAAGGCTCTGCAGCTGTACTCTCAGCTCTGGACTAAATAAATGAAATATACAGCTGAGGACACAACTGGATAAAATAACTAGGCCAAAGCACTCCGCCCATACATGCTGTCTTCATAAATAAGAGGACAGTATTTTCCAGAAATGTCAAATCAGTTCAGTGTATTCCTCAACATCCAAAGAGCCCAAAGTGTTTTCTGGAAATCTTTGCTTTCCATCGATGGTCAGAGGTGGATGGATTTGCTGTGTTCCCTATAGAACTGTATGGAACTTCATAAAACAGTCAGCATGTGTCAGCACAAGAGGTTATGCCCTATTCTTCTTTTGGGATCTTTTAAATAAAAAGAACTCTGAACTATGAATGACAGGAAAGCAATCCAGGGTCCTGAACCCACAGAACATGATGAAAACACTGTGTGAATGACTACAAAGTAGATTCATTTCTACATTTCTACAAAAGACTAGCACAAATGGTCACACCCAGATAGAAAGAACCAACCGGAACAAACTTAGAGGGTGGATTTCACATCGTGAGACATCCAAATGATTCAAGCTTCACACTCGACCACGCATGTGAAAAGCAAGGATGGGCTTGTACTGCAAAATCTGCAGGAACTGTGTGAGAGTGTTTAAGCTGCATGGGACACCATGTTCTGGGACACACTACTTCTGTATGTGCAGCTCAATAAATATTACCCATATCAGTCTAAATGTATCATCATTTATTGTTCCTGGTAACCTTTATCTTCCCTCCCAATAGCATAGCAATCCCACACTTCCCTCTGGCTGTAACTATTATGTTTATGATGAATGTATACATGCGAATTAGATTCCTCATCTCATCCATAATAATAAAAGTTGGCTCTTTGAGCACCAAACGGCTTTTCATTCACCTAAAGTTAGCAAACTGTCTTTTGGACTATTTGAGATGAGCTTGTGCAGAGAGCTTGATTCCCTCACCTGTCACTAATTTAACATGGTGTATCTTAAATATTCTCTTATGTTTTCCTGTACCAACTTTTTCTTAATGGTGCTGCAGGCATTAAGTTCAAAATCAGGATCATGTTTTACAAAACACATTTGAATTGCTCCATCAAAACATTAGAAGTATTTATTCCTTTGTCAGTTAAATAAATGCTCAAGAGATTGAACAAATCACAGATTCCAGTTTTCATTCTTTTACAAACTTTCTAAGCTTTTACACAATTGTGTTTGTAGTTGTGAACAAGTATTATAGGTGCTTTATAAATATACAAAGCCCACTACCAATCAAACAGGCATCATAATGAATGGTGACACTGTCACTACATGGTTATAACACATTTACAACACTATTAATTTTAAAGAGTTCATTATTAGATCCTTGCATTAATACATCTTATAACTATGCTTACAAACCACTGTTACCAAGTTACAAAGAGTTCTGGTTAACACTTTACAGTAAGTGTTGACTAACAAAGTAATGCATGGGTTAACATGAAGTATTACAGGGGTTGGACAATGAAACTGAAACACCTGTCATTTTAGTGTGGGTGGTCTCATGGCTAAATTGGACCAGCCTGGTGGCCAATCTTCATTAATTGCACATTGCACCAGTAAGAGCAGAGTGTGAAGGTTCAGTTAGCAGGTAAGAGCACAGTTCTGCTCAAAATACTGCAATGCACACAACATTATGGGTGACATACCAGAGTTCAAAAGAGGACAAACTGTTGGTGCACGTCTTGCTGGCGCATCTGTGACCAAGACAGCAAGTCTTTGTGATGTATCAAGAGCCACGGTATCCAGGGTAATGTCAGCATACCACCAAGAAGGACGAACCTCCACCAGCATCACGTAGTGACCTGGCCACTATCCTGCAAGAAGAATGGCTTAAACTCCCTCTGACCACTGTGCAGGACTATGTCATTCCCAAGACCAACTGACGCTGTATTGGCCGCAAAAGGAGGCCCTACACCATACTAATAAATGATTGTGGTCTAAAACCAGGTGTTTCAGTTTCATTGTCCAACCCCTGTACATTAACAGTGGTTTAGTAATGTTAAGTACACAAGTAACAACTACATGTTTACATAACGTTAACTAATGCATTACCTCATGTTAGTTAGTCAACTCACTGTACAGTGTTACTGAGTTATAAGTACATGTACTGTATCATAGCTTAGGAAAACAGGCTTCATAGAAAGTGTCCCTCAACAATGTGCACCATCTCGCCAGTACTGTAATAAGCTGTTTATAAATACTAGTTATGCCTTCAAAGTATGTGATTTAATGCTTTTATGTATAATATATAGGTAGCCTTCAAATGAGGTGTTACTAAGCTGAATGCAGGAGCATCATAGGATCCTTCTATTTGTTTGGTGTTTATTTGCCCAAAAAGCCAAGAACAACAACAGCAGCACCAAAGAACAGCTGTTCAGGTATAAGAGCAGACTCTCGACACTTACCTAAAAGAGCCTGTACTGTACCGGAACGAGCCCTTTTATGTGAATTAGGAGCAACAAGTTCTGCTGAGAGCTTCCATTTTCTTCTTTTCTCGGCGTGGGTGTGGCGGAGTGTGTGTGATCACAGGCCTCTTTGAACATATTGCCCTTTAAGCTCTTAAGTGCTTGGAAAGAGCAGCAAACGTGTCATTTATAGGGTGTTGACTAATAGAGCCGTTCTTTTTCTCCCTACAGAGATGTTTTTGTTGACCTGTGGCGCTCGTTCTCTTTGGAAGGTGAGGGGTTAATAGAAGCGTGTGGGTAGAGTTGCATTAGGCCCTTTAATTGCATCAGACTCGTGTCCCAATTACAAGGTAAGCAGCCGGCACAGGATGCAGCGGGAGAAAAGGAAAAAGAGTAGATGTGTAGATCCAAAAGCCTGCATTGGATAAAGATTATGGTTATAAAGGGAGAAAGAGTTCATTCCTGCTTTAGACGTTAGAGAGCTCCCTTGTTCTTCAATCATCTGCAAAATTCGGTTTCTTATAAGTTTGTTTCCAAGCGCAGCAGTAAACTGTGGAGTCAAGTGCATCGGATACTGCTGACCTTGTAACATCTGTCAAAACAACCTGCTATTACATAAATGTCATCGGGATTCAATAAACAAGAGGCCAAAAAAAAAAACCATCTCTGTAGGATAGCTGTTGGAAACGATGGGACTGGCGGGACGTGCCCTTGTGGACTGATCAAAAATCATCTTCTGACTTTTCTAAGGGTCTAGGCGTGCTCCTGGAGAACTGCCCGGCAGACTTTCTGTCCTTGCCCTTCAGGAGAATCTCTATATCACAACCAGATATGTTCCATTAAAGGGTCCACTTTGTGGAAGACTGAATTGCACTTGCAATAACAATCATCGTCAAAAATATAGTTGCACCCAAAGGGAGATAAAGGTTACCAGGAAGAATAAATGATCATAAATGTAGACTGATATGGGTAATATTTATTGAGCTACACATACAGAAGTAGTGTTTCTCAGTATGGTGTTAGGCTTCCATGATTGTTAACCCAACTTGCCAAACATCTAAGCTTGGAGTTGTAGAGGTTCCTAATGGTGTCCTGTGATTATCCATCCCATGCATCTTGAATGTTCTCACCCAGTTTTTGCAGATTCTGCCGTAGAGTTGGAGGTGGGATGACACCAGGCCTTCTGGACGTGTGACGCATGACAACAAACCACGGTGCCTCCACACACAGTTTCATCAGCTGTCCCCACCAAGACAAAAGTGGGACCTATCACTGAAGATGACTGACTCCATGACAGTCTGGCATGACACCATTCCAGCCTTTGGCTACGCTGATGAGGAGGGCAGGACTGTTAGAAGCATGACTGGACCTTCGAGCAAACCACTGAGACAGCAATCCACGGTGCTCTCCATTGAACTAACAGTCCATTCGATTTATATATGGGCTTGGTTTGAATTTACTGCTTATTCGGTTTCCTGATAAACAGTGCATTTACATCTATGCAGCTATTCAGACAACATACAGGGGTTGGACAATGAAACTGAAACACCTGTCATTTTAGTGTGGGAGGTCTCATGGCTAAATTGGACCAGCCTGGTGGCCAATCTTCATTAATTGCACATTGCACCAGTAAGAGCAGAGTGTGAAGGTTCAGTTAGCAGGTAAGAGCACAGTTCTGCTCAAAATACTGCAATGCACACAACATTATGGGTGACATACCAGAGTTCAAAAGAGGACAGATTGTTGGTGCACGTCTTGCTGGCGCATCTGTGACCAAGACAGCAAGTCTTTGTGATGTATCAAGAGCCACGGTATCCAGGGTAATGTCAGCATACCACCAAGAAGGATGAACCTCCACCAACATCACGTAGTGACCTGGCCACTATCCTGCAAGAAGAATGGCTTAAACTCCCTCTGACCACTGTGCAGGACTTGTACATGTCATTCCCAAGACCAACTGACGCTGTATTGGCCGCATAAGGAGGCCCTACACCATACTAATAAATGATTGTGGTCTAAAACCAGGTGTTTCAGTTTCATTGTCCAACCCCTGTATATGATACCCAATGAGAACTGGGGTCATTTACATATAGGAGGTATATATAGGGAGATGAACAAACACAGCCTTCTATTCTGGATAAAGAGGGACGAAAGTAGGGTCAGTAGACTGTAATTACAGCAGGCAATGCATGTGCGCAATTCCAAGTGGCTATTCAGGAAGTCGTGGCCTCACTGTTCTTTCTCGCTCTGAAAACACTCCGGGATCGTTCCATCCCGCAAGTGCTGACAGTCCTGTTTTCCACACTGTCTACCTCTGCCTGACATGAGTGATGCAGCAGCAGGACTTCTACAGCTTGCACATGACCGCCGTTCATACACAGTGCCTGAGCTGTGGAGCTATTCCGCAGACCTACATACTGGAAACCCTCGCTGTTCTACATTAGATAGAGTCGGTTTTGTGCTGGCCGTTTTGCTGAATGATAAAGAAGAGCATGTACATGTGCATTTGTTTACCCTCAGCATATTTCTTGATTGGGCCATCGCTTCATGTCCAAAAGCGTTAAAGTATGATGGGAGGGGACGGGGATTGGGGTGCTGGTTGCTGGTTTAACGTCATGATGGTTCTTTGTCTGCCAGCTGAACCCTACAGGGGATAGACAGTTTTAATGAGCTACATGCTCTAGGACTCTTTGGACACACCTCACTCAATGTGTTTCCTTCAGGTTTATTATTGCTACATTGTTGATTAAATTGGAAACATCAGAACTATGAAACAACACATATGGAATTATGTAAATATTAAACCAATCAGTTTTATATTTTAGATTCTTCAAATTAGACGTTATAACAGCTTGACATTCTCTTAATCAGCTTCATGAGGTAGTCACCTGGAATGGTTTCCCAACAGTTATGAAGGAGCCCCAGGGTGGCTAAGCCCCTGCTAGCTGCTTTTCCTTCATCCTGCAGTCCAACTCATGCCAAACCATCTCAGTCAGGTTTAGTTTGGGTGATTGTGGAGACCAGGTCATCTGACGCAACACTCCATCACTCTCCTTCTTGTAGCCATTACATAACCTGGAGGTGTGTTTGGGGTCATTGTCCTGTTGGAAAACTACTGATGGTCCCACTAAGTGCAGAGCAGACGGGATGGCACTTCGCTGTATAACTCTGTGGTAGCCATGTGGTGTGCCCTAAATTGGGAATAAATCAATAGTGTCGCCAGCAAAAGCACCCTACACCATCACACCTCCTCCCTCTCCATGCTTCAAAGTGGGAGCCACACAAAGACATGGCAGGTGACCAATGATCTTACATTTTAACTCCTCAAACCAAAGTACAGACGTCCACAGCTATAATATCCATTCCTTGTGTTTCCTGACTGAAACAAGTCCCTTCTTCTTGTTCTTCTTTCTCACTAGTGGCTGCTCGGTAGCATTCCGGCCATAAAGGTCTGATTCACGTAGTCTCATCTCAACGAGTGATGTTGAGATGTGTTTGCTACTTGATCTCTGTGAAGCCTTCATGTGGGCTCTAATCGGAGGCGCTGCTAATTTGCAGTTTCCCAGGCTGGTAATGAACAGAGATGACTTATGGTCTTTCTTTCCTGGGACAGTTCTCATGAGATCCAGTTTCATCATAGCATTTGATGGTTTTCGTGTCTCCACTTGGGCATGCATTGAAAGCTGTTTTCCAGATTGACTGTCTAAAGTAATGATGGACTGTCGTCAGTTGGGAGGTTCTTGACATAATACGGATTAGAAAAGTAGTAGCTTTTTGTAGTAGCAGAAACATCAGAAGCTAGACTGTAAACAAACACTTTACTCCCTCTTTTTTTTAAAAGAGAGTTATATTTGTAATGGCCAAGACTAGTTCTAATGCTGTCGTTTTTACTTAGACGCCAACATGCCAGAATGATGAATGTCCCCCAACATTTTCACCCTGTTCCCATCAGATACAATGGTTTACCATGGTTTACAATGGTCCTCTGTGGCCACCCCTACTCTGTATATGTAAGACTATGCCATGGCACCAATTTTTCACCTCAGAGGAAAGAAAATTAACCAGTGAGAACTTTTACACCAAGACAAATATTCAGTGTGCAATTGAAATGTGGTGCTCGCTAGGTTACAACATACCTAAATATGCAATATGCCTAAATAAGCGATACTAAGGGATGCTTAATAACAGGGGACGCTGCTATAACAAACTAACAGTACATAGTGTGAGGGTGCTACTGTCCCGAAACTGATGCCTGTTATTGAACCAACCTCTAGGCACAAGGAAATGCACTGAAACCACCGGTCTTGTGCTATGACACAGAGACAGCTAATGAAACGGCAGGGATATTTTTACAGATCAAATGTCAAGGACAAACCGCATCACAGGCGCATGCCACAGTTTGCAGAAATGAGGGCATGAGTTCTTAGATAAGCGCATCGTGAAAGGTCAACCTGTAGGCTACGTTTAGTGTGGTGACAGTGAAAGATAGCTCTGACGGCATCACTCAGCACCCATGCAGGTCAGGGTTAATGTGTTAGCTCCGGGAAAGGAGGTGCTCTGTCTGGTTGATGATTTATAGGGGGTGAAACACCTACCTAATAGCTCATACGTAACTGTGTGGCTGGTTTATAACATTGTGTCGGAACTTTAGACATGTGCGCATACGCGTGTACATGCCCAGTCTACACTTATGTCACGTGAAGGAAAACAGCGTAGGACGAAGGCTTTTAAAAAGTTTTCGGCATGAACCCATCCCCCCCCACCTTTTCTGTCAGCTTGGCCGGGCTACCTCAGAGCTATTTACGATCATGGGGGAACCATTAACTAACAATTAGACCCTCAGAGCTTCGTGTTTTCCTGACTGGCCTAAAGGCCATTACATTGTTTGAACAGCACTCGTTAGCTCTACAAGGAGCGAAGGGGGGTGGCCAAGTTATGTTTGGAGACACACGGGGGGGTGAATCAAAATCTAAGACTCCATGCAAAGCACATTCATTAGAACGAGCCTTGTGCCACATTAGTCGACAGGCTCATTCGTCCTCTGCATGAGATCTTAGAGATACTTGCAGTGCTAGTTTATTTTTGGCTTTTAAAAATAAAAATGTTCTTTGGAGCAATAGCATTAAACAACCGTGTGCGGCCTCTGGAGAACCACAAAGTGGATGGTACTATAAAGAATAACGGGATTTAGGAGCTTCCACATAATAATCAAGTTAGTCCTACACTTTTAAACGTCTGTGCCATGACAAAACTTATTTTATTTATGGAACCTAAAACTTTAGACACATTTCTTCACATTTTTACACCCAAAATATCTAGTCAAAGTATGTATTTGTTCATATAATGCTTTTTTTTACAACTGACATCATTAAGTAGCTTACAGACAATCTGGGTCCAAGTCCTCAATGGGCAAGCCAAGAACAACAACAGCAGCTCAAAAAAAAAAAAAAAACATAAAAAAAAATAATCCAATTAATTGGTCAACATCAATTAGTCAGTTGGAGCAGAAAATCTTATATCCAGTGCTACAGTCATCATCAGAATAGTTGCACCCAGGAGGGAGTGTCTAGTTGCAGTGCTGTTGGGAAGGAAGATAAAGGTTACCAGGAATAATAAATGATGATACATTTAGACTGATATGGGTAATATCTATTGAGCTACACATACAGAAGTAGTGTCTCTCAGTATGGCATCGAGTGGCCATGTTTGCTACTACAACATGCCAGACGTCTCAGCAGGGAGTTGTAGAGGTTCCTGCATGTTTTGCAGTAGGGGTGGAGGTGGAGTGACACCAAGTCTTTCAGACATGTGACACTTGACAACAAACAGTTCATCTTGAAATTGACCACAGTGCCTCCACACACGGATTGGTGGTCTCCATCAAAACAAAACACCTGTCTGAAAGTCTACAGTCATGGCTGTTGGGTTGCTTTTGTGGCCGAGCGTTAAACTTAAATAATTACATGCTTTGTCTGTTGATTACCTTCAGGGGCAAACTACTTGTGTAGCTATGACTATGGGGATATGTGTATTTACCTCTAGCCAAAAAAGCCATTTTAACTAACCTCATTTTTTCAGATGTTTTGAGGAGGTTGGATATAAAAGAATGAAAAAAGTGAAGATGATTACATTACTGAGCTCTCTTTCTCTAAGTTCTTAACACACCAATCCTGATGTATTCATGTGATGTATTAGAGCAGGTGATGAGATCTTGTACAACAGACTTTGACCATTCACCATGGTCCCTGTGACTGATATGATGACAACCAAGCTGGCAGACTAGCTATTTCCCAGTCCCTACAACATTTCACCTATGCTTCCAAATAATTTAGCTTTAATTATTTGGAAGCACGCATCAAGTTTACACCCCTAAAAACAAAACAAAACAGCTCATCAAGCTACTTCCTCTTTTTAGTCCAGTTTGTAAGGAAAAAAGATGTTTTATTTTTTTTTCAGTTGAATACATTCCTTCTGTTCCTTCATTATTTTTATGGTGTGAACATCTGGAACTGGATCTGCTGTGTATAAAATTATGTCTGAATAAAAGGCATTTTCGTGCTGTTGACTTGCGTTGGGGTTAGTGTCTAACATCTGTAGAACTAAACTTTGGCGTTGTAAAAAGTGGACACACTAAATTCTGCTTGAAAAACTAATAACTTGTGCTTACTCACCATTTTGGCCAAGAATAACTAACAGAGTGGTCTCTGACTTTTGCACAGTACTGTAGATTATGAGAACCGTGTCAAGAGAAACCTCATTACTGGTGTGATACCTTCTATAAGCTGGCCTTGATACTTCAAAAGCCTCCTAATACTGCCCTGAATCAAGTCCTTGAGGGATTTTGGTCGACTGCCAACAGGCTGACAGAAGTGCCTGGAGAGAACGTCATGACAGCCATGAGGCTAAGAAAGTCATATTCAAGAAGGAGCTTGTTGGCTCTGCAGATGAAAAAAGAAACATCTAGCTGTAAATCATGATACACAATCTACCACATTCTTATCACTGAAAAACAATCCCAGAATCCCAGAGCTCTGTTCACATGAAATTTATTTTTTTCCCTGTTTTATTTTTTTTAGCGCCCACAAACAGCAGATAATACTGCATTCGCACCACTTAAATACACTGTCAATGTTTTAAAGAAGGCAATTAAAAGAAACCCAGTAAGGAACAGAATAAAAAATCATTAAAATTTGGTATAAAATTTTCTTACACTGGGATTTTCAGGTTACTGTTCAAGTTCATAGAACTTTTTCACTTTTCATTACAACAAAAGAACATAGCAAAACAGTTGTTTTCTTTTTAGAACAGGCAAAGTATATGCATACATTTAAAAATGATAACAGCACACTTTCACACTTTAACTCCAGCACACAAATATTACTATCTAACAAACACACACAAAGTGAATCAGTACTAGAAATTTGTCGTATGTGTGTGTTGTCCTGTAAAGATGGCATGACCAAGGATGAACCAAAGGAAGCTAGACAACTTCCTAACCAACTAACACACATGATGTAGTACAAGAAAAAGCAAAAAAACTGAAAACAGAAATAAATGCAGCATTTTTTTGCTGAGTTGTAGATAACTGGCATGTTTGGTGGCACTGGGGTGTTCAGCAGCGTTACGTGTCCACCTGCAACATCTCGCTGTATCCTATTCAATGCTACGAACAGTGCTGCCCCATTGCCTGGTGCATGAAGGTTTGCGGTGTGGCAAAATCTAGCGAAAAAGGGTTAGCAGATCTCAACTTTAAGCAAATGAATAACCCCGGTCGCACTGCGCATTTACTCTATTAGCTTGTTCCCTTCCACATCAGCAGAGGTCTCCCTCATCAGAGTATCAAGCCTTTAGCGGCCACCTGCTGTCCATCAGACACTATTTTGCAGTGTACTTAAGAGAAACCCAACTCTCGTTCTTGCTTTGTATGTTGTGAGCCTTTTCCAGTCTGTCTATTTTGGTTATGACCTCTTTCATTGTGAGTACAGGATCCTGATTTTGTCCTACCTGCTATTTTTGATGTTTTACTGCTCAATAAACCTAAGCTTAATTCTTTAAATCTCTCTTTACATGTTACAGGTAGCCTGGCTACCTGAAACTACAGCTCTCCTTTTTGTTTTCTTAATCCACAACAGTTTTAGATAAAAAAGAAAGTAGCTGGTTTTATACGGATATCTGTAAAGACTTAGATGTTTGATAAACTAAAGGACATTTCAACCATAAAGGCAATATTTAAATTTACAGCTTGTAGGTGACTTGTAAACGTAGCCAGCTTGCCAGCTACTGAGCTAGCTTTCAGGCCTGTGTGGATACATGACTAAACGCATTCACTCTCATTGTAAACTTGTCTGCAAAAGCAAACAGTGAATCAGATTGTTAACTGCCCTACATATGTTCAATATGGTTTCTTTACTTTCACAAGGATGTAGAAATGCTCAGAAGTGGTGAGAGATCTTGCATGGTGGACAGCAGCGAGAAAAAGTGGACATGTACTGCTTAAACTTAGCAAGACTAACCTGAACAGCAAAACACAAAGGTAAACACAATTATACCGGATAATTACCTGTTCCCATAGTGATGCCAAAAAAAACATACATAACCAGCATGGTTGGGCTGACAAGTACATGCAGCAGCACTTGGCCTAGCAGCTAACCTAATAGTAATCAAGCTGGCCAAACTTGCCAACCATAAACTCTAAAAGAACAATAGTACAGATGGTCATACTACCTGATACAGTTCCAGCAGGGCTAAAAATACAGTCAGATCCATTTTTGGATCTGCACTGCTACATCAAACCCTACTCTTTCAGAGGGCAGTACAGCCAAAGTTATTGGCCGAGGGCATGTGAAAGTTGATCTTGACGCCAAGTTTTGCAAATACTATAAATGCACTTTCGTTCACTATTTTCTACTGGCAAAAAGTGAGTCTGGGACTTAAGACAAAAGCTGCTTTACAAACATTTCATTGATTTTTTTTCTGCGCCTGTTTTTGCTGGTAAAATAAGGCAGTGAATATCAGCCGTGCAAAATATATAAATAATAAGTTTCATAGGTGCATGGGAACCTTGTTTCCCCACCCATTTTGCTTTCTATTGCTATATTTCTGAAACTGACAGCATATCGACAAAGTTCCTAACCAAAAGTTGAAATAAGATTTTGCATAATATTCATAATGCATGTTGGAGTCACAGTTCACGACCATCCAATACTGGATCCGAAAGCATGTTAATTAAATATGAAGTGGAACTTCAGCAGATGTGATCAGCCATTTGTCTATTGATACGTATTACTGACGTGTACACATTTTGCAGGGAAACACTGATCAACTTGCATGTAAATGTCCTCATTCTACCTGTAACACAGAATTTGATTTAGACACACTACAGTAGCTACGCCTTTCATAGCAACAAAATCCACACTGACTGCACCAATTGCTTTAAACACACCAGTACCATGTTGTTTAAAAGACAGTTTACTCATTCTAATATAAGGCCACCTTAGGCAAGTGCTGAAAGTTCATTTCTGTACATGTACTCGTGCTTGATTAAAAAGTATTTACAGTAGGACTCAACAAGGATATAACCTCTGGTCACGAAGGTTAGAAAGCCTAAGGGTACAGTAAACCTCAAGGTAAACAAAGCTTGTGTTCAAGATTCCAGTTATGTCTTTCTTCAAGCACCAAGTCACAACCTATTTTGAATGTATGTTGAAATCCTCACTGGTTTAAAAGCTGATTTAGATTTGGTAGAATTACGTCTAGTATGGTTCCTAGCCTACTGTGACAAAGACTTTAATTACTTAAGAGCAAAGCTGTACCTGCAACAAACAGTTTTAAACCTGTACTGAAAATAACATTTAAAGTGTAATGCTTTGGGTGTTCTGGCTTTGTGTTTGAGACACTGGAGGCATGTATGACTGCACGGCTTCATATCAACATGCTCTATGTCCCAATGTTTAAATTCCAGCTTATGCATAAATACTACATCAGGCTACTGGCTTTTAGTGTGCTCTTGGCTTTTAGACAACTTAAAAAAAAAAAAAAAGTAAAGTCTTGTGGGCACCGAAGAACATAAATCCACTTTTCTGAGGTAATCAAAGATATTGTACTGATCCAGCAAAGGGAACCATAAAAAAACAAGCACATTATTGCAGCTTTAAACACACTGTGAAAAAAAGTCATTTTTGGTGGAGGATCCATTTTTTGTTTTTGCATTAGAAAAGTAGGCCCCAGGAAACAAAAGTAAAGGGAATATTTTATGCACTTGATCTTCATGATGATGCATTATCTCAAACATGATCCCAACTCTTTCTCCACAGCATCAGTCCAAAAGCAAGAGATGAACAGGCATAGACTGCCTCCCCCCTTATAGGAATGAATAACCGGAAGCCCTATTCTGACAGCCACTTTCCTTGCTATCGCTTTTCCTGTTTAAAACGTTCATTCAGAAATTCTTGAAAATCTCTAGATCCTTTGGTGGCACCGGAGTGTCCTTCTTCCATTCGTCTTCGGGGTAGGCGTCAAAGTTAGATGTGTCACCTTCGTGAGATACTTTAGGAATTATGGGTGGCTTTGAGGAAAAAGAGAGAGAGAGAGAGAGAACACTCAAAACCTTAACATAAGATATCTGTGATTATGCCACCACAAACTGCCACAGTATCTGGTCCAATATACGGGCTCTATGAAGATAAAGCCATTGTAAAAGGAACTGCAAGACAATTAGCAAGTAGCACTGTCAGGTAAGTTGAGTTGGAAATGGTTTTAGAAGAGCTCAGATGCTCACAGGGCTCAGTGCTCACATTTAGGAAACACTTAACACTATCTCTCTTACTCAGCATTTGGATAAAACTACCTTTACATGTTTATATGTATATATGTGTATCTGTGTGTGTGTGTGTGTGTGTGTTTATTATTATTAGTAGTAATATTCCACCCCATTACTGATGTCAACTGTCTGTAAAGCACCAAGTATGAAAAGCGTCTCTCAGTCCAAGGGGAAAAAAAACCATCAACAAACAAAAGATCACTCCTATCTAAGAACTGTGTGGGTGTGGCTAATGAGCAGCTTGATTGGCAGCTCTCTGTCACTTCTAGCCTTATAGTTTTATTGGAAAAAATTATTATGTTTTTATGTTGGTACAACTGTTTAAATCTGTGTTTGCTAGCCATGTACTAGGTAGTGCTTTGGAGTTCTGCTCAAAACTGTGTAAAATTGTCACTACCAAAACATTTAGTCAGGTTTCAGTGCTGTTATGAGTCTTTTGGGTAGTAGCAAAATAGAATGTATACAGAGCCCAAGTCAGTCAAAAGTCCAACTTTGAACCAAAGCGTATGCACTTATTGAATTGGCTGGTCAATGTATATACCCAAAAATACAGTCATTAGGATACTGTACTGCAAAATTCATCTTCACAATCTTTAAAAATAGTATCATATCACCTTTATAAAACCGTATCTAGATATCTAAAATGCTGTGTGGTTTCATACGACTACATGACTTTACAACAGAGGAAGATGAAATTAGTGTTGTCATATTTACCTTTAGTCTTCTATTTGGAACTGCCTCCCAATCTACTGACTTAAACCACCTGTGCTTTTTCACGTCTTCTGCTCCATTCTACAAGACAAAAAGAACAAGAAGCATTCCATCACTGACTCTGAAGTAATGGTTAAAGCCAGGATGAAGACTGACACGGAAACTGTGAAATATAGAATAAATAAAAGAACTTATAACCCCTCACACTAAATCTAGCCTACCTGTCCATATGGGATCATAGCCCAAGATAAAGTGATAAGAATGGGCTTTTGCGAGATTCAAGAACTCAGGGTGAAAATGTGAACAATGAGTCTAAATTCCTCCAACATGCTCCTTTACCTTTATGAAGAAATGGGAAAGGACAAGCGGGCAAACTGCCTCTCTGTATGTCATTAAATCATGTGGAACTTCTATGACTCCTTCTTTGTTTCAAGTAGCTTAAAAGAAAAGAAGAGGAAAAGAAAGACCTTGGCAGTAATACATGAACACCCCAGGTCTCCGAGGAAACCATATTTATGATAGGTTTCATAGCTACAGAGCAGAGAGGGCAAAAACAGATCAAATCAACACTTGCTGTGAACAATCATCTATGACTTTATTACCGCATCAACCGTTGATGGGAAAATGGAAAATGATGCCCAGACATATCCATTCAAGCACTTCTTAAGACATTAGGTCAGATGACTTCAGCACAGTAGTATTTGACACACTACACGAACTAAGCACACAGCTGCCATTGCATGAAATGCAATTTGTGAAATATCCTCTAGTACAGTACAGTATTTGAAACGTTGCTTCTATTTATGGATGCACCAATACAACTTTTACAGGTCCGATACCAATACCGATACTTTAGGTATCGGTCGATATCCGATACCGATCCAATACCATGAATGACTCTGAAGTCTGTGAAACAAAATCTAAGAAATTAACACATAGATAAAAAGCTATTTTCTTCAAATTTATTCAAAATTAAAATTAATATAACGTATTAGCCGACGTGCTGCTGACATCTGTCCCACGGATCTGAATTATCTGATACCCGATCCACCTAATTTTGTTAATAAAGGGACCAATATGCGATCCTAAAAGCTGGCAGTTTACCAAAGATTGCTACCATTTTTTAGCTACTGTTTTCCCCTCATTACATATAAAAACATTATAATAAATACATGATTTTCAGATACTCTAAACCACTAACAGCTCTTTTCATAGTTTACTTCTCATTCTGGTATTTAGGAAACCTTTAACATTCCTGTCCAGGTTTACTGTTGGAAAGCATTTAAGATACTTTGTAGTGCACTGTATTCCTTTTACACAGCAATATTCATTTTCAATTTTAGCAGCACTGGTAGAGAACACAAAATCGACTTAACTGCAGCAAACAACAGCAATGTCAGGCTTGTATGAGTTTGGAGTAATCGTCTTCACTAACGCTAACTTAAATACCAAGTTAATAATTTTGTAGACATCTGCTCATCCAGCATTTCTTTTGACATCAAGGGCCTTAACATGACATTTCCAACTTCTCTGCTGCAGTAACATCCCTACTCTTTTGAAAAGGTTTTACACTTTACAAGAACTTGACTGCATTGAGTTACAAGAGCCTTACTGAGGTCAGGACATGTTGATCAGTTCTAGATCACAGCTCCCAAACCATCCCAAATGTACATTACTCTAAAGAAGACAGTTCCACTGATCTACAGACCAGTGCTGGGGGCTTTATACCCCTTTGGCTGATGCCTTGCTTTGGAATGCTGACACTAATGTGTCCGCCCTTATTTTCAAAGTGACAGTGGGTCTGCAGGTTTTCAGTCCAACAAATCAGGAACACACATCATCAATGGTTTGAAGACTGAGACCAGTTCAATCATGTGTGCTCCCTCGTTTGTCATGAAACCCTATAGCAACTGGCCCATAGTGACATATTTACTGTAACCGCTAATTAGAGTGTGTGGCAGTGGCACATCCGCTCATTCATAAATGAACATTACCAGTGAGTTTTACTGCATGTTTGATGTGAGGTGTAGCCACTCATTTTCCTAATATAACAAGGATCCATACAAGACTCTGACAGGAATTTTTCTGGTGGGAAGTCGATGTAGATTCAATTATATTGCCTATAGTGTTTTGAAATATGTTTGGTCCAGTGCAAAACAAATTGGACACACAATCACTCAGCTGATTAAACAGTATATCTGAGACAATGATTTTGATCAGTTTAGAAGAAGCAAGCAGGAGGAAAATAGGAGTTTGCTGAGGCATACTCAAGTTTCAGATTTTTATATATTTTGAAGCTCAAACCAGAACCCTGCAGGGAATTAAATATGTAACAAATTTAGAGCTGCGGCGCCTTTCAGGATCAAGCTGCGGGCCTTTCAATTGTCATAATTGCGTATGCATATTGCTTCTGGCTGGGTCTTACTAAAACACCAGTGAAAATACCACAATGTTAAAGAGACACCAGGTTTACAGCTTAACAGTATTATTGTCCAAGAATGTAGGCTTTTGGCTTTGTACTCCAATGTGAGATTGACTGACTGTAAAAATACAACGGCAGAATATTTACCTTCATGTTACCAAGTCTTCTTGCCCGGTCAATCACTAGAAACTTTTTGATGAGATCCCTGAAACGACAAACACAAGCACGGGAGAAGAAATTACTTAAGGATGCAAGCAAAGATCATCACCAATCCGGATTAATTCATTCTGATTATAAACTAAGACTGATGTGTTCATAAAAATCTCTGTTTACATGCCCTCTACAAGTCATCAGATTCAAAACAACCAGTATGCCATAACAATGTTATAAATGTAAATGTATCATGAATCAGATGCAGAGAATCCATTTAAACTTTTCTATTTAATGGATCATTTACAGCATTACCCACCTCATTCAATCGGATTGTATTTGGAATGGCCTCAACTGGCCAACTCTATGCAGACTGCAGTATATACATGGATGTAAATGTGGATATTGTAATAAAGTTAGTAGCCTCTTACTATAGATGTAGCAATTTATTTGATTCATGTTCTCCAAATATTTCTTGTTTTCATATTTAAAAGTATATTATATTTTATTTTTGCTCTCTTTATCCATTGTGTTTGAGACATCAAACTCTTTTATTTAAATGCACTGAGGAAAATTTGGGTTTCTAATACATATGCTCTTTAATAGGAGCCTGACAAGTTGAAAAGTGAATAATATTTATTTGCAACTTTGGCTAACAGACAGAACTGGTAATGTGTTTCATATGTTCATTTAACCTACACTGTGTGAGCAGGGGGTTAAAGGATTGATAATCAAAATAATGAATTTAGTGTTTACAGATGAAGCTCTCTGCACTGCTAATCCTGGATAAAAAAGAAAGCTTCTCAAAGATTCTGTTGCAAAAATGAAAACAAGAGTCAATAGCACATTGAAGTAGCTCCGCCTTAAGGTTTTTCCAATATACTACAGTTTTATGATAGCCTTATGATTCATACTGAAGAGTTTACATTATGGAAAACCAAATGATCCTTGCTTTTGGGAAATAAGAGTTTGATGCACAATGTAAATATTGTTTCAACTAAACTAAGAGCAAAAATGAATTTATCACTTTCTGATGCAACAGCTTACAGCATTTTTTAGTTAAGCTGTATTACTGGAGTAAGGTAGCATGAAAGGAGGAAACCTTACTATTGGCAGGCTTACACTTCCAAAAAGTTTGCCACCGAGAGGCATTGTTCTGTCCACACGTTCAACTTTGATTTGCCACTTACACTTATGATTTATTGTTACCTTCACAATATTCAATTGCAAGTATTCCCATCTCTTGCTATATATTAAATTCAACTAGCAACCATGTGCATCTTACTCTGTGTGCTGCCAACTAGCCCATTAGCATGTTGACTGTGTTAGAGGAGCCTCATATTTCCTTTGCTTATTATACTGTCAAGCTAATGTGTGCAGTGCCTCCAGGGCTTGCTCCCTTGCTAGCTTCAGCACATGGAGTTGTCATGCGGATGCTAACCAGTTTCTCAGAGATAGCTTATCTAGTCGGTCTCTTCAAGGCCCTGATGACATATAGCCGTGGTGTAACTGATGTCTGGCCTACTTTTTGCTGTCGAAGCCACAGAAAAGGTTCCAGACAGAAAACTGCATTGTGCCCAGGGGTCGGAATCAGTCACACTGGCTTCACATGTCTCTGGTATGTGCTGACGTGTGAAAGTACAAGGTCCCTGCTAGTCAAATGATGTATTACAGAATCACAAACCATGACATAATGCTGATGTGTACGGACTAGAGACCTACAGTAGCTTTTTTTTCCCCACATGCTAGAACTGTGAAGCTGTTTAACACAACTGCCCAGTTATGGCCTGCAGGCCTTAATGTTGGCAAACCTGATTTTTATTTGGCAGATATGACAATATTTTTTTAAAACTAACATAAGATTCAGCTGAATTCACAGAAAGCGCTTTTACTCCTCATTGCTCACATGAATAAATATTTTGGGCGCTCCTATTGTACATAAAAATGTTTTACAGCCCTGCATAATTCACAGAACTTCCAAAACAGATTTTATGAAGAATGTCTTAAGTACTGCTTTAAAAGGAAAAGAAGATGCTTCCAGGCCTTATCTATATTTCTTCCTTTTAATAATAAAAGGTGCAACAAAGGGATTATTCATCAAAAAGGCCATTTATTTGATCAGCCAAGACATGGTTGGTGTCTGAAGTCTGCTTTTTAGACCACATACTTCAATGTTCCAAAAAAAAACAAAACAAAACAAAAAAAAACATCATACTGTTCAAATCTGTACACATATTCTATCTGAAACACTGTTAGACCCCTTATGTCTGAGCCCAGAGTGCTCTGATTAGCCAGCTTCGTCAATCATCAGAGTGGTTGAAAGCGGTAGCATAATGTCAGAGTATGGCAAGCTTGCAGAAAGGCTGGCAATAAGTACTGTGTTACAGGATGACATCACCTTGTAGCAGAGAAAAGGATTGGAATTCCAATGAGGCATGACAGAAAGCTGAGAAAAGTATTTTTTTTTTTTTTTTTTTATGAGAAAGAGCTTGTCCCTCTGAACTAGTTTCTTACACCACAATATCTCACATTTGAAATCACATGGTTTAATATAATTTTCCAACATCTAAAGGTTAGTCTTACAGGCAGTCTTCTTTTTTCTGTGTTTTCTACTTCTCTGGATCTCACAGATTTTCTGAAGTAAGAGTGGAGTTTGATTTACCCCTTGTTGTAAGGTACTGTTTATCTGACATGGACAGATTTGGAGTCCTGTTTTCTCTAGTAGTAGTTTATCTGTTATGTAACACCTTTAAAGAAACATCAAGTAATTGCAAATTACTTGGAAATTAAATAAAATGGAGGGCAATCTCTGGTTTTCATCAGGCTGTAGGACAGCTGTTAGCTGCTGTTAGCAGTTGTACAATCTACTTTGGGCATTTTTATAGATAACAGTGCGTCATGCAGTATTAGAAACCACATAAGCTATTAGAGATGACTTAACAACTCTGGCACGCAGTTCCCGGCATGGATAAGATGATTCAGACAAGCAGTTTGTGTCACGTTGTTTGGACCACTTCATCAGATTTTTAGCTGCGCTAACCACAGCTAACTCCGGACATCAAAGATGTCTTGCCAATTCGGTTAGACTTTTTGACAGACCATTCCTTCCAGATGGCTGATAAAGATCGAGTGGTATCTCCATAGGCTGTGTGTATGACATGAAGTATGGTGCTTTCAGTGGAAGGATTGACTGTGCTATGCTCTATGTGGGTCAGAGGGATTGGGGTTGTTAGGAACAGAGGGAGTAATCAGCTGCATTCCTGCACTCTGCAGATGTCTCTGGCCAGAACTGATGGGTTCATATCAGCACAAGCCAGTTCATCACAGGCCATTTTGGCTAGTTTGTGCAGATGCTAACTTATTTGTCTGTAGACTACACACCAGTTAGCTGCATGCAGTCGGAAAAGCAAGCCCACCAACAAGCACGCATAAGCAGAGCGGGCAAAGGTGACTTGGCGCACTAATGTCTCCCAATAACTAGTAATTATGGACTCTTGTGGAACCAGAGCTCGGCTTGATTAATAGACTTGTGTACTTTCTAAGCATATGGTTAGCGGAGAGATCATAATTAAGGTTAATTAATTTGTCATTGCCTTGTTTGGCTTGCACTTACTTTACATAGAAATCCAGATGCCGTGGAAACTCCAGCTTTCCTGCCAGGATTTTTTGATAGATGCCAAAGGGGTTGTCATCGAAAAACGGCGGGTACCTAGCAGTAATTTTAAAAAATACAAAGTCACTAAAAGCAAGGCATTTATTAACTCCTTCTGACTACTTAACGCATGTGTAACACATTTTAAGGCTTTAACATATGAACAATAAAACACACACTACATTCAAGGACATAATAAAAATAATAAAAACTGCTGGGAATGGGAAACCTTACACATAATAAAACAATTATTTTTTATAAATATATTTTTGCTTTCAATGAAAAATATTAACAACTATTATGTCATAGAGAAAAAGACTAGGAAGGAATCATAAAGAAGAATAATGTGGAGTTGTCTGAATTTAATACATTAGTTTTGTGAAAAATGATGACATGCAACAGATCATATGTCTCCTGTTGCTCAGTTACAGAAAGGAACTTCCAAATAATAAGAAACACTGGTGCCTGTGTGTGTGTGTGTGTGTGTGTGTGTGTACACATCAGAGACATCGCTTGTCTCATGATTAAAATCAGGATTTCCATTGTGCTAAACAATAAACAAACATCACAGCATGAAAATAACATACAGTCAGTATGTGCCCGGTTACTTATTTGAATGTTTATACTCCAATGGTAATCTGAGTGTCAGTTTGAAGGGAAACGCGTCATCAGTCAAACTTCCCGAATGAAACATTGGTAATGAAAAAAGGAGTGAATGAATAAACTCGTGTTGTGTGTGTGTGTGTGTGTGTGTGTGTGTGTGTGTGTGTGTGTGTGTGCATGCATTAGTCCCCTAAATTCCAATGGCCTGTATAAAAGTCCACACTTCAGAAGTCAATAATTCACAGAAACTACTAATTTCATTAATAATAGCTACTGAAGAATTCACAGCAGTCACTAAAGAATTTATTGTAGGTAATGAATAGTAGTAAGTCAATAAGTAGTTAGTAAATAAATGATTGCACGTTTGGCAAAAGTTTGCTTTCCCATCAAATCAAGAGTGCAGAGAACCAGCGCATGTTAACAGTGCTACCTCTGGCTTTGTAAAGCTCACATATGGCATTAAGAGCATAAACAGATCATGATTATATCAAGTCGTACTTTATGTGCAAGGTCCCATAGATATACAGATATGAAAGGACTTTCTTGTGGCAACAACATTAAGCTTAGGGTTAGGACTAGTTTACAGTTATCTTAGTAGATGTTAGTTAAACATAGTTTGAGCATCTACAGTATACCATTAAACTAGAAGTAATTAACTAATGTCAATTATCAGAATTCAAATCTTTAAATGACATCACTGCATTACACTAGTACAGTATTGTCATGGCTCAGCTGCCATTGTCCCAGGTTTTTGGTCTGCTTACTCTCATGTAATCCTGCACAGTGCTGCTGCAATGGAAAAGGCAAAAACTGCTCTCAGGTCAGAGTGTCTGGCCTGTTGCACAAATAAGCTCCACTCCAGGGCTATTGTATGAAGTCACATAGATGAGCTACAGTGGATAATGGATTTAGCAGCAGCAACTTGACCATATGGCACAAATGTGAATGCCAGAGAGAGAGAGAGAGAGAGAGAGAGAGAGAAAGATTGGTACAGTCATGTTGGGAACTGGTAGAGTTATGTTTTGAGTTATGCAACTAAAACCTCTTTACATAACACTACAGGTGTCGAGAGAGAGAGAGAGAGAGAGAGAGTCACTGCACTGACATACTGGTTTAACTCCGTAGAAAGTCCCTATTTTGTGAAAGATGTGGGACAGCTTTGACCCTCTCTCTGCCCATCTGTCCATCATTACAGGAAAAAGGAAAGATGTTGCATTAGAGGGCTCTTGAGTTCATCACTGCTTCTGTCATCTGTGTCAAATCACTGATCACAGCAGCAGTTGTGATCCCACCATGTACACATCATTATATACACTTACATGTAGCTTGTATTTATAGAATTGTACTTTAAATTTTATTTTTAATACACTGACATTCTAGGGCTAGTTTTATTGACTGGCTCATAGGCATGTAATATTGCATTGTGACATGATATTGCAATGGAAAACCATGACAGTGGAGACACAACAATGTGTAGTGGAGGATGGGCATTGCTCTTTGGCTCTCACCTCTGCTGCTGCAGTCATCACAGAGGAAGTTTCCCTGAGTTTAATAATCCAATCACAATCGAATTTTAGCAGTTATCTGATTATTAGGTGGTCAAGTAAACGGCTTACGCCGATTTTTTAGATTGGATTAAAGCCCATTAATCCGTTTAAGAAATCTAATCAGGAGAGTTGGAGTAATCAGATTTCTCAGCCTACAGATGTATGAAAACAGACTGCAGTACACAACAAACCACCTTTAGAGCGAAGTTAAAAACAAACTACATGAAAACCTTAAATATTTGTCATCCTCTACATGATGCATAGATGATGTGGCATGAGGTTTGAGATGTTATGTTTACTGCACAATGTATTTTAGCTTGAGTTTATTGAATTGTTGCAAAACAGAAATCTGATTACTGTTTGACTCAAGTAGAATTTTCCCATTATCTGACAACTCAAACTAATATAAACACTTTCAATAAATTACTGACAACATCTGAATTTATGCAGTTAGAAAATTCTTAAGTGTATTTAAATGTACTAATTGTGAATTCGGTTTCGTAAATCAAGTCAAATCATGTGTGTATTTTTACAGCCCTATCTAATAACACTGCCCAATATCATGGTTTAAATTCGCAGGTAATTAAGTACACGCATTCAGCATGTCGGTGTACTGTTTTATGGAGCATCAGTACAACATGATTTCATGCTTGCATGCCAGTCTGTGCAAAGACTGCTGACAGCCACCACTTCTGTTTAAATAAACTTGTGTACAAGAGAAACACAAAGAGACTTTTGGAGCTAGCCGAGCATTTTCTTTTTCATGATATATTCATGTGCAGAAGTCTGGGTCACTGGCCAAATGATCCATTTATAGGGGAAAAAACATAAAATATAAAACTCTTACATAGGCCATATTTAATGTTAATTTTTTACCCAACTTGTTAAATTCAGCAAATAAACTGTCATTAAAATGCAAACAAATGAGATGTAATCAAAAAGTCACAGGAGACATTTGAGATTTGTCTTTTAAAAAAAAACTATATGGTATGACTGATCATGCAATGGACATAAACGTACATTTGGATTTTGGATAAGTCAATAAAGCGCTGTTGTCTAAAACTACTCAAGTGTGGTTCATTTCTTAGCATATTAAATTATGCTAGCTGAAAACAATGGTTACAGCCCCTTAAAATCTGCATCACTCAAGACATGCTACTACTTTATGGCATCATACTCCTTTTCATTACTGCAAACGTCCCTTAACACAGAACCGAGGAATATTAAAGAAGATGGCTTCATAAGCCATCACTTATGCTGACTTGCTTCAGAAGGGGTGTGTAAAAGCCTCCCTTACCAACTAAACCCCACTGGGAATCAAACCTTGGTCTCCAGCATGTGGGATGGTGATGTTATCTAGATATGGACCAGGGTTTTGGGGCCAAAACTGATGCTGACGCTTATCTGTGCTAGTTCTGCTGTCTTTTGATATTCACTGTACTGGGTCAAGTAACATACTTTCAAGTGTTGTGTCAGGTTAGGGGTGTTAAAAGCCTTTACCTTGCTTCTCCAATGAGGCACGTTAGTTCAGCACACAAATCTAATGCAGGCTTTCGCAGCCCGGCGTGAGGTCTACTTTTAGTCCCATATTCAAAACAAGGAGCTACAGGTTCCTGTGATAAAGGGGCCTGGCACACGGCTCATCCATTAGTTTTACATCTCAGTTGGCCAAGAAATGGCCAAACGATCCTGTGGTGTTATCCAACCAGGCTAAACATCACATTTTATGTTTTTTCTGCTAATGTAATGTAACGCAATGAAACCCGCACTTCCTAAAATAGAAACCGTTACATTAGACTTGAGACATTAGTGTGTGTTCAGTACAGCTTTTACCATGATGAAGTTTACTCGGATGCATGCCGTCGTCAGTCACCCAACACTTAAATGGAGCATTATATCCACATTATGCGGTTCTTCACTGCTGTGGACTACAGTACTGGGTCAAATGAATCTTTTAGCACCAAGCAGAAGTCATACGTCATACATACGTCATGTTTACAATCACTCCACTCTTAGGACCCCAGATGTTGGATGGTCATAAAGCACAGAGCTAAATGAGTGCTAGTTGACATTCTGGAAGCTGTCCCGGACAGATCAGACTCAGATGCAGACTCTGCATGGCTGGACTCTGGAGCTAATCAGCAGAGTTTTCCATAGCGAGGCCTTGGTCAGGAGACTTCAATTTCCTTCAAAATTCAAAAAGGAAGCGATGCCCATCCGCTCTTACAGTGAAGGGGATTAAATTAGCTCTAGTCTTGGAGTCATCTCCACACATACACACGCAACCTGCAACATCTTTATCCTACTCACACACACGCAAGCAACCTCCTGAGGAATGTTTGCTAAATACCTGAAGGCTACCATGCTGGAACAGAACAAAATCCAGCAACGAAACAGAGAGTTCACATTTTCAAAAAAGCTAGAAAACATACTGCTCACTTTAATTAATGGGATAAATCAATGTTATAAATGGTTACAGCAGAGTAATAATTTTAATACGCAGTTTACATGGTTAAAAGTGAGCCCAGTTTGATAGTGATAAAGAGCAGAATCACAATGCTCAATATCAAAAGGCAGCATGTAATAAATGCTTTAACGTTTAGCACAGTTTTCTAATTTACTCTTTTTTATAAAATATTTAATATTCAATAAATATCCTAATTAGTTAAAAACTTTGAACTGGATTAATTTTCTGAAGAGAAGCTTAACGGTCATCTGACAAAATGCAATACAGCCTAATATTTCCCACAGTGCTTTGCATTGATTGCTTCTAGGAGCAAAATGTCACTTGCATTACTGAATGTGAATGAACTGTTGAATACCCCAACCAAAATGTGATTTGCCTGTAGACTATTAAAAACTGTGTTCAGCTATATTCTTTTAAAAAGAGAATGTACATGAGAAATGTGACCAATTTACCTATTCACCAGATAGATCAACGGTTCAGAGTGGTTTGCTGTGAAGGGGTGATGAAATATATGCTCCCTAATGTCAGTCCTTGAAATTTCCCCTGAATGCAGACCAAATACAATGTGAACCTGGTACTAACCTACTGTAATAGGGTGTTAAACTCAGATATTAAATTGTTTGTTAAATGTGAATATTGCGCAATTATGAATATTGATTTATCATTTGTATTTGTAATGATACATGCAATATCACATTACCCACTTCTAATATTAGACCATACCTAGTATAAGAAACTACCCCCCTCCCCCCCCACCCTCCCAAACAAAGTTCTTGCTACATTTTAATGCAAGACCTTTGACTAGGCAGGCATGCAGCACTGGAGCTCAATAAGCCACACAGGCTTGAAAAGGCCTATAATGTGTGTGTGCAAGGAGGAAAAGGGGAGGCATGTGTGTGTGTCTTCCAAAGGACTGGAAAAATGCAGCAGGCCAAAAGCGGGTCTCTTTCTTCTAGGACGGAACACTGCTGAAGTGGTGAACAAAGAGGGTGGGTCACTTTTTCCACTACGCAGCCATCTTATGTGAAAGTGTAAGGCACATTTAGAGCAGAATAACGGGCAGGTAATGGGTACATACATGAGACTCTATGTCTATGCAGGGATAGCTTCAAAGTCTTCATAAACAAATCTAACTATTTAAATTTTTTAAGCTTCTGGAAAAACGACAGCTGTCTTTTACATTATGCAATCATTTCATGACTAACGGACCAACAGAAATGATGCTAAATTATTTAATAAAGTTTTGGTACATTAAAAAAAAAAAGTATGGTGTAAATAAACAAACATGAATCATAGTTCACTTAGATTATGTTAAATGTGCAGACTGTAAACTCCAAATACCATATTTGTGTTTGTAAGAGGAGATATATGAGCATTATTAAAAAGAACTGTTGTACATACAGTCTTGTTTAGCAAAAATGTGCCAAAACAGGATGTAAAGCATATGAAAATATTACGTAAATCATTATGTGACTACATAAATAGTATGTGAATACAATTCTAATTAAGTATTGCAAGTAATGGAATTTGAATTCACAATACCTATAACAACTATAAACATAACATAACAGCTGTAAGATCTTGTTAATAATATTGCTGTTCATGTGAAGAATCTTTCTATGACACAGATAAAGAAAATGGAATTTATTGCATAACGACATACAAATTAAACACGTCATTACATAATTACATTTAAATAGGAAAACGGACAGTAAAAACTCATGACTTCAAAAGAGTTTTTTCTCTCCTTCTATAAACTTAGTCTTTCTCAGACGAGTTTTGTTGTGACAGTGAGAGTAAATTTGTGTAAATGCTCTGTGTACATCAGCACAACTGCAAAATCAATAGATTACGCCTTTTAGTTACATGCAGTTTCACTCACACAAGAAGCAATGTACCAGAAGCATCAGGTCCTGCAGAGGCCTACTGCGCAATAACAGTACATCATGAAGTATGTGTAATCGATTTTAAACAACCTTCATGGTGAAATATCTTCAGCTTACAAAAAACCAAAAAGTACTAATCATTTCCTGTAGTTTGTTAGGCTGTTGTATGCTGTTTGGAAACAGAATGTGGCTATATGTCCTAAGTAAACTATTTTGATGCTGAGAAAAGTGTAGTCCTTTTAAGTAAAGGTATAACAGCCAAGCAGTTCATCTTTATAATGGTATATTTAAGCTTCTCTAAACAGAAAAAACAGCACCATTGCTGGGCTAGCCAGCACAATAATCTGAAATGAAAGCTTGTACGGGGAAAAAATGTCTAATACAAAACACACAACAAATTTATTCTGAATCAAGGCAGCCAATCAAAGCCCTTGTCTGAAAGGGTTAACCGACAATACATTACTCCAGAACAACTGTCATGACTGTTTCCAATCTGAACAGTTCCAGACAAGTGCTGCCCTCTAGTGCTAAAACAGTGCCAGTTCATTCCCCTTCTGTGACACCTTCCTGACTAGCCACTATGGCTGTAAACTGTTACATGACTTGAGCAGGTGGCAGACAACCACCAACTGCTGCAGCAAATTCTGTCTACATGCCGCACCGCTTTAGATGCAGATCCGACTGCTTCCGGGCTCCGTACAGTTTTACACTGAGGCTAAACTAGGGTTTACAGAAGAGGATCCAGAATGACAGTGCATTTCGGGGCCCTGTTCGTGTGCATTTATGTGAAAACAGCATTTCATGTCTTACCCAGCAAGCATCTCGAAGATGAGGACCCCCAGGGCCCACCAGTCCACAGCTCGACCATGACCTTTACTCTGAATGACCTCTGGAGCCAGGTACTCAGGCGTGCCGCAGAGAGTCCAGGTTCTGAGGAGAGAGAAGCAGAGAGAGTCATTATGACTACAGAGACAAAATACTTGAAACAGTCTGTAAGCAGTTTTGAAACGCACACTGTGGTGAAAGTGTTTATGGTTATCATGATAATATTGTTCTAGTGATAAATTTTATTATGAGAAACAAGATATGCATATCCACGCATATTGGATATCGTCAGTACTTAAAGATCACTGGGCACCTAAATGTTTAATGAGAAATAGTGCATAATTAATCCTGTGTAAACTGATTTAGTGCAATTCAGTGGGTGAAACTAAAATGACTAAAAATCAGTACAGCAGTTTTTATCACCCATCTCTACCATACAGGAAAAGTGCAATGCACTTTAGCCTACAGTCTTGAGGCTCGTTAAATGTAAGCTAAAATACTGTATATTCTGAAGCTGGTGTCATTACTGTTGTGGTTCCCTCTGTGAAACTGCCCCCCTTATCCAGGCAACTTTTTTACTAACAACATAAGAGTTTTCAGCAAATGGAAACAAATCTATGATGCCAGGTAGGCCATGGCAGAGGTGAAAGGCAAAATAAAAGTTCCACTATGAAAACAAGCATGCCCTGTTGCATTTAGAGCCAATCAAAAAGACCATTATTAATTTTGAGAGAATGGGGCAACGACCCGAACAGATGTGCCACCCCACACTGTGGTAATTCATTATCAGTGTAGTGGCATGGCTGGAGTTTTCACAGGGTCTGAAATGACTGTCAGTGGTAATCAACCGTGCAATACAAATGCAGCAGATGGAGATAAGGCTCTGGCATCCCTTTCAAGGTTGCTTTCGATGCTATTGTTGATGGTAAATTCCTTTATGAGTTGTCATACAGATGAGATGACCGGGGTAAAAACCACAGTTGGGTGGGTGGTATATACATAATAACCCCAACATTTCACTATGCATTTTTATGTAGACCCATGTACATTCCACAGATTTCCAATACACCAGCTTCTCAATCGCACTGCATGCCCTTATCAAGTCCAGGATTTTACAGAGAGCTTACCTGCTGTTCATTTGCCACAGCACTCTGCTTAAACAGCTTAATTACTGTTTACATCCATGCAAGCTTTCTCACAAAGCCCTATCACACGATCCTGTCAGTATGAGTGACAGTGGAGGAGACTGTAATTCCACTAAAGCACAAAAACAAGGTGACAGCTCCTGCACCCTGCTATCATCCTTCGAGCTATCTGTGCTTATCTCGTCTGAAGTGGAAGCTGCACGAAAGTCACAGCATTCTAAACACTATGCTGGCGTTCTCTTGTGGTTTAATAGATTCATTAAAACGAATCAGGGCCATCTAGAAGAGATACGATACAGCACTTTTAACCCAATCTTGTTCCTTTGACAAATTTTCCCAATCGGGTGCGGCACCAGTCCATTGAGTATACATGAGCATTAGTTACCAGGTCTTTTGCTTGTTTGCTTAGAGATGAGGGGCGATGGACAACCATCCTATAAACCCAGAATGAGCAAAGCCATCTATGCTCTCTTGGACTTCATTGATCATCAGCATTCAGCGCTGTCTGCAACCAAGCCTGATTGATAAATCATTTCTATATCTAAACCACAATTCAAAACAGTGTAATTATCAAATAATAAAAGCTGCATTATGTTTATTATAGTAGTCTACATGATCAACAACATTGTGTTAAATCTGAGAAGGGGAAATGCAACTTCATAACACAGAGCTTGTGAGGTACCTATGGATGAGTTAGACCAATCAGATCCTAACTAACCTCCATGACTGGCAGTATGGCATACTACATTCAAGGGTCAAGGCTCAAGCCAGAGAACGTGAATATACTGGTCTTTCTGGGCTAAATAACAACCTGTGGCACTATCAGTCAGTAGTTTTGAAACGTATACACTCATGGTCTTAAAAATAGTGCACAAATAGAAGATGGAATCAACTGACAGAAATAAAACTTGTCTGGGAGATTTGACATCAAGAGATATGTGAACGGTTCAAGTTTCAAGTTTGTGAGACATAGACAAGGACGGGTATTCTCACGCTATCTGACTGACCCAGCAGAGAGCAGTAATGCCCTCCATGAGACATCCTGTTAGTACCAGCACCACTGGCAGAAGGCTGTACGATGCAGGACTACATGCACCTCGACTGCCTTTATACTTTACAGACTGCAATGATGTTGTGCAGGAGTGACCTGTTTTTGTCTTGGTGGGGAATACCAACGAACGACCTTCACCCCTGCCGGTTGGAATAAGCCCTTATAAATGTTTATGCAGGTTTATGTCAGTAATGGCATGCCTTGTAGGTGTTATGTAGCCTTACTGGCGTTATGTAGCCAAACAGTAAAACGTTAGCACAACGTAAATGATTGAGTTCAGGAAGGACACAAAGAAAGAAGCTTCACATTTCCATCCAATCTCCAACCACCTTCTGTTACACGTAAAGTGTACGTCCAGCTTTAGAGACAAAGTCAGGTGCCTCTGGTTACACGAGGGGGCCACAGAACAGGGATGGGTAAAGCGATAGTGCTCCGCTACCTTGAGAAGCCTGAAGGGAGATCGATCCGTGTGTCTGGCGAACCATGGGGAGATCAGATGACCAGCCTTATAGCACAGACGAGCGTATGGAGACAGCTTGTTTGTGCGCAGCTGCACGTACAATTCGGGGATTAAGATGCAGGGGAAACACAATAAGGCTGTCAAAATTCAGCTTTACAGACAAGATCCTTCTTGCTATGTTCACAACTCGCCAACGAAGACAGGTTTTTACCTGTCAATTGTTTGTAAGACGACATCTATCAGGTTTTAGAAGCGAGGTTCTGTCATTTCTGATTAGATTCTCATCGTATAACTCGTGGAAGTCATTATGACTTTAAGAGAGGTTATTTAAAAACAAATGAATAAAAAACGATTATATTAGTTTTCTTATCTCTACTTTTTCTGTTACAAAATGTAACTGCAGTTTCGCAATTCAGAATGGAGGACGAATTTTTAGGTCATGTTAATTCTGTATGCAAATGACCTCGGCCCTCACTGGCGGGCTCAGCAAAACGGGAGATATAAGGGGTGTAGTCACAGCACCATGTTGAACAGCTCAATAATGGCATGGCATTGCACAGCAATGTTTACCACAGAAACAAATAACAGAAAAGTTATTTGCTTTGAAAGAAGCTTCTGTTTTAACATTTTGCCCCTGCTAAAATTATGCCAATTTCTAGTAGCCTTGAAATAAAGGCTTCAATGTCATGACCAGGGGAGTTTGTTACAGCTGTGCATGCAAAACAACCCACAATGGACTGACGACTGAGTGACGGATGAGGATACTACTTGGGTAGGTGTGACACAGTCTATAAATTAAAAGACAATTTTGGCAAGTCAATCAGCCATTTAGTGGCCAGTGGAGAATTATGAACAGGGCATACTGTCTGCATGTATATGGTGCACCCATAAGAACAAGATTAATCTAAACAGAATGATTATGTCTGTATCTGAATGTCTTCCTACTTTAGCTTTGGGCCTCGCTATTGAGGATTAAAGAAGGCCCAATTGACCCACATCAGTAAAACAGTCTGCTAAAACAGACAGTAACACATAGTAACACATGTCTGCCATTTGTGGCATTACTGTTTTACACTGGCATGTTCCTCAGAGATATCAATAGAGAAGATCTACTAAAAGACGTGCCAATTACCAACAGTCTACCAACCCTATGTGCCTAAAGGGGCAATCACTTTTAGCAGATTATCGAAGAACTTCAATGCATATGAACACAACAGGAACATTTGACTGGCAAAATATAAATGTGTTTTGCTCACTTCTTTTTTTTATTTTTTTTATTTTTTTATTGTAGAAATGCCCTTATTAGCCAGACAGAACACATTTTAAATCAATTCCTTTTCAAGTTTAAATACTGACTCAACAGACCAAAATAATCACTTACTTTCTCAATATTTTGAAGTCAGACTGGTGACCATGATGAATGACTAGTGATCAGCTCTAAAATTATAAGTAGAAGAAAGTAATTCTGAATGTTAGAAATTTAAAGGAATGAAGGAACTATTTTTAGCTTCAGCTGAAGGAACGAGTTCATCCTGAGTTCTGTGCTGAATGCATTTGGAAATGTGAGACTGTAAAACACCTGCTTAATTTCAGCACATGCAGTGTTTACAAGAGAGTAAACATCAGGCAGCATGTTTGGATAGTTTAACTCTCATACGCGTTTTAGAAATAATAAAATAGTAGATAAACATTAATTCACTGAGCTGTCCTCACTGCTGCATTATCACCAGGCAACTACCCCTCTTCACCAAAGCTGGGTCAGTAATTTAATTTAATTTAGAAGCTCACTGCTGGGTCTCTTTGCTTGTCAGTGTTTAATGCATTTGCTAATGTCGCTATTGTTCATATTGGCTGATTAGAAAGCATGTGGAGGCCATATAATCCTCTTAGTACTGTAGGATATAATAGTGTTTTGGGCAAAACACCCTCTGCCACCTGAACGTAGCCGCTTTCAGGTAAATTAAACAACAAACAGTCAGCCTGTATACTGTCAGTCTTAGTAAATCAAAGTAGGTGCTTCTATAGAGTTTCTTGCCAGTATTTGAGAAGGAAAACTCCTATAACTGCATACGCAATGAGGCAAAAGGCGTAAAAGAGTATTAATCATTCGTTTGATGTTATTTTTAGCCCCAATTACATCTGACAGGCTGAAATGAAGCCTGAACTGAAACCCAGGAAGGCATAAAACAAAACAAAACCTAAAAATCTTATTTATATATATTTTTATATTGTCCTTGGTGCAAAACTAAAGAAGCAACGCTCAGACACCAAGATGTGTGTCACGCACTTCAAATTGTGTTCTGTTCTGCAGGCGGAGCTCTTCAGTAGCCCTTGAGTTTTGTTTGTGCTGTGTTCCAGAGACGCTTGCTTTCTCTATACAGAGTGCTCATGTAGTTGCTGTGGTGACAGTGATTTGGCACACAGACCGATGGTCTGCTGGGATAGATTTACCCCCTTCTCTCGCTCGCACACACTTTTGAATCAATTTGCTACCTTTATTTCTGCTCTTAGTAACTGGCTGGATTAGTCAGTCAGTCAACTCCAGAGTAACAGCCTAGCTGTTTTTCCAATGAGCTGTAATTGGTTCACCCTTTATCAAAATCTGAACGTCAATGTTTATTTTTGTTCAGCCGGCATCTTTCAAAGGTGCTATTTTTATGATCCAAATATAGGACGCTGCGTGCTGGCTAAAAGAACACGGGGAACTTGAAAGGACTAAACTGAGCAAAAACTAAAGTATGACGCAAACCTACAGAGTAGAAGAGAAACGCATGGAAGACAAAGGATCTTCACATAAAGGCTGTAACACTTACAATAATGAACATTTTAGAAAGTTCATCTTCAAAATGTGGAAATTTAAGACTGTATTGCCAATACGCAATATACAGTCTCTTAACTGTCCTATAAGCAGTGGTGACCAAGCCACCATTAGCCACCTGGGTGCATCCTATCATTGTTCTATTGTGTTTTATATTATGGCAGTAAACAAACAGAGCTCTGACAAATCAAGAGATTTTAAACTTTCAAAAAAATATTAAAATATATAATACAGTCTTGACTAACAGAATCTTGAATCTTAAACCTAATAGCATAAACATTTAGCCTGAGAAAAGCAGACTTGAAATGCTATTTATCTGGTCAGTATGAGTTTATTACCTTACAGAAACCATAATCTTTTTTGACATCTACATTTAAAACTGTAAAAGAAGGTGTAAGAGTATTTCTAGGATCTGATCCAGGTCTGTTTATAACACCACAGATAACGGGACAGCAGGTCATTTATAACGCAGGATGTCTCAGCCATACAAGTTAAGCCCAACGTCACGCTCTATCCGTTGGGAGAAAAAAAAAATAAGGGTCATTACTGTTGGAAAGGCCCTTGAGCTTGAGCTTTAAGGATACATATTGCACACTGTTATTGTATTTTATTGTTTTCCCTGAACTTTAAAGTCACAATTAATTTTAGATGACCATTTTTCCACCCCTGCGGAAGGCTGTAATGATCCATTTGCTTCCCGACAGCCAGTAGCAGTGCAATATTCATTTTCCCCGCTTTGCTGTCTACAATAACGACAGTCTTTACCACTTTAACTTCAATATGTATGGTAGGCTGAATGCACAGACATATGTAAACATATCCATTGATTCTATTGTCATGGCCTTTATACTCACATTTCCACTGCATGGACTGGGGGTTGTGGATATTACATTTTGAAACAAGGTTTACAAAATCCATCAAACTCTCATTTTACATATAAAAGCAAGTCACAGGTTTCTCTCAAGTTATGCTTTTTTGCAGAGACAAAATAACCACCCTGAGCAATCTGACAGGCTTTATTACTGCTTCCATTCTCACAACAAAAACAATACTTTCCACAAATCTAAATCCTAACGGCAAGCGGTCAATAATTACAGGCAGTCTGCTGATGTGACTGTTTCAGCTCACCTTTCTTGATGATGAAGGTGATGAGAAAGGTGAAGGAAACACTTATTTACAAACCCAGTCATCAGCAGAGTGCTTAGGAGCAGGCCGCCTGGCACACAACCATCGCTTTCGCCCGCAAGGCCTTCCTCAATGGTTAGAAAGATGACAAGAAACCTGCAATCCATCACCCGCCGTCTCAGACTAATGAGCCCTCATCTTCACAAGCCAGGCAGTAGCGACGCGCGCAAAATATAACAATTCCCTCGGCTCGCGCAGGTATGGTGGACGCTGCCTTTTAACCCTCCCAAGATGTGCAGTCTGAACTGGCTTTTTTTCTAATCCCAATTTTATTTGGCACAGATTATTTATAGATTATCATTAACAAAGCACCCAGCATAGCTCCAGTAAAACTCATTCTAAAAAATATCAAGGGTAGAGTTGGAAATGAGATTGCAATGAAGTTTCCAAAGTCACATCTCCCAAACTTTACATGCTTAAACCTCAGCAGCTAACCAGAGAATCCTAGGGTACCTACTTTCTCTGGAAACAAATGAAATTTTATGTTTACAAAACTGTACAATCTTTAAATGTGTATTAACTACTACTATGAATATGTTCTATTATCATATTTTTTCAGTTGTTTTGTTATTATGATAACTGGTCCTCTAGTACTCTGTCAGTTCTCATTCCCAAAAGGCAACTAAAGCAATTCCTTGCATTTTCTTAATTCATACGTATCAAACAAAAGCTAATTAATTACAATATAAAAGGTTTTTGTGAATTTAATTTCGGATTTTAGTTAAGGACAAATTAACTTAATTCCTAGCTCACAAGTACAGAAATCCTGCCTAAAGCGTTCATTCTAAATTTGTATTCAGTATAGCAGAACCATCTCCTATTTTTCGGCTCTACACAAGTCATTTATTATAGGCCAGATCTATTATGTTATTACAGGATAGATCTAGTTACGGTGAGCACTCTGATTTAAAATAGGAGTGCCCTGATATGCGAATTGTGACCCAGTGCTGATATCTGATATTTTCCATCTGTGGATGCCAGTCCCATTTCCAAGGCCAAATGTAGAAACTGGGACTACATCGGCCCTCATTAGCATTACAGAGAAATATTACATTTATTTCTGGAGGGTTGCAAAAGCAGTTATATGAATAAATTCAGACATTTCACAGCACTGTAGTCACCTCAAACGTCTGCTCATTCGGCGCACAACAAATACAACATCAAATCTCAGTTCGAAAGAACTGTCAGATTTATTTTTATATTTAAGCAATTATCTGCCAATGATGACATGATATACTATCTATCTATCAGTCAATCAGTCAATCATCATCATCATAATCATCATCAATTAATCACAACCCTCAAAATAGTAAGCTATCTCTGTCAATAACTAAAGCATTATATAATTCTATATAATTTCTTACACAATCCATTAAAACACAAAAACTGAAAAGGTGTGGATTCTAAATGATTACATCAAAGTAAATATGAAAGTAAACACAAACATGCTATGAATAGAAAGCAAGTCTCATTAACTATCTATGTAATAGATTAACTAAATATGCAATTCGATACAAATTCTGATGTAATTATGTAAATTGAAAGTACAGCAAAGCCACAATGATAACTCCAGACTTCCAAGGACAAAATAGAGTAATTACATTTCGAAGGAAAGCAGGGCATCAATAGTTAGATAACAGGGCCCTTTGTTCTCTGAATACTTCTCATGTACAGTTAGACGAAAGTGAAATATCAGAACACCTCCTGCTGATTTTCTAAGTTGGAAGTGTGCGGAAGTGTGTTCTCTGTAGAGAATTTATTTTCACTCAGAACATCACATGAGCATGGAATTGGACTATGGAGCACCTATACAGCTGGATTTTGGAGAACTTTCAGAGCTCTCTGGAGATTAACACTGGTCCCTGAAACCAGTAACCTTCAGCAAGCACGAAGCAAATCAGCTTCCTAAAACAGCATTAGCCAGACAGGTGCAATAGCATGTTTCAGCCAGTGGGTGGCAGTGTGGCTACATGGCATTTAAAAGCACTGTCCCCTTTCTCTAGTAGTGCCGGGACTGCACGCTTGCAGGGGCAGTTGTCTTCCCCCTATTGCATTCGGAGGCATTTCCCCCCTTTTTATTGCTTTCCATTTATATAAGTGGGTCAGTTGCACATCAGAGCTTCCTACTCCAAATCTATTTCTCTGCCCCTCCCATATGAGACAGAGGGAAAAATGTAATCGTAGTCCATTATGTTTACATGTCACAGGGGTCAGGTTGTGTTACGTCTGCGAGAGAGAGAGCTCTCTGAAACACTGCGGCACTCTCCGCACTGCAGATAACACATGCGCACATATATTTCTCCCTAGTTCTTTCCTTTTTTTTCAGAACTTGATACTAACGGGGGCCACTTCTGGTGGGGTTTTCAATTTCACCAAGGTTACTTCGAAAATTGGTCCAAGCCTTGCTCATTCGGAATAAATAACGCAGAGCTGGCTGATGTACCGGGGGCAAAGAGAGCCAGTTATTTGCTTAGAGAGCCTTATAACGCACACTGCACATTTGCAGGCGGAAAACACAGACCTTATTACTTGTAGTTCTATATGCAGATAGCTAGGAAAGGTATTCATCTTCCTCTAATAAAGGCACGAGGTGGTGACCTTTTGCCCCCTTCCAGAGACATTTATGCACCCTTTTCTTTTCTAATTCATTGGTGTGCCCTGATTGAAATTCCTCAGACTAACAGCCTCTTACAGGAATGCAGTGCTCAAACAAAGCCACACGTTATCTGTGAAAATATCACATACAAGATAAACGACACGTGCTTATCCACAATGCTCGACTCCAAGGACATGAATGACAGAAAAGCATAAAGCACGGTTTTGTGCATACATTTAAATGCAGGGCTATAAGCCTAACTGTCCGTTTCCCGAAGGGAAAACTGACCATCCGAATATTAAAGCTGTTTGTTTACATTGCATTTATCCCAACAAAAAGATAAATGCACAGATTACATGCACACAGATGTACGCACCTGTATATAGGAAAGGTATTAATTTCCTCTAATGAAAGCATGAGATGGTGCTTGCTTGCCATCCGCAGACATTCACATCCCGTTTTCTTAGCTAATCCTTTGGCTAATCCGAGTTAAAGTCTTCAAACTAACAGCTCCTTACAGAAATGTGCTCTTGTGTTGGCAGAGAAACAAAACCCCACACTATCTGTAAAACTATTGGCGTCACGCACAAGATAAAAACTTACTTATCCACAAGGTTTCCATTTCAAGGATGTGGATGACAGAAAATCATAAGGAACCGGTAAGTGCAAACTCAAAAGCAGGGATCCAAGACTAACATTCTTTCACAAACATCCCAGAATGGCCCCAAAACACTGTCAGCTATCCCAGAACAATAGAAAAAAACTAGAGTAAGATTCATCATAATTATGCCCCAGAACAAAATTTGGGCCTGAAAGGATTGAGTTATCCAATGCTATGAGATCAGTGGCAAAATCAATATACACACCAATAACTGGTCTAGCCTGTACTACCAAAACAATATTCTAGACACACCGCAAAACTGTAAGGATGTTGTCCTGCACTTTGTGTTTCAGGGCTTAATTGTGCATGTTTAAAGATATAGCCTGTTATAAAAAAATAAATAAATAAATAAATGAAGAAAAAAAAACAAAAAAAAAAACACATGAACGAACATAATCATGTATCTGATGCTAATGTCACTTAGGAAATCCTTCTGTAAGGCTAACAGAATTAGCATTATGCCTGTCATGGAAATTTGATGGAAAGATGCTAGATGCAGCAACACAATAACTACACACTGTGTTCTAGTCTGACCCTTCTAACCATATGTAGTCATGCTGCTAAGACTGGAATCTCTCATCCAAAAAAGGGACTTCCATTGATGGATCTTAATAGAAATACTGTGAGCTTGTTCGTCAAAGGTGCCAGCAATATCAGTGCTACCAGTAACTTCAGAAGCTAAAAGAAGATTTTTGGAGACAATACTGGACAAATCTCATGGCAGAACTAATAAATCAATGAGCAGCAAACTAACAAACGAAACAGCAAAGATGCAGGCTCAGGGTCCCCTTAAAACCAGACAACGATTTAACAGAAATGGGCTGTAGTAATAGAGGAGTTGGAACATTTAGGGACTGTCTCCACTGACATCAGTGACTGAATCTATAAATGCATCAATGGGCAACTAAAATCTTCATGGACAAACTCATGCAAATAAGACACATGTAGTTAATACGATTAAGTACACAAAAAATACTGTTTGACAGCCTTAGTATTCACAGTACATTACTACGCTAATTAATGACCAGTTAAGCAATAAATCACATTAATATTCTGTATCGACAGGTGCAAGTCTCCACATCTGGTTTTTTAATTGTTTTGATATCAAGAAACTACAGTACTTTAGCAAATATCGTCGCTGTCCAATGAAAAACATGTATCTTCATTTTTGTTGATTTTTACTTTTATGCCTCATTTGATCACACGAGTTGACTTTTTACACTGTGTGGGAATTTCATGAAGAACGGACCAACAGAAATGGCCTCAAACTGCTTCGAAAGACCTCTGGTTCCATTGACTTACATTCAAATTAAATGAGGTTTTTGGCCTCTCCTGTAAAGTTGGCATTTTGGAGATACCTGTTTTTCTTTGGACAGCGACGATATATTAACACTGCCTTGTTACTGTAACATGTAACATGTTTTGTAATGATGTTAAATATCTTTAAAGACTACAGAATTCTAAGGTTCAGCTTACCGATCTGAGAGTTTCTTGGCAAAGCCGAAGTCTGTGAGGCGGATGTGTCCTTCACTGTCCAGCAGAATGTTCTCAGGTTTCAGGTCCCTGTAGACGATTTCTTTGGAGTGCAGGTACTCAATTGCACACACTATCTCTGCAGAGTAGAAAAGGCCTGTGCTGTTGCTGAAGCGGCCTCGGTTGCGCAGGTAACTGAACAGCTCCCCACCTGGTACGTAGTCCATCAGCATGTACAGGAATCGCTCGTCATGGTGAGTCCAAAACCTGCAGATACCATTCTTTATGAAAGTTGGAATATACTGTGAGGTGCTAATGTTGAATAATATATGCACCAATACTCAATGAACTGAAGCAAAAAAAACATCACGTGTTAAGTAAGGTGTTGGACCACCACCAGCTAGCAGAACCGCATCAACGCGCCTTGGTATAGATTCTGCAAGTCTCTGGAGAATGCTGTTAAAGGCCTGAAGCATATCTAGAACGCATGCAGGCACCATGTGCAGATGCTTCAATAGGCATACTATGCATATAAAAACATGTGCACTAAGGGGCAGTGTTCAACAACAAGGCAAGTCTCATGTTTTTCTTCTCTCTCTCCAAGATGAATATTTACTGCGCTTCTGATACATTTTGAAAATTGATCACATTGATCTTCTGCCAGACAATCCCCAAACTGCTGCAGTTTGATCTAGTGCTACTGAATAGTTAACATACGTTGATGTTGCATCTCCATTAAATCTAGATTTTGGAGCTGTGCACATCGTGCCTCTATGAGCTATGTGTACCCACACATTCCTCTCTGTCTAGAAGTTTTAACAGTTAACCACATATTGGATCAACTGGGAAGAGATCTGGTTACTATGCTGGCCACAGCATTTTCATACTTCTCAAACCATTCAGTGACCCCTTGTACTCTGTGGAATGCATTCTCTGGTGTGATGGAGCACCATCCAATACATTTGGGATGACCCAAAGTGGCGTCTGTGACCCAAAACTAATCATCCAATATCAGTATCTGATCTCACTAAAGCTCTTGTGCTTGAATGCAGTAAAATTCTTACAGCAATGTACCATTATAGTGTGTAAACTTTCAGCATCTTCCAAAAAGGGGTTACTCACGATACTTTTACTCAAGTGTTGCTGACTTTGTCGAACCGATCATTTGATACATTCATAAATGAATGTATGAGGTCTTAACTGAGCTTATCAAGCAATAACTACCTGAGCTAGTAATCAGAAAATCCACTCACATGCGTTATAATGATCAATTTAACCAGACTAAGAGAGTCAAATGCAACAGAGCTAAGGGAATATATAACCTGGGGCTTCTAAAAATCAATAAAAAAGCTGCATACGAAGCAAGAATCCAATTGCAGAAATTTATATTGCTGGCATATAACGCCCAGCTCTTATATGGATCTGTGGAATAAAGAAACAGACAGCAAAAATGTATTACTGTTTAAATCAAGCTCTTACGGCTTTTTTCTACTTTTTTTTTTTACTTTACACCTGAAAAATTGTGTAAACATATAAACAAATGAGAGACATCTCTTCTACAACACATCACAGGGCTATTTCTTTAATTCTCTGTAAATGTAAAAATCATAAATAATTGGATGGATGTATTTAAGATTAGAATTACTGTAGCTAAATATATAAACGACAGGCCTAAAAATGGAATATACATTTATGGTTTTGCGGCTTCAAAATAATAGCTTGTCGTATTTGTCATAATAGGCATATTAGGGTACTGCATTACTGTCTTTAACCATAATAAATATATCCTAACGGACCGGTTAGTGGAAGTGTCCAAGCTGAAACTACCGATTATTCTTATCTTGCACATAAACGTCAAGCCTCCTTTACATATATAGTCATAGCTAGTACAACTTACCAACCACTTAAGAAACAAGCCTGAGTTTACGCCAGTGTGTCCTCAATCCAATGTGACCCTTCTTTTTTGTAAGCTTAGATCTGTTTTACCCTGTTGCTGATTAACTGAGCATTGACGGACCAAATAAATAAATAAATAAATAAATAAATAAAAACCCTCCACTGCTTGACTGGTAGAATCGACAGAGTAGTCTCTGACCGATGATTCAACTGCAGCCCTACTCTTTATAATGACACATACAGTTGTTCAGGGTTTTAATGTACTAAAGATATTCACATTATGTTCAGAAAAGCATATGTTACTGTACTACAATATAATTTACTTAGTTAACGATATATACTGCCCAGCCTGAGCTGAGCAAAAAAGAATAAAAGAACTTTAAAACAGCACTTTGTTTGCCTTAAACTGGATTAGGATCCGTTTTTTATGAAACTCGCCACTGAACCATTGACAGCTGCAGTGACCGCTACAGGGAAATAAATATACATAACTGACTTTCAGAGTGGACTGGTTGATAACTGCAACTGCTGCAAGCCTAGTTATTAACGTGTCAACTGAAGCTGAAGCAATTACCAATATTGAATCAAAGCCGTTTGGCCAGTGGGTGTCCTTTTCCGCTCTTTTCCCACACAGATTGGCCAATTTACTTAATGATGGTACAAGGGGTTGATCCATACCTCAAATATAGCAGATTGTGTGTCATTACCTGTGAGCAGTCAGTGGGTACACTCAGGAAAAGCTTTAATACAAATTAGATTACAGGCAAAAGCCTGCAGACCTACAGGACAAATATAATATCTGATGTAAGACACTTCCTGCTGTTTCCTCTGCAGATTTAAACCCAAATGACACAAGAGAGTGGACGGGTGGTTGCCAGTTCAGGAAGGAACCCACTCACAGCGTGATGAGGAAGGGATGGTTCACCTCCGTTAGAACCTCCTTTTCATTATGCACGTGCTGCTCCTGCTTTAATCGGATCACATCTGGGATCTTCATGGCTTTCAGGGCAAAGAAGCCCCTCGTCTTCTTGTCCTTCACCAGAAAGACTCTGCCAAACGTCCCAGTGCCTGTTAAAGGGGGCAGGAGAACAAGACGTGAGAGGAGCAACTAGAAGGTCAGCCCAATAACCCATGAGCCCTGTTGATCATGTTTAATATTGACTTGTTTCATCAAACTAATAATAAGAGACACATCATTTGTTGCTAGAAGAGTGTGCTATCAAATGAAGATCTTTCAGTGTGCTGCATCATCCTTACTGGACATAAAATTTGACCATCCTCATTATCTTATTTCCAGCATAAAATCAATAGCTCATTACTAATGGCCCCATTTCTAATGGTCAGAAAGACATAACTGAATTCTCTTAATCACTAAAGAGGCCCGGACTTAGAGACGCCTCAATTGCAGCTAAAGGAAACAATTCAAAAAATGATCAACCATTAACCCAAGTCTTAAACTCAATGATGGGTTAAATGTTTCAGACACAAGCAATAGATTACACCACACAGAAATCCCAACAAAGAATAGATTCAGTAATGGAAACACTCAACAGGCTCTTGATGAATCCAGAACTTACTACATGGGGTGCAAAAGCCATTAGCTCTTGCCCTAAAAGTGTGCTATGTGTCAAAGAGGGAATAAATGTGGGGGCCATTGTCTGTCTTTGGTTTCAATTATCTGCCAGATGTCACTGCAACTACAATGTTTAGGCTAAACATTAGGCTAAATGAAAAGACCTCTTTATTTGACTGTCTCTTGATGCTTTCTGAAATGACAACTAACACTGAGAAAACTGTCCTCCCTCAGCTTACTTCAGAATGCCACACCTTCATGTTAGCTTACTTAAGAGGATAATCTGGTGAACAATAAATGAATGCAAGTGCTAGCTGGCATAAGATCAAAAAATGCTGATACCTCTCCTTTTAAACTCGTTTACTGGAACAAAGAGAGTTATTTTATTAGCAGTGTGACAAAAACCTCTCCTGCATTGTTAAGAAGGAGAGACAGCTAAGAAACAGCCAAGAGAAAAAGGTGTGAAGAACAAAGACTAAGAAACAAGGCTCTAGATCGGGCAAATGCAGTAGAGAGACCTCGAAGGGGCTGACGAGGCTGAAATTCCTATTCACTATCCCACCTTAAATGGTGCAGCAGGTCCATTATGGCATCTTAAGCAGCTTGAGAGTCAATTTTACTGTATAACTGAAAGATACTTTTAAAAAGCATTTTTTTTGTTAACTTGTTAACTTGTTATTATAGAAATCTGCATAAAGAAGTAGAGAAAGTGTCGCTGTTTGTTTTAGATAGATAGACAGACAGACAGACAGACAGATGGACAGACGGACAGAAACTTTATTGATCCCGAAGGAAATTTACCAAATTTCCTTTTTTAAGCTAAAGATTTAAACTTCCAATGAAATAAGTTAACCTTGCTGAAAATAAAGCATGTTGGCTTTGCTAACATTTTACTGTTGTTAAATTTTGTATAATATCTGAGATAGATTTGGTTCTGTTGAACTTTTAAGGTTCGTTCAATATTTATATAGGGTGCACAAGCGATTAAGATTCAGCACCGGATTAGAACGCTGATTCAATTCAGTTAATGTTGATTTAACATTGATTCCGTGACTGATTGCTATCTGGGCTTCATCCCATCTCTTTAAAATCCTTTTTAGAATGATGTAAGAAAGCTGAAACTGGTAGATAAGATCAAACTATACTAATGTTGTTAACAACTAGCTCTTTAAGCCTTCATTTCATCCTTTTAAAACCCTTCTTGGAATGATGAATAAAAGCCAATAGTTCTAGATGAAAACGCTAGACGTGTTAGATGGGATCAAACAATGCTGCTAACAACTTGCTCTACTGGCTTTTATTCTCCTTTTAACTCCTTTTTGTTGCCATATCAGTCACTCTTTAGCTATCACACTATATCTGCAGAACCTGTGTGTGCGCAAGAGAGAGAGAGAGGGAGAGAGAGGGAGAAGGAGCGTGAGAGAAAGGTAGAGAGAAACAAAGAGAAATGAGCACCACTCTGATTAGTGTATGGAGACCAGAACAAAGCCGCTAGCAGTTCCTGCAGAGGGGAACATGGGACCCTGCTGAGTAATAGATCTAACGCTATACACGTGATCAATGGCGACAGGGAGGTCTTGTCTGCAGAGAGAGCAGGGCACCTTCACCCTCCTCCCAGATTAAACGCGGAGCTCTTTCTGGAGCTTTAAGGAACCACACACATATCTTCCATTAATCTTTTGCTAATATTCTTGAGTCATTCGCTATTAGCAAGCAATCAGTAGCGATTAAAATGACGCTCATCATTCAAGTATGGCTAGTTTGGTAGGTGTCAGCTGAACGCTGTATGTAGGGCTGCAGCTATCAAATATGTTCATTTTAGAAGATTTTATTGAATATTACAATAAGAAATACAGTCAGGACCTGGTTCTTCTTGTTGGCATTCATTAGTCAAGGGGCTTTTATTTCAGGAGTATTAGGAGTATTTTATTATCATTACTCAAGAATCTGTGGTGCAACTAAATTTAGTAAAACACAGGGAGGGAGTATTTGGGAACTAAACCTTATATGAAAATACAAGACAAATACAAGTGGCAGACTAACCATTGGGCTCCAAGAAATGGAAAACAGCCAGGGCACCTCTATACCGGCATTGCTACTGAAACTGCCACAGGCTAAAATATCTGCTGAAATGTCTTGTCACACGATTCCAGGAAAACATGAAATCTCTTTTCAAAGCTTGAGATATCTGTGTTTAGTCTTCAACAGTCAAATATTCATAACACAATTTTAACTACCACAATCGCATAGGGTCATTATCAAAGAGGTGGAGTTGACATATGCTGAATTAAAGACCTAACAGTCACGGTTTGCCTTTGATTAAATGATAGTTTGAAGCCTAGTAGTGTTAATAAAGGTCTTTATGCACACAAATTTAACTAGAAACTTAAACAAATAACCAGTGCCACCTACTTCAGGTGTTACTAGATATGGCACAATACCACCGTTCTGTTACCATGCTGATACCAATACTCTTTATTTAATGACTACTACTACTACTACTACTACTACTACTATATCTTTATATACATACATTACTATACACACACACATATACACACACACATACAAGATTAGAATAGTATTTAAGTTCAACCACTGCATATACTAAAGAACCTTGGAAGGAATTATAAAATAATTTTAAGGGACTACAGTCAAACACATATGCATAGCCAACAATGCGACTCATAAAAAAACAGCTTAGAGTATCAATCAGTTGAAGGCTCCAAACAAAGTGAAAGGCTCTACATTAAAACATTTAAAGAACTTGGGTAAAAGGATCACCCCTACCACCAACTTATTGTTCTCATGATTAACATCAGGTTGTGGCGTCCCTGTTATCATGTGATCTACATAGCTCCATGTTTCATAGCACTGTAAACAATTTTAGGTTGGTTCCTTTAACAGTACTGCTATTGGATTAATTCCATCTTTCCCACCGATATCCAATCCAGAATTGTCTGATAATATAAAACACTGTCTCAAAAAAAAAAAAACAAAAAAAAAAAACCCATTCAAAATCATTTTTATTTAGAAAAAAAAACGATCTGCTCTTCACACCGTGGATATACCTACACCTTAAGAAAATACATTTACATTAACACAAAATTTAAAGCCACTTGAAAAACTATTCTACAGTAAAAACACATTTCTTTTGAGACATGACTTCAGAGAATTTCATTTTGAGACATTACAAAACTCTCATTTGATAATAAACATCTTAAATAGTGAACAAGACAATAACTTTCTTCTGTGTACATTTTGTTTTCAACAAAGTGTGAGGCAGCCTTAAAGAATTCCCTTTTCATGCTGCATTCCATACAAGACACTGCATTACCGCTTAACATGAAAGAACAAGGAGGCGCTCTGAGTCATGACCATGACTGCAATACCTGAAGTGGATGGCTGGCATTTAACACATTTACCTCACACAAGGAAACACTGTTTGAAAACCAGTGCGTTTCCATGGTTACATATCATAAAGAAGACTCAAAACAAAAGACTTAACTTGACCAGAAAGTGTCTTCTCCTCTGAAGAAAGAGAAAGAGCAAAAAATCATAGCTGCATAGTCAAGCTGATCAGTCAAGACATGTTTGCCGTCTGAAGTTGGGTAATGCGGCTAACGAGTAATTATGGTAGGCTACGTCAGAGACACAAAGTAGGAATGATATTCAGGGGTCCCACACCAAATAATGTCAGTGGGGGAAAAAGCCACAGTCTGCACAAGTAACCTGCACTGTGTCACACAGTACTGTGCCATTTAAATTACCAGCTGGCTAAAGTTCAGCCACCATATTCACAGGTTCCCTTCACCACTACTGAAGATGTACTTAGAGAATGCCAACAGCATGAGGCAGTGAAACACTTAAGGAATAGCGTGACCTAGTATTTGTACTTTTGCCTCCAGCGTTCTGTTGCATTCACACTGCATGACTTTAGGGTGGAGAGAATGTGGGCTCAAGTCCCAGGTGGCTTGTGCTTTGAGTAAGAACTCTGGACTATCCCTTTATGATGACCAGAGGTAGGGGAGACAGAGAGAACTGAGGAACAGGGCAGAGATGGCCTGGTGAGGTGTGAAAACTTTGTCACAGAAATCAAAAGGTAGAGACAGGAAAAGGGGTTTCAGGCATGTTACTACCCCAAACTTCAGATATTACATAACGGCACATATGTATTTTAGACTTCACTTTGAAAGCTAGCCGATATGTGTGATGTTTAAAAAGCCCTCCCTTACAGCTCTTTCCCTTCAAAGATCAAATATCAAAGTAAGGGATAAAGTTAGTGGGCTCAGGCCCAATCTCCGCTGTAAATATCTGTACCTTGTGTTTCTTAAAGTCCGTACAGGAAAGTTTGTTCGCTCATCTTTGTAAAGACTCCATTTACAGCCATACAAGATTAAGTTCATATCTCTCTGAATATAGAGAGACCAAAATACTCAAAAGTAAAGGTCTAATGACTACTTTAAAAACATAACTGAAATCACAAAATCAGAGAAAAAACAAAGTGTTTGGCTCAAAAAGCAAAAATCGTCTTTTGATCTGACTACTGAGCTTGAACAGATATTTAAAAGGGAGGCTTGCCATCATGTTGAGCATTACAAGCTTTCCCACTAACATGTACCTGCTAAATGATGTGCGTACAAGTTTCCATTACTTGTTGGCTACATTAGCATTGTCCCAGAAAACTACAGAACACATACAGGGGTTGGACAATGAAACTGAAACACCTGTCATTTTAGTGTGGGAGGTCTCATGGCTAAATTGGACCAGCCTGGTGGCCAATCTTCATTAATTGCACACTGCACCAGTAAGAGCAGAGTGTGAAGGTTCAGTTAGCAGGTAAGAGCACAGTTCTGCTCAAAATACTGCAATGCACACAACATTATGGGTGACATACCAGAGTTCAAAAGAGGACAGATTGTTGGTGCACGTTTTGCTGGCGCATCTGTGACCAAGACAGCAAGTCTTTGTGATGTATCAAGAGCCACGGTATCCAGGGTAATGTCAGCATACCACCAAGAAGGACGAACCTCCACCAGCATCACGTAGTGACCTGGCCACTATCCTGCAAGAGGAATGGCTTGAAATCCCTCTGACCACTGTGCAGGACGCAGTATATGTCATTCCCAAGACCAACTGACGCTGTATTGGCCGCAAAAGGAGGCCCTACACCATACTAATAAATGATTGTGGTCTAAAACCAGGTGTTTCAGTTTCATTGTCCAACCCCTGTATATGCATATAGATGATATCTGTCATAGTGATATCTGATGATGTCTGATACATTTTACTCCAAAAAGGCAGAACACTGCAAATGAGTGCTACATTTCTCTGTAATATTAATCCAGATGAAAATCTGGTTCATTTCCATTTTTTGTACACTCTAATTAATTCTCTTAACATTTTTTTTTTTTTTTAAATGGTGATTATATATTGGGATTAATATCCACACCAGCTCAAAAACACTCAAAACCTCAGTTCTATGTGCATAGTAAAAACCATTCCCTTAAGGACAGCACAGGATGACTGAAATATTCCAAAGTATGAGCTCATCATAACACTATCATTGGTGCACTGCTAACTCACGCCTGCTGCATTGAAGGACATGTTCTTACTTGGCAGAATGAGTTTCAGTGCTCTATCTAAGCTGATGCTAGATTTCCTGTAGGTGTGGTTGGTGAGACTACATTGAATCTGTGAAGTGTTGTTTTTCAGTAAGGGCATGGAGAAATCAATACGGTACATACTTGGACTTGCTCAGTCCAGGACAGGAACAAAGATTCAATCAAGCGAAGTGGTTTTCCTTACATCTCTTGGTGGGTCTGAGAGTAATTCAGCAGCAGATACAACAGAAGTCATCTAGTCGCACTATTGTGAGGAAAAGCGGAAAGTGATGATGCGGATCTAAAGTTTGGAAATTAACTCCGAAAGTGCTGCTCTTTCTTTCATGGTGAGCTAGCCAGTCTGACACTTTTTGGCAAAGACTCTGTCCAGTCAGCTATTCAGTTTTACCCGCAGATAAAATCATTTTGTAACACAAACTGACAGCTGAATTCTCTAACAAAAACAAATCAGCCAACCTCCTCTTAGTATCTCACAGTACACACATATTAAAGCACAATATGTAGAACACATTAGTTCTTCATTAGTACATCAGTACTGACTGAATTATTTCAATATCACTCATTCAGTGGCAAATGTCAACATCTAATTAGGCAATCGCCATTAATGAGTCATTAACCATGCTTGCTACAAAATGAAGACAGCTGTAAACATTACTGTAACTGCTTCAAGAAAGATTAAATGTCCCAATGGCTGTGCAGTGCTCTGTCGACTACTCAGGAACCAGTATCAAAGCTAGGAAACCGGTATCGGGCACAATACTTGAATGTTAGCAAATCCTCGTTACATGTTACACAATATACATTACAACATTCGATTTTTCTGAAGAATGTCAACAAGTCAGGACAATCAATCTCAGCAGGCCAGTGACTTGACCAACCTACACTAATGGAAGATTCTGTTCTTGCTATATCCAATTAAAAGCTGTGCATTATAGCATGATCATTCTGTTAGCTAGTAATTGTCATTAAGTGTGCCACATTTGCCCCTACCTGATCAGAACATGTAAATATGCACCATTACTTAGGTAAGCAATGTGGAAATGCGGGTAAATGCAACCTGGCTGACTATTCAAATCAGATTTGGTCACCTGTAGGGGTGGGTGAAAGGGTACATATATTACAATTCTTCAAGATATTTTTATCATCAATATTTTGTCGATACTGTTTTTTAAAAGGAACATGGGAATGATTAGCACTTCATTTGAAGGAGACCTCACTGAATAGTGAGCTGAATGGCATCAATAAAGCAATGCTTAAATATTTATATACACAGCTCATACCAGCTATCGCAATATGCCAGATGGTGTTTAATGACATGAATATCATAAAATGGATCCGTGACTGGTAGACATTCTATTCACAACACTATTATAAAGCAATATTCCCAAGTAATTAAGCCTCCTAGCCTTTATACTTAACACTCAAATGAAAATATTTAGACATGATATACTGTGTTCTTAACTAGGGCTACTGCTATATAATTCACATTACCTGGCAATAAAGTCACTGTTTAATGTCACATATGGCCCCTTGTGTCAATACACAGTCACTTGCTTAACTTAAAAAAGTAAAACAAACTTATGATATTTTTTGTTTACTGGCATAAGCTGTTTATATATCCAGTCACTCCATTATAGATTCAGTAGAGATGTAAAACACTAGCACACTGTTAAACACCAATTGACACCTCGTTCTAGCATTTCTCCCACCTTTCAGCACCAGAGTCTTTAGTAAGTTGAGCCACAACATGATTATAGCAATAATTTTTATTTATTCAACTTTTGTTTAAACTATCACCAGAATCCCAAATCCAGGGCCCAGTATTAATCAAGTCGAATTGTGCATCGTTTCACCCCTAATGCTCAATAAAACACACACATTCACATGCCTTTGAAAATACAAGCACTGCATAAGAACCAACAGATTATGCATCGTGAGGTTGGAAACCATTGGCAAAAACACTGACCATGAAAATCACAGCCTCTGTTTAGTAACCAATTACAGAGTTGAATGTTTCACTATCAGAAAAAGAATTCTGGAAATTAATATTTGACAGGAGAAAATCCATAAACATGCAAAAGCAACAGACCTTCTGCTCTGCAAATGAATCGCTTGCAACTAAAGCATAAACAGTGGAACAGGAGATTATGAACAGACATGATCTAGTGATTTCATTTAGGGCATGTGACACAGGTTTTCCTCTCTTCAAGTGGGTCATTCTGCCGGTGGATGGCTTTTAACGTTGATGTAGAAGCAGTTTGCCTTACACTTCTAACAAAAAGGGTCATGTTTGGTACCTTAAATTGCTTCTACAGCTACATGGTACCAAAATGTTTGTAGCATCTTATCTGTAGTGTTTGGTGCTATACGCACCAATAAAAACAGTGGTGGCCCACCATTACGCATTTATCTCTTAATATCTTAGCTATTCACTGAAAGGTTTTTCTATGGAACCAAAAGGTACCTTTTCTAAGGCATCAGGAAAAAGAGATGCCCCATAGCTTTAGGAGTGAAAATCCATTTTTAACCAAGTCCAGGTTTCAGGAGGTTAAAGGTTTCAAGGTTCTTCTTCCTTAAGAATATGGCCAACAACATGTCTAATAATCATAGTAACACATGCAATAGAGTAAAGCTGGCCACCTTAAACTTTTGGAGACAACCATCGCATTTAAACTCATCTGAACTGCAAATAACAGTTTTAAACAGTTTTAAAGCCAACATTTATACAACATGAAACTCAACCGGTTTTAGATCCCTGAAAAAGACACTTCTCTAAAATGCTGGAGAAGCTGAAACAAGTCGCAACAAACTACGACAACACAAAAACGTGACTTCAAGTAGTGCACATTTGACTAAGAGGATTGGCTGAATCATACATTCACCTCTGGACTTGCGCTAGTGCAACAGAGCCTTTCCCTTCATTCGTCTGAGCTGATAGACATCTATTCCATGTGGAAAATGATATACATAAACATTGCACTCAAACAAGCAACTCTTAGAAAGACCGCCCTGAACTGCTGAGAACTTTCTCTTGTTGGCCTGGTGAAGTTCCAAGAAACATTGGTCATTTTCAAAACAGAGCACACCCTTTAGAACCACAGTGACCACCCAAATCCTAACCCACATTGCTATTAAACACTGTTGGAGAGTCTATGAAAGCCACATTACAATTCTAGAGAGTCATTTCCCTTGTGAAAATGAGAGACATGACTGTGCAAAAGCACTGTCCGAGAAACGGTGTTCCCATGTAGTTCATCAGTCAAGTCAGGTTTGGTGCTGTAAAATGGGAGAGTATGATAAAGGATTTTGGGAGGCTCCTATTTTGTAGGTTAATGCAGCTAGCAGACAATGGAAGCTAAATCTCCACCAATAGGTAATAGATGTATGAATACCCGAATATTCCAATTGTTGGTTGGCTCTTTCTGTAGGTGGTTTATTCTTATGAAACCTAATAAATAAATAAAAATATAAATAAATAAATGAGAGTTCCATACCCTTCAAGCACAATGTAGAACTTAGTAGATCAAATAGATCTCTATAAGGCAGACTAAACGTATTGTATTTATTATTTATTATTTTACTTCTGTGTTGACAAACAGAAATAGATATTTCATGATGTGGAATGTATGAAACTAGCCGAGGGCATTAAAAGCTACATGCAGCACACAGGAGTACATCTACACCCGATCTTTTGTCCTTGGTTCATTATGTGCCAGCATAGTGAAGCATCACTGAGAGGCAGTAATATTTATCTTTAGAAATAAAATACAAGTATATCTGCAATGCTCTACAGTCATGTGTATTAATTACACCACCTTCTTCAGAACCCAAGCACAGTGGCAAGCTGGAAATGTGAACTGGGCCCATTAGCACTGCATTCTTCATTTAGCACAAACTTCTCTCAAGCTGGTGCACATGACATGCTGTTATTTACAAAAATGGACCAAAGTCCATTTGACAAAACACAGGCTTCATGATGGCTGTTACTATGTTCTAGCAGCATGATGTACTTGTGTTCGTTATTACAGACTAATAGTACACTATACAGTGATGATACTGAATAAGCAGGCTTTTGATGCAATGCTAACTGGATTATAATAGTCCTTGTCATCTTCATTAGCATTACTTGCTAACTTTTACACTGTAATCTTAAAATACTACGTCTTCACTGATTAACTAAATCTGTTCATCAAATGATTCCTCTGCATTTCTGATTTAGCCCCAAAAATTCAGCTAGATCAGATGTTTCCAGCCCCACACTCCAGTCTAGTATGTAGCAACACTCAGGAAACATCCAACCAAGCAATGAAACGGATATCTCATGACTCCTACAGTGACTGCAGTTTTCCCATACTCTAAATCAGAAAGCGTGAACGACATTTCGCTACCGTCCTGACTCTGCATGTACCCTTTCCCATAATTCATGTCCAGCCCAAACACGAGGGAGCTATAGATATTGCTGATTCACGAGAATGAGCCATTTCCTAATCATTTTAATGTCAATTCGGTAATAAGAGCACTCAGACGGAGGCTTAACTGATTCGTCACAGGCCATAAATCCCTCGCATCCGACCAAAGACTCAGCAAATTGGATTTTTTATGCTGGTTCTAATGCTATATGCTTTCCATTCTGCCACGGTTAAGGCGGAGGTCTTCTTCCTGAGTGGTGTAAGTTACATTTTAAAAAAATAATTTAATAAATAAAACAAAACATAATCCCCTACATTCATTAACTTGTGGATGGATGGGAGATTTAGTTTGTTTAAAAAAAATAAATATAAAATTCTGTATAAGCTTTTAGGCTTAGGAATTAAGGATAGTGGGATTTGTACTACATATGTGGATGAAAGCAAGTTACTGTAACAGCCTGCTATAATGTACTAAACTGAAAAACAAACCTCTAAATCACTACATGATCAAACATCTGGCTGGTTATGTTTGATAACAATAACCTATTTGTATATAACTTTAAATATAAATAATTTAAATAGTAACATATACTAAGACAAGCCTGCCAAACATCCACGAGTGATTAGAATAATAATATGATCGTTTGAGGACACTCTGTTGGGCAGTCACGATCACTATTCATCAAATTTACAAAAAAGTCTTAACTATAACAATGGACTTGAGTCAGATAAACTAAGAAGTTCTTTTTTGTTTAAGTAATAATAAATGCATAATTCTGTGGACTAGGTATCATCTATACAGAACACTCTGTACAGATAACTGCATACCATGTAAAAGCTTTACTAACACTGTGACCTTGATCATTTACAGTATTCTAAAATTTAAATGTTATAAACAACAACAACAACAACAACAACAACAAACCTGTTTATTATCAAAACACAAATACAACTGTACTGAGAAAAAATTAACATAAAAGACATTAACTGTCTGGCAATTCACACCTCCCATTGACAGTCAAAATTTTGTTTGTTGTATTATGAATAAATTAAAATAAGAAAAAATAAGCTCCATGTTTAATCACTGATTATTCCATTACTGTTTTCTGATGATTCATGCTTTTGCCATGGTATTGTTTCAGTATCAGTATCAAGATATTTAGGTAGGCATTGTATTGAGGTAAAATGATCGGCGCCTTAGCATCTCATTAGAAAGCATCCGGTCAACACATCCAGCTCACATAGCAGACTTGACACTAGCACTAATGTTAGCATTTAATGTAAATCAATATGACTGCTAGTTGCGATGAAGTCTGATAAAGAAAGTACATTCATTATGTCTATATGTTATGGCTACTTAACATAAGTCAACATGGTAGCTAATTATGATGTCCCCAAGTTTGCATTCATGTTATTATAATAGACAGACGCAGATACGCAAAGGCAGACACGCAAAGGCAGACACGCAAAGGCAGACACGCAAAGGCAGACACAGACAAACACACACGCAAAGACATAACATTAACATAGGCGACTCTGCATAAACCCAGGATGTAATATAACTGTTAAACACAATAAACTGGTTTAGATTTGACAGATAATGTTGTAAAATAATGTTTGTGTGCATTTTTTTTTTTTTTTTAAAAAGGAAACAAATAAGTTTTACTACTTCTTCCGACCAGATTACTGACAGACATATTAGCATACATTTTACCTTGTGTGTTTTTAACAACCGATTAATTAGTGGGGCTGGGTATCGTTTGAATTGTATCTGTTCCAATTCCAATTCTGCTTATCGATTTTGGTTCCAATCAATTCCAAATTTAGATTCCAAGATGCCAAATGAAAAATATCTTGTTCTTTTGTTTTTACCTTTAGCTGTGTGGATGACATTTTTACAATTATTACCATTAGCAGCATTATCAACAGTGACCGGCACCATTTACCCATTATTATTTTCAGTACTTTCTGTGTCATCTCCCCTTCACTGTGACCTAGTGGGCCGTCACCATCATATAATGATCTTGAGAAATGCTTGTCCAACTGTTGCTAGTCAGGGCAACTTTGCTAAAAGTGGTGATGCTGCATTTGATTGGTGTCTTAAACTGGGAAATACCAGTCGTCCCACTTATAATCTGCATTATATTTATAAGTCATGTTTACAACTGGTGACAGGTAAACTCTGGATTCTTGTGATACACAAATTTGCAAGACATATAACTTTTTATCTAAGTGAGAAACACTAACTTGCACTGAATGTGTAAAATTATAAAACGGATGTGCTTCTGTCAGCTCTACATGCATACATCCACGTGCATCTGATATTCTGACATTGCCTACCTAATTGACGGAAATTCAACAGCTGAGAACGGATGTAGCTCTTCTACTACAGATGCCGTCACATCTCTCTGACACCCCCAGAGTTTCCTTCCCGGTTAGTTTTTCCCTCATTTCCCCTCGCTGCTAACGAGAAAGACTGATGTGTTAACGAGGTGCTAGCCATGCCTGTGGATCTCGCTAAAGGCCACATTCAGAGGTGCAGCCTTCTTTACAACAAATAAACCTTCCACACCCATTATACTTTTTGTTGTCTTTCACAAAATGGATCGGAGCCTATAGAAAACAAAACCTATGTGGAATTGAAGCACGAATACATGAAAATGCATATTTAAGAAGTGATAAATAAAATAATTTTTTATTAATTTTACAGGTACCTTGTTCTTGGAACCCTAACGATTAGGATGCCGCTCACTGGCATATCTACAAGAGTCACTGGCAATCTACGACCTTTAAACCTTAACCAGGCAGATTTTTCCTCATGTAATTGGCCCCTCCTCTTAGAAACTGAAAAGTAACTGGTTGATTTCTCTGTCACTTCGTACTTATTCTGACTACTTTTCTCAGTTAACGTAACGCATTTGGCATTTTCTTCGGCTCCTGACTGTCAACTAATCACTGTTAATTCATCAAGACGGTTAATCAATATGGTTTTTAATAAACCTTTACTAGTAATAACAAAAGCTGGAGTGATCGGCAAACAATATAATAAATTACATTTTACTATTAGCTACAGCTTTTCATTGGACCGACACCCTCACACTGGAAAACAAAAGTAACATGTTAAAACTCGTGGTAGCTGAAGTATGCAAGTCTGTGTCGTTGATGTGTATCCTAACATGAACTGTTTCCTCCCACAGACCCTAAAGGAGAAGCTGTCCCTTCGAATTCCCACAACAGCAGCAGAAGAGGCAGACAACAATACTGCTACCACTACTGCCCTCACACACACATAACTGACATATCTAAATATAGGCTGACTGTTGTGTTTGTCACCATGTTTGCCGCTGTGTTTTGCTTTATTGTGAGCAGAGTTTCTGTCAACTCCTGTCAGTAGTATTATAGACTGTGGCCATTACTCCATCATGAATTCTTGTCCAGGACATTACATGGTCGTTTGCTGGTTTGCTCAGATAATAAGACTTCATGCTTCATTTAACTGGATTCAAGAAACAAGCATGTAATTAGTCTCGGCCTTCGATGCTTTGCCCATACATAGACAAAGCGCCTGGTATTTCTTTCTAAGCTAAGCTGCCTTCTTTCAGTTTCATACTGACTGAACATGTGATTGTAAGTAGCTGGCCAATTTGCCAGACCTGGACTGACTGTTCAGAGAGAGAGGTAGTTTTAAGACCAGGAGAAACGCAGTGCAATATCGCAGCATCACCTTTGCAAGCTAATCAATAGTCGCTGGTTATGTTGCGTGACAATGATTTTTGCCTCTCCTGTCATAGTAAAGTGGTAAATTGAACCAGCAGAGCAGACCAAGCATGATTGTTAGTAGCTGATATTTTGTTGACATTAATAAATGTCATAACGTATTTTTTTACTGGCCTGGTACAGTAAGTACAGCCAATAATGGCAATCAATAATATATCGTCGCTGTCCAAAGAAAAACAGGTATCTCCAAAATGGCAACTTTACAGTAGATGCCAAAAACCTCATTCGATTTTAATGCAAGTCAATGGAACCAGACATCCCTCTGAGCACTTCTGGGTAATTTCAGTTGGTTCATTCATCATGCAAATCTCACAAAGTGTAAACGGCAGTGGCTGTTTTTAAATGATGCATACAAGTCAAAATGGACAAAAATGGAGATGCATGTTTTTCATTGGACAGCGACGATATGAGATCAATGACACACACAAATTGTGATGTTTGATAATGTGTCGATATTCAGTATGTTATATAGATTTTTGATACTAAAGTTAAAAATAAACCCAACTTTGGATGACTTAAACATTAAAATATAAAAAGGTTTTAATTTTACACTGCATATATTGGTTAGGCCATGCTAGCATTCTAACACATTCTAAGAATCATATCCCATACAACTTATGAGCAACTCTAGAAAAGCCAGTCATTTGTAGGGATGGCTCGGAATGTTTAGATATTCAAGCAGTCATTAGGGTTTTAAAAGCTGAACGGTAAAGTCATTTTTTAAAACACAGCAAAACAAACTTCTGCCCCAGTGTAGTGGGCAAGGGTGTACTCAGATGCGTAGATTGGATCACTGATGGAAGCACATGAGAGACTCTTGCACAAACTGGCCTGGCTCTCTCTTTATGGGTAGCGAATATGGGTGTCAGATATTCATGAAAATAATTGTAACCGTTTATAGAAATGTCTGATTTAACTATACCAAGGCTGGGCAAAATTAATAAATCTGAACCTGTCCTGCACTTGTTGCAAGATTCCATTATGAAATCTTGTCTCTCCAAAAAAATAAAAAAAATATCTGGAAGTTAATGGAACAAGACTTTTTTCTTTCCATCCACTTTTGGAACATTTTTATTGGTTCATTCATCACAGAATCTAGAAAACTGGTACATATCCTAGATTATTCCTATATTTTGTTTTTTTTCTTGGGGTCTGCTTTTGACATTTCTGTTTATGTATCAAAAACATATATATAAAAAGTGATCGTGGCTCTGATTGGCTCCCCCTTTATTTAAAGAGCAGAAAGAGCTAAACCACTGCTTATATGTTTAATGTAAATTGGTGGAATATATAAGAAAACGTTGGTGTTGGTTTTTGCGACATCACAAAAATGATGTCATAAACCATCATAAATTAACAGGCAAGCTTCTGTTCAGAGAGCAACTCAGAACAAATAACAGCGTGAACTTGTTTTTAATTATAAATGATCAGTTCCTGGTATGAGTGTCAACCACTGTACCGCGTTATTATTGGTTCTTGTTATTGCCTCAGAAATTGCACATTACAGATTCCTTTCCAAGACATCACATGGCTCCTCGTTGGTCAAGCAGGTTTGCTTAGACATCTCGAATGGGAGCTTCTGCTAATGCAACGGTCAACAAGGAACAAGCGTGAGAACAAGCAACAAGCAATCAGTTGTTATGGTGAACACGTAATTAAAGGATCAGTTCATTAATTACACATAAGCAAGTTGAGACCTACTTCCAGTTTAACAATGCTAGCCAAAGAAGCTCTGTGTCTTTCACTTCTCGTCAAACATGCCTGGAATTTTTGTGTGCATGCATACGCACACATGCTCCCAAAATAACCTTACCTAACACTTGCGATAGCGAAAGAAATGGTGTCTGATAAAACTAATTAAAAGGTGTTAGAGCTGCAATTACAGTGAGGAAGTCTCTAAAGTGGAAAGAAATGTCATACTCAACACAAAACCCGCATTAGAGACTCACAAGCTCCCAACCTGGGAATAAAACTATATGACCGACACTTTCCCAGTTAAAATGGTGTAAATTAAATACGGGAAAATGAGGCCACTGCTAAGCTTATATATCCATTTAACCTCATGTTTATGGAAAATGTACTTAACAGACTGCCAAATCCCATATGAAATAGAGCATGTGAATCATATATCAGACAATTAACACTGTAGTAGTGTTTTCATTTCCAATTGTTAGACAGAATAAATGTTGCTAACAAAAAAAAATAGTTTTATAAGGAAAAATAAATAGTTTATTTAATTCTAGTTTGCAGAAAAACTGACTTTCAATAATTAAACAACATTGCAGCTGAATTTGAAGTATTGACAATGAACATATTTGCATATTAATTTATTAAAGCATGTATATATCATCAGAAATCCGACTGATCACCACTGTCCTGAGAAAACAAGTCACCACAATTACATAAAGTACAAATAATTTACCACTCAGATGCCCAATCATTCAGTCATCAATCAATGTAGAAATATAGTTTATTTTGTAATGTATTGTGTACATATAGGCCAATGAGCCAATGTAGGTCCTCTACAGTCAGTTTTGAAAGATTATTTTTGCTATTGTAACAGCTAAGCGTTCTCATCCAAGTGTGTCACATGATCTGGATTTAGTGTCAGTTTGAAAGGGTGTGGTGGCACTTCATGTCACCTAGCCAGCAGGTGGAAAGCGGCTAGGCACCAGTCCAAAATAAGTCCTATACACATATTCAACATATTATTATTATTATTAATAAGTCATAAGTCATTAAAAAAAGCAATAAAAGCTAACAAACTATCGTTCTAAGTGTATCTCGATGTAACCAAAGTTCATTCCAAATCCTTACGCCCTGTTTCTATTGGCTGTCACAACATGCTGGCACTATGTAAACTGTGGCTGAGTGACATTCTTAACATTAAGCAACAAGGTGCACGTATGACATCAACAGTGATCGTTTCAATACTCAGAAAACCAGACTTAAAGCCCCCAGAGTGAAATATCACAGTGTCTGAGAGGCCAGCCTGTAGAAGGCATGGGCACAGGTGCACCTGATAGTCTCCAGGGGGGGGTTTGGGCCTTCACCTCCAGCCTGGGGAGCTCAGGTTACAGCTCCTCTAACATGTTCTAGCTATAAGTCTACATGTTCTGCCTATAGCAGTATGTAAAATGATAGAGAACAGAGCCATAAGCTCCTAAAGCAGCACAGTCTGGAGCTGGAGCAGGTGATACAGATGTGCTCTCTTAGGTTTCATGAATTCAGGTGTGTGTGCAGGTAAAAACCAGTAAAGCCAACTCACCAACAGTGGCCACCGTGTCAAAATCGTCCAGAGAATAAGTCCTATTGTTGGCCACTGATAAGGGCGCTGCTCCTCCAGCAGATAAGGCTGGACTGCTGGCCTCTGTCCTGCTAGTCTCCCGGTATGGACTGCCCTCATTGTTCGGTCCAGCCTTGGCTTTTGTTGTTGCCATCTTCCAGCTGTGAGTTTGGCAGCTACAACAACTCCAGCACCGTGTTACCGGATAATGTCCTTTTATAACGATGTTATCCCCGCTTCCTTTCCTACCGGGCTACGGAGGCCGTTGTAGTCGTTACTGACTTAACGGACGCTGGACTGTCTGGTTTAAACGGAGGTAAACGTCTCCTTTGTTGACGCGGACCTGAGTGTAACCCTGGTACAGCATGATAGCTAACGAGGCGAATGACTAGCTAACATAACAGAGCTAGCGTGTCTCGTTTGGTACACAAATCCCAACCGTAGCCCATGTCACTGTAAACGTCCATTACTCACTCACTCAGTACTTTAAACAGGACCAGCGGCTGGTGGGAGCAGAGCAGACCGTCAACAAAGGCAGGAGTGGCAGACAGGGGGTAAAAACTTCATGAAGACAGTGGAAATTCCCCCGTTGCAAACGCCAGCTCGTTAGCTGCGGGTCCCTGACAGACTTTGCCAAATATTCAAGACATTTAAATAATTAACTTCCCCTTTACTTCCCTCAAAAACCGAAACCCGAACCCGGTTTCTAGCCTCCTCCTCCGTTAAAACAGCTCACTCAGCGGTAAGGAAGCGGAGAAGCGCTTGAAAAAATGACCGACAGCCTTATTAACCAATGGAACGCGGAACATGTGGCGAAACAACCAATCGTGTGAGGGAGAGGCGGGGCATAGCTTGAAGGACGGCCCCGTGAGTGTTTTCCCAGTGAAGCCTTTGCACATGTTGACGACGTAGCACTCAGACCACACCCTGGGAAATGTAGGCTGGTGAAAGGATGCAGTTTAGGAATGTAGCCTTTGCCATACTGCTGTGCCGCAAGAGCAAGACCACACCTGGTGGACCGGAAGAGAGCAATTTGATGACTGGTCACTAATTAATCAATCAGAACAAACCCAACCAATAATCAGTTCTTTACTGTAGAAAAAAGATAACAACAATATTTTAAGATAACACTTACTGATCTGAAAGAAAATCCCAGTGTAGACCATGAGTTACAGGGTGGAGCTATTAACAACAGATCATAACAGTAAGCAGGGTCGATGTGGATATATGTGGTATGTATTAAGAAGGATACATACATATATAAATATATATATTAATCAGAATAAATACAGCTAGGATTACAGAAGACCTATTAACTACAAGTTAATAAGTGAACCAAGCACATATAAGTACATATAAGTACGTATGTGAAGTATGCAATGTACAAATGTGCAGGAGCCTTGGTGGATATTGCACTAATAAACATATTAAGAGATAAAAAAGGTATGTCTTGATACATAAATGAGCATGTGCAAGACATTAGCAAGAGCAGTATATCAATTACTGCACTGATAAAGATAAGAGGTAGTAAAGACTATTAATAAGTATACTCTATAAAACTGTGTAAGTGCCATCATTCTCATGAACAGCTGACCCCTACAGTGCACATAACATATCGCCATAAACACATACAGTCGTTTTTCAGGACACTTCTCTCACTTCCTGTTCTGGCTGTACTGGATTTCTTATTTATCTTATTTATCTTAGTAACAGATCGGAAATTCTCTATCCTCTGTACTTACTGTCTCAGATTGGTGCTTCTTCTTGTACTCCACTTTTATAAGTCTTAATCTGCTTCTACATCTACCAGCACTTTAATATTCATATACATTCATATACAGCTCCGTACACTGTAAGGTTTACAGGTATGTTAGGTATGGTGTGTGTGTGGGTGGGGGGCGTTGTACTGTGTGTAATGCTGTCACTCTCTATTCACTGTGAGCTACTGTAAACAATAACAAATTCCTTGTATGTGTGAACATATTTGGCCAATAAAGCTTGATTCTGATTCTGTATATACACAGTACATGTGCCTGTATATGTATATACTCTATATAGACACAGTATGTGCCTATATATAATAAATATATACTGGTCTGTGCTAACCTATTAGTTTGTCGCTTTTAATAGTACTCCATTACAGTTAGTACTTCTATGCACTACAAAACCAAAGTCCACACACATATGTTTAATATAAGTGTTTAACATATCAAGTTTTTAAAGGAGCAAACTTATATATACATATACATTGGTATATTTAAATTAGTCAAAACTGAGTCACCTTCCATGTTTAAGGTGGTAGTAACTTCAAGCTCTTGCAGATAGTGCTGCACAAGCACAGGGTTATAAATACCTATGAGGTGAGTGTTGGGATCCATAGATTGAGAAGAGGTGCTCCAATGCAGTGTATGTCAAGTAGATCCAATGCAGATGTTATTGACTGGCTAAAAGAAGTAATTGTATTTCAAAGACCATAGTGTGAAGGGAGTGGCTGAATCTGCAGGTGTATGGAAGAGTAAGGTCATACGGGTCTACCAGCAGAGGCAGAAATCCCAGTCTACTGGAAACTCTGCTCAGAATTGTGCCTGGGAAGGGATCCACCAAATCTGGCACTAACTGCGCAGTTCTTTGATGCAAAGGAGGCTGAACATTGATGTGTCCTACATCCAGAAACTTGTCCAGTCCATGCCCAATCAATCTGTAGCTGTTATTTGTGCTTGTGGAGGCAGTACATGCTACTGCATATCTTCGCTGTCCAATGAAAAACATGTATCTCCACTTTTGTCCATTTTTACTTTTGTGCATTATTTGAACACACCAGCTGCTGTTTACACCGAGTGAGAATCTCATGATGACTGGACCAAGAGAAATGGCCCAGAAGTGTTTGGAAAGATGTCTGGTTCCATTGATTTACATTACAGTTAAATGAGGTTTTTGGCCTCTACTGTAAAGTTGCCATTTTGGAGATACTTGTTTTTCTTTGGACAGCGACGATATGTTTGTCACAGATAACACATTTATGTCTGGTAAGCATATAACTGACACAATAATTAATTATATCCAATTAAGTTTAATGGAAGATGAAGGGATGGACATAAAAGCAAAATGTTGTTTTTTTTATCCTTCGATTTACAGGTGGTAAAGATTTATTCAAATCACCTCATATCACCCATGTGAAAAAGTAATTGCCTCCCTAAACCTACTACTAGTTACTGGTAATTGCTATTCACTGGTTGTGCCGCATTTGGCAGTACCAATTGCAATCAAACATTAGCAACTTTTTTTATAGACATCACTGTGGAGGAATTCCAGTGACTCTTCTTTGCAGAACTGTTTTAATTTAGCTACACTGAAGGTGTTTCCAGCATGAACTGCCTGTTTAAGGCCTGGCCATAGCATTCCAATGGGATTTAACTCAGGACTTAGTCTTGGGCACTCCAAAACTTTAGAGGTGAACTTGCCTGGGGCACTTCAGATCATTGTCCTGAGGCAAACCCAAGTTAGCTGTAGGTCACAAACTGAGGGGCGGACGTTCTCCTTTAGGATTTTCTGAGAGAGAGCAGAATTAATGGTCCATCAGAGCAGAATTAATCCGTCAATAATGACTAGTCATCCAGGCCCTGCAGGAGAAAAGCAGCCACATAACCACTACCATGTTTTACTGTTGGTATTATATTCTCATGGTGGAACGTGGTGTTGGCTTGATGCCAGATGTAACTACTGTAGATGAAAGTGATATATGAAGTGTCCCATATGTACAGTATATAGCCTACTACCGTTCATAATATGTTCATGTTGAATTAATGAGTATAAAAACACACAAACCAATTTAATTACATGCTGATTCCAGTCAGTTTATAATATAATGTGCTGTGGAAATGTAGGGCCGCTGGTGAAAGGAGGCCATGGAGAAAGGCATCCAAGATGCGTGCACTCAGAGACTGTCCTAAAATACTCAATTAGAGCAGCTGCTGGCTTCTCCGGCAACTCTTTAGATACGCTAGCATGCTCAGGGCGAGACACACATACGCACACACAGAGGCTCTTATACTCACTGACTTACTGACCCACTGGCAAACAGTCTCTCATACTCCACTGTGGACTCCTTGTCTATACGCCTGTGTACGCCATAGTTCCTTATTAGACTGACCCAGAGAAATGCCATTTAAAACAATATAACTCAGAACTGGACAGGCAGTATTGACTTGGTCAGGACGAATCTTTGCACGAAGTTCAGTTCTTAAAATGTTTTTAAATGTAGAACACACGTAAATCCATATGTGAGTGGATGAACACTCAGTTCCTCACTTTAAAGTGCTACATAAATGAGTTTTTTTACAAAAATAAAAGGGCATTACTGTCCAAAGAAAAAACGGTATCTCCATTTTTATTGTTCGTTAAACCATAAAATTTAATTATAAAAAATAAAATATTAAAAACTGATATAAGTTTTTATTTGGGCGGCAGGATTCATAATCCATAGCAGTAAAATAATAATCAATAGTTGTTAATGAATAAGCCAAAGTAATTTATGATTCAGGCCTAGTGATTAATGAATAATCATAAGACATTCTGCAATAATTTATCAGAGTTGCTGCATAATTCACAGTACTAAATCATCTATATTAATTACTAAATAATCAATAGTAGTAACTGAATAATCCTTTATAGTAGATGAATAATCAATAGTAGTAACTGAATAACCACATAAGTAATAATCAGTAGTAGTTATTGGATAATGTATAGTACATACAGAATAACCAATAGTAGTTATTGAATCATGCATAGTAGTAGCTGCATAATTTATTTTAGTTGCTGCAAAGTTTATCTTAGTTGTTGGATAATTTGAAGTAGGTACTAAGTAATTCATATTAGCCATTGGATAATTAGTTGTAGTTGCAGTTGCTGAATAACCCATAGTAGTTAATACATAGTCCATGATAGTTAATGAATAATTCATAATAGCGCATTAATAATTAAGTTAAGCACTGCAATTTTTGATAATGTACTCATTAATGTTAACTAATGCTCTAACTAATTAGTTAGAGTCTACACTTAATGTAAATTGCTACCCATAAAGCCTTTACAACGCTCTATAGTGTTCTTATGACACATTCATATTTTGACAAATTGTAGTAGACGTAGTGTGGACCTTAACAAACACGGGGTCACATCTCTCTCTCTCTCTCTCTCTCTCTCTCTCTCTCTCTCTATATAATATATATAAATATAATATATATATATATATATATATATATATATATATATATATATATATATATATATATATATATATATATATATAAAAGCTCTGCCATATTGTTTCAAGGAGTAGTGGTGACATAAAGCACATCAGTCAAGTATGGCGCTTCATTAAATTTCAGTAGCTATCCGGCTAAACACGTATCATAGTCCGTGACAACTACCGAGGGTGTTGAAAGCTGTGCAGTCAGTTACAATGTGAAAACACCAGTTTGTCATTGCGATGGGGGTAGGCCTCATGGGCTGCAGTAACAGCAGTAGCAGTTTGCTAGAAGCTGCGTAGCAAGCTACTATTATTACTGCACCACGGTGTACACTGCAGTCATTTCCTCTAGCCTACTTGTGCTAATCTCATGCTGTTGTGAAAGCGAGGTTTTCCGAGAAATGTCTATCATTCAGAGAAGTGCCACAGATCCTTTTCTTTTATATCCTTTAGTTCTGCACTGCAGCTATGAGGCTAATGTAGCTAACTCAGTATGAAGTTGCATCATTGTGCAAACTGCCACCATGAATCATGGCACATTGTTGAATTCTTAAACAAGCCAACAAAGTGGGTCAACCTGTTAGTGCCAGCACCGTTGACAGACGGCTGCACGACACAGGCCTGCATGCACTCAGATCATTACAATGACTGAACTTAACACTGCATCAGTGTCTCTAATGAATGCAATTGTGTCGTGCCAGACTGTCATGGAGTGACTCAGAAAGACAAAGGGTCATCATCAGTGAGGAGCCCCACATTGGTGAGGACGACAAGCGAATCTGTTTGTGGAGGCACTGTGGTTACCATGTTTGTTGTCACGCGTCACATGTCCAGAAGGCCTGGTGTCACTCCACCTTCCCACCTAGGGTGGCCATACGTCTGGTTTCAGGCCGGACAGTCTAGTTTTTCCGCTCCCAGTCCTTCGTCCGGCACGATACCTGGACAGATGCCTACCAGTCCTCTTGTCCTCTTGACAATGTTATGTGTGTCACTGGCTCACATCCATGTCAAAAGACATGCCTTGTATTTCATTGGTTTACCAAGGTCTAGTAAGATTGCACTCGCATACTGGCTAACTGCAGGCCAATGAGTAAGTCCCATCTAATATCTGTCATCCATTACATTAGATTAGATTAGATTAGATTAGATTCAACTTTATTGCCATTGTGCAGAGTACAGGTACAGAACCAATGAAATGCAGTTAGCATCCAACCAGAAGTGCAAGTACAGTATTATTTACATAAAGAGCCGAAGTAATAAATATATACATATATAAGCACATCTATATACATATATATGAATGTATAAGAGCAGCATTACAAATGAATGTTTCAACATTACACTCTATTAGTGTATTTAAGTGCTATATGGGTAAGGTTATGATTCAATTTTTTTTCTAGTATCCTGCCCGACCCTCCAAGCCCCCCACTTAGGAACCATTAGGAACCTTTTCAACTCCATGTGGAGATATCTGGCATGTTGTGGTGTGTTGGTGTGGCTCAGGGGATAACACCACTACTCACCAGGAAGCTACCGTTCCATGTGGGAGACAGGGGTTCGATTCCCGTTCTGGGTGACTGTGCTGTGCTACACCGATAAAAGTCCTAACACTACATTGGCCTACCTGTAATATGATTAACCTTGTAAGCCGCTCTGGCTAATAGCGTCAGCTAAATGCCGTAGATGTTGCGTTAGAGATATTACTTTTGTATGAATAGCTCAATAAATATTGTCCATATCAGTCTACATTTATCATCATTTATAGTTCCCATTAACCTTTACCTTCCTTCCCAATAGCACTGCAATCCAGCTCCTCCTTCTGGGTGCAGCTATTCATTTGAGTAAGAGTGTACATATAGGCAACCACAGTTGTGAGATTGACCTTGAATTCTGAATTTTGTCCATACTTTTATTTACCTTTGAAGGTTAAGCACTTCTACCACAGTATCAGAAACCACATAATCAGCTTGAGATTAGCCGGTTTGAGATTACCTAACAACTGCACAAACTTTGAAGCAAGCATGTGATGATTTAGTCATGCAGCTTGCACAATGCTAATCAGTATTAAGCTAACAGTATGCCACTGAAATAAGAGGAAATGATAAAGTGTGGAGGGCAGCATACATCAGGACCACTAATGAGACATCACAAAATAAGATCTAGACCTTAAAAAATATGAGATCTACGCTGAGGGAGCTTTGTGATACTATCTTAATACAGTTTTGCTAACTGGATTTGCATCAACTGTCGTGTGTGTCCAATGGCCTAACATCCTTAGGGCTGTCTGTGAACTATAAAGTGAGACACCAGTCTGTCCTGTTGTCAGATTTATCTTCTCCTAAACAGATCTGACAGTTAGGTATGCCTGGCAAATGGCCAAAGCTGATGAAAGAACCCCTGGGCAGGAACCCCTAGAGCAGTGCTGTTTTCAACAGGCTAGCAGCGACTGAGACTAATGATGTAGCAAATCCTCATATCGCGTAGGCTGCGCGTTCTCGGGTGGGACGGGTCGGATGGAGCTCAGGTGTGAGCCAGGCTGTCACACAAGTTTCTGTCAACTCTTGTTGTGTTTCCCTGATTGTGTAAATGTGTTTGAGGAGGCTTAGCATCATTGGAGCGTTCTCACCCACCATCTGTTCCAAGGAGCATTCAAATGGAGAGCAGAGCAGGGTTCCCTTTTGGGAGCGGAATCTATTTTGGTGGAGAGACATGGATAGATGCAAATGCTATGGCTGATGAATATGGACAAAATACTAGTACTGGGACTGTGTTGTTACTCATGGTGACTCTGATACCTTGGAATGGATTAAAAATGTATTTTTGAATCCACATAGAGACATGTAGCTTATAAGATGATGCGACCTGTTGAATTCCAAACTCTATCTTTAATAGTAATACAGCTGGTTACGGTTTCCTTCTCCCGTATCAGTAATGGAAAGACCAAAATAACTAATGTTTATTGCTGCTGTCTGAACAAAATCTTATATTTCCATTTTTTAAGTTTTTCAGTGCTTGACATGATTGGAAAATGCCTGATGTCCTTTAGATAGATAGATAGATAGATAGATAGATAGATAGATAGATAGATAGATAGATAGACAGACAGATAGATAGATAGATAGATAGATAGATAGATAGATAGATAGATAGATAGATAGATAGATAGATAGATAGATAGATAGATAGAGTGTCCAGGAGTCCAGGAGTGCAGATATACAGGATATACAGTAAGTGTCTGAGAGTGTCCAGGGATGCAGATGGAATGACTTAGGTTGACTTGTAATTTTAATGCTCAGTCATCATTTTGAATATGAATATGAATATTTTGTTCCTATAGCAACAATAAGTAGAAACTGGTTGTGTAACCTCTGACCTCATAAAGATCCAATTAATTTATGATCCTAGTAAGAAATTATTTGATCATGATTCAATGTAATTCTTATCAATAGACTGATGAGGATAATGAAGAGGGAATCTATCCCAGCACTTACTGAGCGGAAAGCAGGAAACACCCAGGACAGGCCATCAATCCATCACAGGGCATACACACACTTTTTCACACTCACCCTTAGGGGACAATTTAGCATCTCTAGCTCACCTGACAGCATGTCTTCAGACTGTGGCAGGAAACCCACGCAGACACAGGGAGACCATGCAAACTCCACACAGAAAGGCCAAACCCATCAAACCCAGGCTTCTCTGTCCAATTATTAAGCATTAAATGTATAGTTATACTTACATTACAGTGGAATCAGAGCAGTTAGGTCATCAAAAAATGATTATTACTTATAATAATGTTCCATAAACTCTTTACTAAGACATTGTTATGCAAATTACTGAGCATGAATCATGATCCAAACACATACTGTATTCATGTACAACTGTGAGCGCTTAAATACTATAGTGTTTAGTGTCACATGACCTTGGGAGATTGTTAGTTTAGAGTCAATAAGGCTTAAATCAGTCATTTATACTTATTCCAAAACTCATATTCCAAAAGTCATAGACATCCAGAGCGACTTACAAGGTTAATCATATAACAGGTAGCCCAATGCAGTGTTAGGAGTCTTGCCCAAGGACTCTTACTGGTGTAGCACAGCATAGTCACCCATACCGGATTTGAATCCCAGTCTCCCACATGCGGTGGCGGCTCCCTGGCTGGTAGTGGTGTCATTCACTGAGCTACACCAACCTCACAAGGTCTAACAAGGTCTTTACAGAGGTCTTCATACAATAGACTCTCAGTAATATAGCAATTCAGATCATGTGAATGAATGAATGGTATTGGATTGGTATTCCCCTGCCTGCAGACGGCCAGCTCATAATTCCCATATGATTTAACATACAATGCAGTCATGAGCTTGAGTTCACTGCAGAAAAGGAGTCTGTGCCTCTGCAGTTAAGGGTGCCATGTTTTCACAGCGTGGTATGTATTGACACAGTGACCAGCTGCTGCTGTACTCGAAATTCTACAGAGACGCACTAAAGCCTCCTGTGCAGGAGAGCCACAGCACCACGGCATAGGCTTTCGCTTGATCCGTCACAGCTAATTCAGTTCATCAGCTCACTCTTATGCTATATAGGAGTCGATTTGGTGGTGCTAGAGCTGGTGGACTACCATCCTTTGCAGTGCCTGACACTCACACTCTAACAGGAGTGTGCATCTCATTAAACCAGGACCATGTACAGCACTGGGCTGTTAGCCACAGTTTCCTTCAGCAAACAAATAAAGCTTATGGAAAACCTCTATAGAGAACTAGTGTTGTTATTGTTTATATTTCATTCTGCTTAATTCAGTGTTTAAGATGTAAATGAAGTTATCTTACTGTGGTGCTAATGGCAACCATGTGTTGTGACACCTACAAAGCAAATCTAGCCATTTAATTAAATATCCAAAATTACTGGTGAACTCACACATGCATTCTTGCGGCATATTCATAATTATATGAACAAAATAATCAAATAAATAGTTGCACTGAGAAGGACGTGTGGGATAGCAGTGCTATTGGGAAGGAAGATAAAGGTCACCAGGAACAATAAATGATGATACATTTAGACTGATATGGGGAATATTTGTTGGGCTACACCTACAGAAGTAGTGTCACTCAGTAGGGTGTCGATCCGCCATATTTGCTAACGCAATATGCCAGGCGTCTCGGGATGGAGCTATAGAGCTTCCTAATGGTGTCCTGGGATAATCCATCCCATGCAGCTTTAATATTCTCACACAGTTCCAGCAGATTTTACAGTAGGGGTGGAGGTGTAGTGACACTAGGCCTTCTGGACGTGAGACAAAAACTGTTCATATTGGTGCTGACTACAGTGCCTTCACTCTTGTTGACCTTCTTCACCAAAACAAAAGTGGAACTAGTCACGGAAGATGACCCGCTGCCATTCGGAGCCACTCCATGACAGTCTGGCAGGACACCAGTGCACTGTTTGGTGATGTTGACGTGGTGTTAAGGGGTGTCGTTGTAACGGTCTGTGTGCATGTAGTCCTGTGTTATGCAGCCATCAGCCAATGGTGCTGGTACTAACAGGTTGACTCATGAAATGAGAATGGAAGATGTTTCTCTTTGGAAGATGAGTTGGTGCATATCTGTGCAGACATAGTAACTCACTTCTACTTCAAAATAGAAGAAAATCCCCTTTTCTAGTCTAGGACTGACCTAGCTTAGTGTCCAGCAAACCAAAGCCCATCATGCTGTTTCTGTATTGCTTTCTCTTCTTTATTTTCCCTCGTTTATTCATCCAATTCTTCTTCTCTTCGTCTTTTCAGCATTCTTGCAGACACTTCCTATGCAGCCACAGACAGGATTTCCTCCTCTTCCTTTCCTCCTTGAAGTGTGGAGCTTTTTTCCCATGCAGCCTCCCAGGATACTCTTCTGCTCTTTAAGCATATATAGAAGCTCAGAAGCTCATTTGTGTGGTATGTCTCTCATGGTTTGATGCAGCGTGTTCTACTCCACTAGTCTCGACCGAAAGGGAATGCTTTAGTGTGTCAGCGTTTAGTATTTGAAACCACAGCTCCGATCCGGGTCCCATCTGTTTAAGTTACTTGGGTGCTCATGATCGAGCCACCCGCGTGTGTAATTTGTCATTTACAACGTGCCGAGTGAGGAAGAGGGCCTGCTCCTCTCATCTGTTAGATGGCTGGTGTCGCCCTCTAGCTGCTGCAGCAGCTACTGTTGGAGGAGGTACCGGCATCTGTAAAGCTTTTACGGCATGGTGTTCGGATGTAGAACATTTGAAAGGCAGGAAGTAGTAGAGTTGTAGGAATAAAGGTTCCTCTATGGTTCTTGGCCTGGTTCTCTCAGCCATGTTAAACCGTTGTTTGTATGGAAGCTATATAATTTACACTCCTCAAAAGTAAAGGAGCCAAATAGGATTGCAGTCCTACAGAAGAACCACTGCTGGTCCCAATGGATGGTTCTTTAGAGAACCAGTGTTACTGAAATGACACCCTTTGAAAGATTGAAGAACCCTAATATAAAAGATCTTAGGGAGAGCACCTGAACGGAGCACCTGAACTCTTCTAGAATGTTATATGAAGGTTCCATGATTCCATAGGGAATCAAGGATGGGAAGAAAGGAGCCAAAAGTGTTTCTTCAACAACGTTTTCTAAAGAACCATTTGTTACACCTTTTAAAAAGAGTATATGGTCTTAAACCTATAGACACTAGTTCTTATAAAGACATACACTTATAACTAAAGCACAGGTGCCGAAATAGCTGCACCTAGAAAGAATCGACCGACAGGAATGAAACTTGGTGGGTAGGTTTGTAATTGTGAGTGTTACCGTGGACAGGACGAGGAGACCGGATGTAAGTGCAAGTATCTAATGACAACGGACCACAATCAAAAACACTAGGACAGCTAAGAAACAAAACAACACTGAGCGAACGGGAAACAGAAACAACTAACAGAGACAACCAACCGACATGGAGACAAAGACTGGTGGGAGGACAAACGCCACGCAGGAACAATGGGACAACATGGAGTATAAAACAACAAGGGCTAAGGAGAGACACCTGGGAAGGGGCGGAGCCAGAAACAGGTGAGGGGCCTGACAAGAGGGCGGAGAGGAGGAGCAAACAGACCAAAACAAACAGAAGCACATAGAACAGAGTGACAGACAGCACATGGACATGACAGGTACAGGAAGCCAGATAAACCAGATAAACATGAACAGGACTGTGACAGTGAGACATGCAAATGATTCAAGTTTCACACTTGACGTGAACAAGGACAGCTTTACTGCTGTATCTGACTGACCCAGCAGGTACGATTACAGATATTCAGCAAGCAGTGATGCCCTCCATGAGCCACCACTGCCCAACCCAGGACTACAGGCACGCAGACCGTTACCATAACCATGACCATGTTAGCATCACCAAAGACTGCACTGGTGTGGTGCCAGGCAGTCATGGAGTGATGGCAACAGGTCGTCTTCAGTGACGAGTCAGGCTTTTGTCTTGGTGGAGGGGTCTGTGTGTTGAGACACTGTGGTCAGCACCAAGGTGAATCCATTGTTGCCACATGTCCAGAAGGCCTGGTGTCACTCCACTTCCACCCATACAGAAAATCTGCAGGAGCTGTGTGAGAATATTCAAGCTGCACGGGATGGATTATCACAGGACACCATTAGAAACCTCTACAACTCCATGCCGAGATGTCTGACATGTTGCGTTTGGCGTCCCAATGCCATACTGTGTAGGTCAATAAGTATTTCCCATGTCAGTCTAAATTTAGCATCAGTTATTGTTTCTTCACAATAGCATCGCAGTCCCACACTTCCTTCATGGTGCAACTATTCTTTCAACTATGAGTGTATATACAGCAGCTTTCTCAAACCCAAGGTACGTTTTTTTGTACAAAAGTACAAAATATCAGCACACAGAGTTCCAACAGCTGCTTGTGGGATGGGGGTGGATTCCCCAGACCACAGTATAGAGTCACTTAGCAGTCTTCAACCACGCGAAACGCTCCATCACTGCCCAGGGAGCACTACAGCTATTGTGTAGCGGCACATGGGCAGCTGGTATGGACAGCCTCAGAAAAGTTGGCCCAGGCAGCTTCATGTGACCTAGCACCACCTTTCCATCATCTGCAGTGCAGCATCACCGAAGTGGCCATAGCTGTGATGTAGCACTGCTTTAGTGGGCGGCCCAAGCAACCTTGTAGTTGTAGTGTAGCACCTGAATAGCCTGCAGCTGAAGTATAGCTTCATGCAAGTAGCTGGCCCAGGCAGCTGTTATATAGCTTTGAAAAGCCAGCCAGTCCAGCCAGCCACATAGCTGTGATGTAGCACTGAACAAGGATCAGGTCCGGGTAGCCTTGCAGCTATACTGCTGTGTCATTTAAGCTGCCCTTGCGGCATCGCGTCAGCGGCAAGCCCAAGAAGCCTTAGAGGCACTCTCAAAAGTCACTCCCAGCTGCTATCTTGGTGGATGCAGAGGCAAACCCCCCAGGTCAGCAGGATAACATCAGAACATACACACAAGCAATACAAAAGGAACACACACACATTATCCTTGAGATTGACGTGGCAGGGCATTGGCCTACGGCTCTAAGGAAACGCTTTTGTTTGTTTAGAACCTTTGTGCAGGTTTTCAAGGTTCCCCTCACTCATTTATGAGCAGAGCAGGGTTGGAAACCTTTCACTGCAGGGTTGGTTTCAGTGGAATGGCTCGTTAGTGCAGTGGCTCTAAGCTCACTTCTCGGGTCGAAATTTACCCAGTGGTTTATGACTTCATCCCTATGTGTTGTAAGTTGGGTTGGAGCAAAAACAGTGGGCCAGCTGGGGGTCTCTGAGGACTGGATTGGTATCCACAGCGTTGGGGAGCCAATACACAGGGGTTGGACAATGAAACTGAAACACCTGTCATTTTAGTGTGGGAGGTCTTATGGCTAAATTGGACCAGCCTGGTGGCCAATCTTCATTAATTGCACATTGCACCAGTAAGAGCAGAGTGTGAAGGTTCAGTTAGCAGGTAAGAGCACAGTTCTGCTCAAAATACTGCAATGCACACAGCATTATGGGTGACATACCAGAGTTCAAAAGAGGACAGATTGTTGGTGCACGTCTTGCTGGCGCATCTGTGACCAAGACAGCAAGTCTTTGTGATGTATCAAGAGCCACGGTATCCAGGGTAATGTCAGCATACCACCAAGAAGGACGAACCTCCACCAGCATCACGTAGTGACCTGGCCACTATCCTGCAAGGAGAATGGCTTAAAATCCCTCTGACCACTGTGCAGGACTTGCATATGTCATTCCCAAGACGAACTGACGCTGTATTGGCCGCAGAAGGAGGCCCTACACCATACTAATAAATGACTGTGGTCTAAAACCAGGTGTTTCAGTTTCAATGTCCAACCCCTGCAGGTTCCTCTATGACATGGTGAGTTGGGTTACACCAAAAGACCCAACAAAAAGTGGACTGGCTGAGGGGGCCCAAAAGATCTGATCAAAGATCCACTGCTTTAGGGTAAGGGAAAGTGGTTGTTCTATGGCACTGCCCCAAGAAACTTCTTGGTAAATAATGATGGTAAAGCTTGGGTTATTTATTATTTGAGCAAGGAAAGTTTTAAATGGAAGAAGCAACGGTATTAAAGAAAGGTGGAGAGGAAGCGAAAGATTGGAAGAATTAAGTTAAAAAAGAAAGAAGGACCAGCCAAAAGTAGCCTGAGGAAATCCTTTCTTCCATCCCATTGATTCGAACTTGTTTTTCCTCCACACAAAGCCACTGCCAGCGCGCATCAGCTGAAAATAACAGCAGGCGGCAATACAAATAGGATACTTCTACGACCAGACAATCACTCCCTCACATGTATGCACCCGCACACATATATCGGTATTGGCCACGTTGGAAGCATCCAATTATCAGCCAAGAGTCGTGCTGAAGCACTTTGGATTGTAGCAGCTCTGCCTACACGGATAGAACAAAAAGAACGAGCTGTTGAGTCTCGCTCGCTGTTGATTAGGAGTCCGTGCCCAGAGGGAGTGCATTGCAGATGGCGCTCTGCATGTTTTATAAGACGCTCACCTCGTGCGTCGGTGCCGGGAATACCAAGAGAGCAGCCAGGAGAGCGAGAGAGGGGGTGAGAGTGCACCATCACCCTGGGATTATTTTGAAAGACAGTGAATCAAAGCGGTTTTCGAGAAGCAGCAATCGGAAGCTAGTTTGCTTTTCACACTGTTGATGAGGGAAGAGTCATTATCTGGATGACCGAGTGAGCTGAGTCTAAGAAAGAGTCAGCATTGATGTCTGTTAAGGCAGCAACTAAGTGTTGCTATAATCGATTAATCCTTTAACCGTTATCTGATTTAGAGAACCTTCTGCAGTTACCTCTCACACAGCAGGAGCATCATGCTAATTTCTTCATTAATTAGCATGATTAATGAGAAATCTTTATATAGCGGTGATGCTTTCTGTAGAGTATTGCAATCTTCATCTCATGCTACATGGTGTGCTCAGCTCCTGCTTACAACTAGCAGTGTTTGGCTACACTTTACATTAGTTACATGAAGTAATACACTGTAGATAATACAAAGTCATACATTAAAAACGTTCAGTTAACTAATGCTCAGTAAACATGTAACAACTGACCTTTATTAAGCTCTTTTAACTCTCCAAATGCCAAATTTTAAAGTGCATTCCCTGAACATTTTTGAGTTGCAATGGTGTTGATATAGTCAGAAGAGTCAGAAGAAGAAGAGTCAGAAGAAGAAAAGTCAGAAGAAGAGTCAGAAGAGTCAGAAGAAGAGTCAGAAGAGTCACAAGAAGAGTCAGAGGAAGAGTCAGAAGAAGAAGAAGAGTCAGAAGAAGAGTCAGAAGAGTCAGAAGAAGAAGAAGAAGAGTCAGAAGAGTCAGAAAAAGAAGAAGAAGAAGAACAGTCAGAAAAGTCAGAAGAAGAGTCAGATGAAGAAGAGGAAGAGTCAGAAGAAGAAGAGTCAGATAACAATATGCAACGCAAAGCACAACCATAATTAGAGATTTAGGTCTTATAAAATTACAGCGACAGTTACAATTTTGGCGCATATGAATTAAAGCTTAATAGAACATTAGTAAATGTCATTTCTAAAACTATTTTAACTTTTACCAACTATTTGACTAGTTTTCTTGATTTTTAGAATTTAGCTGGCACATGTGAAAATTGAAATTCCACTAGTTAAAATATCAGTAAGTTTCTTCATATGAGGAATTCAATTTGCACATGTAAATTACACTAATAAAAATGATAAAAATTACATTAATTCATTCATTCATTCATTCACATTTAGCGTTTAAGAAATACATTTTCAGGATTAAAAATGTCACACGTCTGCAAACAAATCAGTCATTTTAACATCATTTTAAGTGCAGTGCCAGTTAAATCCACACCATTTAAGGTGGAACAGTAAGATTTGAACAAGAAGCTGAAGTTTTAGCTTTTACTGACTGTTTTTTGTGATTTGAAGAATTCACCTGGCACGTGTGTTCACTGAAATTCCACTATTTAAAATTTCATTAGTAAAAATGAAAATCCCATTAATAAACATCAATGAGTCTTGATACTAGGAATTTAATTTGCATATTGTCGCTGTCCAAAAAAAAAACTGTATCTCCAAAATGGCAACTTCACAGGAAAGGCCAAAAACCTCATTTAACTGTAATACAAGTCTATGGAACCAGACATCTTTTCAAACACTTTTGGGCCATTTCTGTTGGTCCATTCATCATGAAATTCTCAATCAGTATAAACAGCAGCGGGTGTGTCCATATGATGCATAAAAGTGAAAATGGACAAAAGTGGAGATACCTGTTTTTCATTGGACAGCGACGATATGTAAATGACAGTAGTAATAATGACATTAATTCATTCAGTTTTAGCTGCTAATCTGTGTTTATGAATAAGCAAACATGTTACCAGTGCGCTCTTTGCTCTTATCACCATGGTAAATCTAACCAGCAGTGTCTTTTATGAATCTGGCCCACTGTATCTGAGAGGCTCCCTCTTCCTTCCTCCCCAGCTTTCTTCTGTTCCCCCTTATTCAGACACGCCTTTGAGGTGAGGCGGCTGCTGCTGTTTGAGCATTGTGGAGAAATGTAAGAACAACAGGACTTTCTCCTGCTTTGGCTCTGACAGTCTCACCGCCTGAGAAACTCAATGTATGGCATGTTGCAGGCGCCCCTGTACACGCATGCACGCGCCAGACACACCCGAGCGCACTGCTAAGCCTGCTGTAGCCTCTCGAGCGCACTAAACACACGCGCGCATACACCCACACAGTCGGGGGAGTGATGGACACTAATGGCGAAACGGAACGTCAAGCCAAAAGTCTGTCTGGTTAAAGACAGACTGTCAAACGGAGAAAAACACATTTTGACTCATGCTGCACAGCATAATAGTGAAATATGGGATTTCTCTGGCGAGATCATTTAGAGTCTTTTGAGCAACCCCTCCTCTGTAACGGAGTAGGGGTTATAGAAAACATGAATGTTGAATGAATGTGCACTCACCACACCATGAAACCCAAGTCTTTAAATGCTCCGAGTGTTTGAATACACAGCATTTACGTTTAGCTTTTAATTAGAACATTGACTACACTTCCCATTAATCTGGTACACATACACAGCACACATAATGCCTTATAGGCCTAATGCATAAGCTGGCATAAGCTCGCATTAATGCTCCAGATTCATTTTGATTACATGCACTTTAAAACAGTAGTGCATGACTTCATAAAGTCAGGCTTTATAACACTTCATAATGTCTAACAGAAGCACTTTAGACATTAATAACCATAACTACATGTAATAGAGCTTTCTTACAGGCTTTAAATGAAGTGAGGTTGCTTCAGTATCTTTTAAAGGTGCAGTATACGATTTTGGAGAATGACTGTGGATAACAGCAAAACAAATACGCCACTCCCTTCAGTGCTATTCCGGAAAAATAAGTGCAGCAGTTAGGATACATTGTGGCACCTTCTCTTCTTGTTCAAATTTTCCTGTTCCACCTTAAATGGTGTAGCAGTTACATTCTGGCACCTTAGAAATCTTGTTCAAATTTTCCTGGTCCACCTTAAATGGAGCAGCATTTCTTGTTTGCCACCTCTAATTCTTGTTTTAATTTTCCTGGTCCACCTTAAATGGAGCAGCAGTTCCCGTATGCCACCTCTAAGTCTTGTTTTAATTTTCCCGTTTCACCTTAAATGGTCCAGCAGTTCTGTCTTGCCACTTCAAAGTCTTGTTCTATTTTTCCTGGTCCACCTTAAATGGTGAAGCAGTTACATTCTGGCACCATAGAAATCTTGTTCAGATTTTCCTGGTCCACAAGGTGCAGCATTTAGGCTACATTTTAGCACCTTAGCTTCTTGTTTGAATTTTCCCGCTCCACCTTAAATGGTGCAGCATTTAGGCTACATTCTAGCATCTTAGCTTCTTGTTTGAATTTTCCCGTTCCGCTTGAAATGCTGCAGCAGTGTTTGAATGTCTTTCCAGTACTTTTTAAGATGGAAGGCAGAAAGCTGAACAGGCAGATGAAAACAAGACGCTGGAACAGGAAGCCGACTTTAGCCTCGTTGAAAGATAGAGCTCTCTTCACGGCTAAAATGACTCACTGATGTTAAGACGGCTCTTTGCTCTTGCCTGATTACAAACCTCATTCCTAAGCCGTACTGGAATGGGACTAGTTTTATTACATGACGTCTATGAGATTTATGACCAGTTTGCTCAGCATAAGAAATCTCTGCATAAGAGACAGAGATGGGAGTGGCTACACGATGTAGACAGAGCCATCACCTCCAAAAACATGCACCTAACATCCAAACCAGTCCACCAACCAAAACCTTCTAGCCAACAGTGTCTGACCACTGATGAAGTAGAGGATGGTGACCATCTTATAACCCACTTACATAAATAATAAATATGGGTTTGATAATCAGCAGCTACATGTTCATAACACATTTATAGTCTGTGGGCTACACGTTGACGTGCCTAAGCTGCCAGAAGCGACACACCTCAGAGGGGGACTTTGGCTCGTCTTCTGGGTTTTGACTGGGGTACAACACCTGAGGTTTGCCACGGACTCAAACAACCCCATTCTCCGACTCAAATGATTTGAAATTCCTTCTTGCATGAAGAAAAAATTCCTTTCCCTGTTTACCAAAAATAAGAGACGTCAGAATCTTTACTGGCGTGGGAGCTTGCAGTGGGTGAAAGTGACTGGCATGGCGCATCTGGCCCCTGTAAAATGAATCCCATTCCAATACAGCTATAGCCATTGCTCTTTAGAGCTTCTCCTCTTCGACTTTCTCAGCCATGTCTCCTACTTGACCCTACGATTGGCTGTAATAGCATTGTGTGGCCAATTTGTTCATTTCCCATCCTCTATTCCCTGTGTACAAATGCCAGATTATTTTTAGTGTGTGCACAGGACAGATTGTGATGGTGTAATGGTGTATCTTAAACTATCACCAGTGTGTGCATACTATGTCAAACTCTTTGACTGGGATCCATGTTTTGCTATATTGGCCCTGTAAAACAGAGCCACATAGGATATTAGTATGAGCAGCTGCACCAGCTCAGACGGGACGCTAACCTTTAATATAAGCTCTCAGACGCTTCTGCATTCGTACACAAGTCTTGTGTAAGAGCAATGCCGGCGCAGGGCTCAGGGGACGGCTCTGCTCCTCAGAGCATGGCATTGTGGGCCATCACTCTAGACTGCCCACGCAGATAAGCCCCAGAGCCTGCTGGGAAATGCGGTCCTGCTGGCTTTATCAATCTCAAACAGGGGGCCTTTCTGCTCCGTAATTCCCTGGGCCAGGCGGATAAGCGGCAGTCTGGCCACAACGGGACGGGAGAACATTCCGGAAGTCTGGATCGCTTCACTGAGGATATGTGACAGGGGGGACAGAGGTGGGGGGAGACGTTTGCGAGCTCCAAGAGTGAAGCCTCTCAAAATATTGGTCCAACATGGGACCTGACTCTGGAAATCTGGAAGTCTCTGGATCAGAGCTTTTATCAGAGCTGTCTGGCCAAGCGCCAGATTGTTTATGTATCTGATTCCTGGAAATGACAACGTTCATCTTTCTTATATGTCCAAATTCTATTAAAGGGCCAGTATCATGGAAACTGAAGCTATAAGCATGTCAGTGTTTTAAATCATGCTGTTTATTCATCAGTCCATGTACGAATAAATATATACACCCCACCCATCATTATTCCAGAGGGAATTAGCCAAGAGGTTTGAAACTTGGTGGCTAGGTTTACCATCATGAGGCATACACATGATTTAGATTTCACACTCGGCCACAAACGTGACATGGACAGGCCTTATTCCTATTCCTATAGAGTTTGAAAGTAATTCAACCAATTGGAAGAGTTGGAGGGCGGTCACCTCATAGGGCTCCAGGAAGTGGGATGGTCTCATTGATGTATTTTGCGCACCATACCATTCATGCTGATACTACCATAGGACGCTGCTGGCGGCAGTGGATAGAAGAAGGCACGAACCGCGGAGAACGAGAACCAACGGATTGTCCGACATGCACGGAGTGACCCAACAGCCATGAGTCATCCTGTTGCCAGCTCTATTGACAGACGGCTGCACGATGCAGGACTACATGCACACAGACTGCTACGATGACTACCCTTAACACCACATCAATGTCGCCAAAGACTGCGATGGCGTCGTGCCAGATTGTCATGGAGACACTCAGAATGGCAGCGGTCATCTTTAGTGATGACTCCAGCTTTTGTCTTGGTGAAGGTGACCAACACAACCGTGTGTGGAAGCACTTTGGTCGGCACCAAGATTGCCTGCACCCCTACTGCAAAATCTGCACAAAGTGTGTGAGGATATTGAAGCTGCATGGGGTGGATTATCACAGGACACCATTAGGAATCTCAACAACATGTCGAAACGTCTAGCATGTTGAGTTTACAAACACTTTGAAAACACATCAGATCTCAATGGGAACAAAATCATGCAGAATATCTTTCCTCATATAGACTGGGTAATGTGTCAGGAACGAAAGGATGCCACATCGTTTGATGTAAATGAAGATGATCACCCTACAGAGGGTTCAATTCAAAGACACCCTGAAAAATCAAAGCGAGAAAATGATGCAGAAGGCTCGTCCATTTAACCCAAACTCCATTGCAGCTACTCAAAATGGTACTCAGTAGTTTGTATGGCCTCCACATGCTCCTAATGAGACGACGGATGGTGTCCTGGGGGATCTCCTCCCAGATCTGGACCAGGGCATCACTGAGCTCCTGGACAGTGTGAAGTGCAACCTGGTGGTGTCGGATGGACCGAAACATAATGTCCCAGAGGTGTCCTATTGGATTTAGGTCAGGCGAGCCGGTGGGCTAGTCAATGGTATCAATTCCTTCATTCTCCAAGAACTGCCTGCATACTCTGGCCACATGAGGCCGGGCATTGTTGTGCACCAGGAGGAACCCAGGACCCACTGCACCAGCGTAGGTTCTGACAACGGGTCCAAGGACTTCATCCTGATACCTAATAGCCGTCAGGGTGCCGTTGTCTAGCCTGTAGAGGTCTGTGCGTCCTTCCAGGGATATGCATCCCCAGACCATCACTGACCCACCACCAAACCGGTCATTCTGAATGATGTTGCAGGCGGCATAACATTCTCCACAGCGTCTCCAGAGCCTGTCACGTCTGTCACATGTGCTCAGTGGCCAGTATCATGAACAACTGAAACTTGCTTTTTTATAAACTTGATTTGTTTTGGTAATGTGACAACATTTGCCTTTATCCACCGATAATTAGCTCCTCCCTTTCACACTGAAGTAATACAGGGTGTTTCAGCCTGAGCTGCTTTTTGACCAAGGCACAATACTGCGGAGCCAATGAGAAGGGAGATCGTTTACATGGATGAGCCCAACCAGGCTGTTTAATTGTAAAGGATTAAGAATGCTTGGGAAACAGTCACCGTGAATGAGAATTATGAAACACTGAAAATGAATTATGATACATGTTTTGTGGTTGAATTTTGTTTTTGCTAGCTACCTAAACCCTGCCCAAACATTATAAGTGGACCTCAGAGAGAAAATCTAAATATAATAAGAAAAAAATCCTATCTTTTTAAACATTTAGCGGTGGCTATTAAACTGCAGCCGCCGGATATTTGTGATACTTCTATGAAACACTTCCTTAAGATGCTGAAAAAACTGGTTTCAGCCGACTCATCACCAACATCCTATAAAATCAGTTTAGCCAAGAAAAAAACTCCTCTCTTAAACATTATCTTTCCCTTCATTCGTTTAGCGGTAATTACCCTAATTAAGCAGCAGCGATCAGCCAGTGCAAGCTGATGAAGCCGACATCCGTGTCCTCTGGAAAAAAAGGAGGGTGGAATGCTCTGGATGAGTAGAGGGGAAGAAGAAAATGAGAGATAGAGAAAAAAGAGACGGAGAGATGTCTGCAGTCTTTGTTAAAATTGGGGGCAGCTCGGAGCGCCGCTGTTTGCGTGCGAACTGGCATGCTGATTCACCATCAAGGTTGCGTCAAGGACATTTGGGTAAATACTGCATGCTCTGAAGGGTTTATTGAAGACTGGGAGAGTCTGACCAGCAGACGGTCCATGTGTCTGTGTGTGTGTATGTGTGAGATAACATACTCGACCCCTTTAAACAGCAGACTTATTATTATTCAGCTCATATCATTCATAATACATATCAGTCGGTAAGTACGTTATCTGCTGCATGTGTAGCAATGAGTTGGCCGGCATGAAGAGCAGTACTGATGCATTTCCAGTACAACTTTCTAGGAATCAGGTCTCCGTGATGCATGTTAAGTGCATCCATAAAGATCTATACAGCCTGTATTTTGCTTTATCTGGGCTGTCACTGGAGCTCCCTCCAAAGATTTTCTATAGGGTTTAGGCTTGGAGCCTTTCTAGGCCACTCCAGAACCATGATATGCTTCTTACGGAGCCACTCCTTGGTTATCCTGGCTGTGTGCTTTGGGTCATTGTCATGTTGGAAGACCCAGCCACGACCCATCTTCAATACTCTAACTGAGGGAAGGAGGTTGTTCCCCAAAATCTCACAATACATGGCCCCGGTCATCCTCTCCTTAATACAGTGCAGTCGTCCTGTCCCATGTGCAGAAAAACACCCCCAAAGCATGATGCTTCCACCCCCATGCTTCACAGTAGGGATGGTGTTTTTGGATGGTACTCATCATTCTTCCTCCTCCAAACACGGCGAGTGGAATTAAGACCATCTGACCACAGAACTTTCTCCCATGACTCCTCTGGATCATCCAAATGGTCATGGGCAAACTTAAGACGGACCTGGACGTGTGCTGATTTAAGCAGGGGAAGCTTCCGTGCCATGCATGACTTTAAACTATGACGTCTTAGTGTATTACCCACAGTAACCTTGGAAACAGTGGTGCCAGCTCTCTTCAGGTCATTGACCTGCTCCTCCCGTGTAGTTCTGGGCTGATTCCTCACCTTTCTTAGGATGATTGATACGCAACGAGGTGAGATCTTGCATGGAGACCCAGTCTGAGGGAGAATGACATTCAAGTTTAGCTTCTTCCATTTTCTAATAATTGCTCCAACAGTTTCACCTAAGATGAAAATTTCAGACCCCTCTATGATTTCTAAGTGGGAGAACTTGCAAAGTCGCAGGGTGTTCAAATACTTATTTTCCTCACTGTATATATATTATAATACATCTAGTCGCTGGGATTGTACTTCTCTGTCATATTATGAACTCCATTAATAATGCATTATGTTGCCAATTCGTAGTGCATAATCAGCATGTCTCAAAGTGCAATGGGTCTTAATAAATGCTTATAACCCTGTTAATAATGACTTGCCATATGCATTATAACCTTAACCTTAAGCCTTATATTGCATACGGCATTCATAGAACCTTAATATGTCCTACAATAACACATCACCAGTCCCCACCAAGTGCTTTGAAAGTCACCTCTTCATAGAAGACAAAAGTCCACTTCAGGAGACAGCCTGGGCCCATCGTTCTTGGGAAGAAGAACATACGGAGATTTGTGCCTCCTAAAGCCAATTAAAGAGCTGTTTCCTGTACCTGTAGGGGGTGTGATAACAGAGGGGGAGGGAGGAAATTAATTCATCAGATCCCACATTCACACTTCCTCTTTATGTGTGACACCGCGCTAATGATTTAATGAAGCTCAGGTCTATTGCTGGAGAATGTCCTACACGGGGCTCAGGCACCAAGGAGATATCATCTCTTTGTACATCAGTCTCCACTATCTTGTCTTTAACTGCTCAGAAATATCGGCTGAAAAGTAGCTCAGGTCTCAGAGCAGCCGAACAGATTTCAGTCTGAGAGCTAGAGTGGGTGAAACTGGGTTCAGGAAAAGGAAAGGGACTGTTTACTAGGAGTGGCACAGACTAGTCATTTGGGCTGTATCGCTTGGCAATGATGCTTTAAGGTTAATCTCGACTAGTCAGTGATCATGTGATTGTGACACTAAAAGCATGGATGCCTCTGGTGTTATGATCTGTATCTCTGGTTTCCTAACGGCTACCAATGATACAGGGCTGGTTGGAAACCGCACATCCTGCTCTACTGATCTGTGGAGTTTGGCTTTATTCTTTTATTTCTTATCTGAACTACAGCTCTGTAAAGATCAGATAATAAATACTGTTATCTCTGGTTTCCCCAGAACTACAATAAATTGTCATGTGTCATTTTAGAGAGGGCATAACGTCCTACAGTTCTGTCAAGTATGAAGTATGAAGACTTTTTTATTTTATAATAAAATTCATATTTTATTTGAATTCACAATAATTACAAATTCAGACATGCACACACGCAAACATGCACACATATGTCCACATAAATACAGTCTCTGGGGATAAAGAGTGTTTGCAAGAGTAGAATTAAGTCTAGCTGTAGACCACTGCAAAAACAGAATAGCCAAAAAATACTGTAGCCATATTTCCTTCAACAAATTATCATAGTGCTGCTTCAAAATGGCCTTTAAAGAGGCTGTTAAGCCTGCCAACAGAAATGTCCTATTTGGAAATGTTTCATTGAGATCAGAATCATTAAACAATAACAAAAGACCTGGACACGTCTGTGTTCTTATATCACACAGCCCAGAAATAAATTCCACTACAAGATTCCAAAACCTTGCTACTACTGGACAGGCCCAGAAACAGTGAAAGATAGATGGCATCTGGTACAAAGAAGAGTTATATAAGCATGTGTTTAGAATGGATTAATTAATGTCACAAGTCACAACTTGAAAGTTGAAAATACATTATTCCAAACTACAGGGGTTGGACAATGAAACTGAATCACCTGTCATTTTAGTGTGGGAGGTCTCATGGCTAAATTGGACCAGCCTGGTGGCCAATCTTCATTAATTGCACACTGCACCAGTAAGAGCAGAGTGTGAAGGTTCAGTTAGCAGGTAAGAGCACAGTTCTGCTCAACATACACAACATTATGGGTGACATACCAGAGTTCAAAAGAGGACAAATCGTTGGTGCACATCTTGCTGGCACATCTGTGACCAAGACAGCAAGTCTTTGTGATGTACCAAGAGCCACGGTATCCAGGGTAATGTCAGCATACCACCAAGAAGGACGAACCTCCACCAGCATCACGTAGTGACCTGGCCACTATCCTGCAAGAAGAATGGCTTAAAATCCCTCTGACCACTGTGCAGGACGCAGTATATGTCATTCCCAAGACGAACTGACGCTGTATTGGCCGGAAAGGAGGCCCTACACCATACTAATAAATGATTGTGGTCTAAAACCAGGTGTTTCAGTTTCATTGTCCAACCCCTGTACATCCCAATTCAATGACACCTAAATGAGATAGCCCTTTATCCCAGACAGCCACAACCCCCAGCATATAGTCCTTAGCCAACATGAGTCCACTATAGTCACTCCTATTTTCGCCCTGTTACAGCACTCTAAATTCCCCTTGCTCTCATGGCCTCTGCAATGCCAGATTTTCAAAGTCACTTATTGCAAATCATTTCCTTCTCCTCCTGTGCTTTTATTGATCAAAAACAAATAGCCAATGCTAACTTGACTTTAATTTGAACCCTTAATATCCAAACTGTTTACTTTAAAATAACTAATATTGTGCATAGTTTACACATTGAACACTTTCAACCATTTACAGCCATGTTTATATTATGTAAAGATAAATTTTCCAAAGGAAAGAATTCTGGGTACTTTATTAGGGGGTAATATACATTTTCCATCCTTTTTATTCTTAAACAAAGCAGTGTTGAGTGCACATTCTGATATTCCACCTCTTAAATGTTTAATACATTTGATATGTGGCGATATTAGAGTTTATTCACACCAAGATCTGAAAAGCTGGAAACAGGAAAGTGTTGGAAGGTGTTTTAGTGTCAACTAACAAGACTTCAATTTTGCCTGCATTTAACTTCAAGAAATTATAATCCAGCCAGTGCTTCAAATCTGTAATGCATTCACATAGTGGCTGAGATGAGACCGTGGAGGATGCAGTGCTCATGTAAATCTGAATATCATCTGCGCAAATCTGAATATCATCTGGGTCCAATGACAGAACCTTGGGGCACTCCCTAAGCCTCTGTTGCAATGGATGACTTGTGGATACCTATAGACATAAACTGTTGCCTACTAGTATGGTAGGACTGGAACCAGTCAAGAACTAAGTCAGAAATGCCTATGGATGAAAGTCCGGAAATGAGAATGCCAATTTCACACGGCCAAAAGTTAAGCAGAGATATCCAACAACTCTTAACCAGGTTGACTTAGGCAGTACGCAGAGCCCTTTCCACCCCCTTAGCTCAGAGAGCGAGATCTGAGATGGGTCTGTAATTGGAAAGTGATGAAGTATCTAACCCAGTATGAGTGTAACTGCAGCTGTTTTGAGGGATGTAGGGACAGAACCTGTGGAGAAACGCTGATTAATCAGATGAGCTATGGGAGAAGAAGTCACAGGGATTTAATGAGATCAGTAGAAGCGGGATCAAGCCTACAAGAGGAGCAACTCTTAGAAATGGTTTCATAGACTGTAGATGAATCAATCCAGGTGAAAGTAGACAGTTTGTTCTGGAGGTGAGTAACTCTGGAGAAAGACGACTGTGATACAGTAGGCAAGTGCTGGCAGACGCTGTTAATTTCACCCCAGGTAGAATTCCTGAAGCCTTGACATTGAACAGGAGAACTATGGTCCTAAACCGTAACTGCCACCAATCCTGCTAGATGAATAGCTGTTAAGAGTGTGTACTTGGAGATGTGCTCAATAATAATAATAATAAAAAAAAATAATAATAATAAAAAAAAATAATAATAATAATAATAATAATAGCAACAACAGCAATAATAACAAAAAATACAAAATTGTTAAATTTATTATTATTATTATTACCATCACTATTAATATTATTATTATTATTATTATTATTATTATTATTATTATTATTTATTTATTTATTTATTTTTATTATTTTATTTTATTTTATTTTATTTTATTATTATTTTTTAAAATTTTTTATAGACTCCTTTTATGACACTTTACTATTTAAAGAGAACAACATAAAACATAAGAGTTTTGGTTTTGCGGTAAGTGTGAAGGTGGAGAGATAACAACAAAACCATCGTAATGAAAGCAAAATGTAAGATATGAGGCCTTCTAAGGTTATATAAGGCTGTATTGGTTTGCACTTGGAGGAAAACAAGCTACACAATCTTTAGGTGAACCCCTGTACATCTTATGAGTCAGTTTAATGAGCACCTGGCTGCGTGCTGAAGTGGATATGTATTTGACACTTATGTAGACGGCCTTAATACAGATCCACCAGAGACTAGCATGGGGCAGGAAAGCAGCCTGCTGTCTCCCCTTACTAGCAGCGACCAGTAAAAATTACAAAATCGAATTCTGGAAAAATGGTCATTTATCCCCCTTCTGTTGTCTGATATCAGTTTGTTTTGTCTGATCTAAAAAGAAAAAAAGAGCCTTCTTGCCGAGCGATGTCTTTCTGTGAAAACGACCTCAGCTGCTCCCCAGGTAATGATGCCGTGGTTTACCAGAGACCACATTGTGCGCTGGGATCTCGAGACTTTCTTTAAAAGAGCCCCAAAAACAATGCCATCGATTTGCCTCTGGAGAGGCTGTTTCTGCTATATGGTGGGTTTGTTCCCATTTCCACAACCATAAAAAAATATGCAGGAAAGATAAATAAGAGTGTAATCCCCGTCAAATAGCGCCGGATTCGCCAAAGTCATCAGTGAGAAGATACGAGTGGGCGGGAGATATGGTGCTTCTCTCTCTCTCCTCCGCCTCACCGAGTTCCCTTTGCTGTCACCATAAGACAATAATCACTTGATAAATGTCTGACTGGCTGGCTGGCCAAGTGCCCTCAGCGTGGTGTGGTAAGTAAGAAGTTTCATCTTTCACTGACTGATATGGGGGAGAATGAAAATGTTAAGAGATTGGAGAAAGCATGCTGACATTTTAAAGACGTCTTCATTTTTCTTCCTTTTTAATCAGTAAAAAAACTTTTAGCAGTGTAGATCCTTCCACATCTGACTCATCAACCATAACTGGACAGGAAGCAGATTTTAAACTTTAGTTTTATTTTATTTCATTAGAAACAGATTAAAATCTCTTTTGCTGGTGAACCCTGGCAGCACACAACCCCATAATATGTACCCTTCTGCATAAAAATAATAATAATAATATTAATAATAATAGATAAACCCAGAAGAAACCAACTGCCAAGACTGAAACTTGGTGGGTAGGTTTGACATTGTGAGACATGCCAATGATTCAAGTTTCAGACTGGGCTGCTCGTGTGATATAAGCATTTGACGACTGAAGACATTCAGTGAGCAGTGATGCCCTCCATGAGTCATCCTGTTAGTGCCAGCACCATTGGCAGACGCCTGCACAACGCAGGACTACATGCACACATACTGTTATGATGACTGCTCTTAACACCACGTCAGTGTCGGCATTGGTGTCATGCTAAATTATGGAGTGACTCTGAACGGCAGCAGGTCAGCTTCAGTGACTGTACTGTATTTTGTCTTGGCAAAGATGACAAATGAGTCTGTGTGTGGAGGCACCGTGGTCAGCAAATTATTATTACTGTTATCATAAATCAACATTGACTAATCGCTAATGACACCATGCGAAGGCAATGAAACCAGACATGGCAGACAAGTTGGGCGTTTCTAGCCCATCACTCGCATCACTAGCCTTTAAAGGAAACCACAGATAAGGCGTGAACCTTGCAAATTTGTTGCCAACTTAGGCACACCCTAGGGGGTCTTCCCAAGATGCTCAGCTGTAGCGGAGATCCGGAGAGACAGAAAAATGTAGAGTTGTGTTATCCTGCAAAAACAAGAGTAACCAGCTCTCAAACTCCACAACATCAAACTCTACAGAGTTATAGGATGTCCTTTGCAACTACACCTGACTTTTTACTTTAGTCTTTGGGAAACCAGATATAACAATATATGATTTTTGAAGCTCTGTAGATCCACAGAGCAATGCTAGAACAAAGCCAAGTTCCACAGGTCAGTTGATATTTACATTCACGGCATTTAGCTGACGCTCTTATCCAGAGCGACTTACAAGGTTAATCATATTACAGGTAGGCCAGTGTAGTGTTAGGAGTCTTCCCCAAGGACTCTTATTGTTGTAGCACAGCATAGTCACCCAGACCAGGATTTGAACCCCAGTCTCCCACATGTGGTGGTGACTCCCTGGCAGAGAGAGGTGTTGTCCGCTGAGGTAAACTGATATAACTTTACCTGTCCATCAGTAATGTTCTCCTTCCTTTAGAAAGAGCATTTTGTAAACCAAAAGAAAACTTCCTGTTGTAAACATTGCACTACATATTGCCACATCCCTGTCTGTCTGGTCGTGTCCATATGTCAATCAACGCCCCCTCTGGTTACATCAGGTTATTGCACAACACTTCCTGCTCCACCCTCTCCCACACCTGATGCTCACCTGAACTCATTTGGACAGCCATTAAGACCTCTTTGTTTGCCCTGCTTGTTGTGAAGTCTTTGTTTTCCCTCATGAGTTCTAAGCTGTGTTTCCCTTCTGGTTTTGTTCCTTGTGTTTTGTAGTGTTGGTGTTTCATCTTGAGTTTTGGACCCTTGCTTTGTTTCTGCTGTCTTCTCTCAATTTATGGACATGATACCCACCTGTGTTTTGACCCCTGTCTCCCGGACAAACTTGAATAAAACCACTGTGCATTTGCATCCTGCCTCAACCTCCACATTACACGTATCCTCAAAATGTTTTCAGAACAAATTATTTCCAGCTGGGGTCCAACCCCATTGGCAATATAGCTTTAGTTGATAAAGAACCTTTCAGTGAATGGACCTTTAAAAACTGACACTCGAGAAGAACTCCTCCCCCTCTCCTCTGACTGGGATAAACCACAGAAAACAATGGAAGACATGGACATTAAAGGCATCACTTTTCACAAACGCTAGCCGAGAGGCTTGTTGCTAACAACACTCACTCTGTGACCCAGCTCATGCTAGGCATGCTAGATCTCTCCTCTCGGTCCTGAGTTGTATTCCCTCTATTTTATTCATTGTGTCTTCGCAGTGTTTTGTCAGACGGTCCAGAGAGTTCAGAGATGAGAGAGAAACACAAGACAGGCCTGTGGACACATGCACTTGGTGTTTCTGTTGAATCACAGGTTTACCTGCTACTTCAGGAGGCTGACAGATTGAAAGTTTGTGTCTGTATTTTTGTCTCTGTTTGGCACAGACTGTGCCCACTTTCCAGTACCTCCCTGTTCTCTTTCTGCCTGCCAGTCTCTTTCCCAGACACACACATTCTCTTATTTTGGCTAACCACACATCTCTAGCCTCCTCAGCTTGTATCACCTTTATCTCTCTCTTTTACTCCCTCTCTTTTTCTCTCTCTCAGCAACTTCTGAAAGTGTACTTTCACTCCAGTCACCGTAGCTGTAATTGGATGAGGGTTTTTACTCCTAACTTTACCTCCACAACTATTATAGAACTTGGTAAAGACAAATTGAGGTTAATCTCACTCCGAAAAGATGTGATCAATCTAATCGAAGTCTGAGAAGATGTTATTATGAAGCCACATGTGCAGAAATTGGCACCCGTACTTATCATAGTTTCCAGAGGCATTGTGGTGTCTCTAATACCAAACTACTTGGAAGGCATGAACGAAGGAAGTCTTTTCTTTCATCTAACCACAAAGGAAAGCACACTGAATTGGTTAGATGCCGCTGTGGTTGAGTTGTTGTTCTATTGTTAGGTGTAAAAAATACTTTTGGCAAAACAAACAAACAAACAAATAAACAACAACACCAAAAAAACAACATCCAGATGGGTTTGATGTCAATAGAAAAGAAGCCCATTCCCACTGGGAAGTATGAAGGAGGTTCTGTGATTCTTCTGGGCTGTTGTTCCTACAAAGACCCTGGAAGGCTTGTTAGAAAACATGGACCTTCATGAAGCACCAGGAGATTTTAAAAGATGAGAAAACTCTATTTACATTGTCATACTTGGATTAAAAGAGTTCAGTACATGGAACTAACATACAGGGAACCTCAAACACTGAGACTTCCTATAGATCCCACATTTGTAAAAGAGCAATAGGCAGCAATTCAGGCTTCCTATTCACCAGCTTCTTTATCTAATGTTTCCTTCCACCTTAAATTCTACAGCTTGTACAGGCACAGGCAGACTGTGCAGAAACGTACTTTCAAGGCTGAGAGGGGGAGGTCAGCACTTTCCAAACCTTTTCAAAGAATTCCGCATGTACATGGTTAATGTTTACCTCTAAAGCTGGCTAAAATTAACTTTTTATTTGCCCGCTTCGGAACCAAATGCTCTGTTCCAACTAGCATATAATATAGAATGGAAAATTTGCAAAACAGCTAGCAAACAGGAAGCCAACTTTAGCTCCTCCGTCTTAAAAAAAGATCCTGGACAGCTTTAATTCAGCAACGTTAGTTTGCTCTAAGCATTTCACTGCAGACAGTTTTTAAATCTTGAACAATATCGAGGCTTTACGGAGCACGGAGAGGGCAAGAGATATGCATTTCCAACTTACCTAAAATCGCGATCCCAACAGTAACCTACAGCGGCCATGTTTTTTGGAAGACAGATTAACTGAACTAACAAGTTTGTGTTGATGTTGAGATTCATTTTATTTTTCTGCTTGTAGCCACTTAGACATGTTGTATGTTGCTAAACCAGCCAATCAGAGAGCAGGACTCATCAAAACATTCATCAGCACACCATATATGGCAAAACATGTTTCAAGTTTTTCAAGTTTCAGGTTTATTTGTCATTTGCACAACATGTCAGGACATTTATGCATTGAAATGCGTGTGGTGAGGCTTAGGTTGATACTCTACAGGAGGACAACACTATGTACATGCTAAACATATTAAAATAAAGAGATAAAGTTATATAAATTAAATAAATACAAAATACACAAAACATACACCAAATACAGAATATACAAAGACAGGAGGGGTCTGTAGAAATTCTCTGATATAGGATAGTCTGAGAGAGAGCAGAGCTATAATATAAATATGTACATTTATATCCTTTCCTGTTATTTAAAGTGACTCAGTGATGTTGTCCATAGCAGTGATAGATAAGGGTATTAATAATAATAAAGTGTCTGAGTGCAGTGGTGTTGCTAGTGTTGGTAGTGTTGGTAGTATTGGTGAGGGCTCACACCTTGTATAGGAACCTGATGGCTTGTGGGTAGAAACTGTTCATTAGCCGGTTTGTTCTGGCCTGGATGCTGCGGTACCTCCTGCCTGATGGCAGTAAGGTGAACAGGCCGTGTGCTGGGTGGCTACATGCCATTCTAGGTCATCTGTAATAGAAAGACTGGCTACAGAATCAAGCAGTTTAAATGGCCATCCCTGTCCCCTGACCTAAATCTCATTGATACCTCTGGGGTGAATCCAGAAGAGAGGACCCTAGAGCACCTGGAGAGATTCTGTATAGAGAGGGGACCTCATGCTGGGTTTCCATTCAATGAAATGTTTCACCAACATTCACCAATCACAATTAACGTAAAGCTGTGACAATCCACCACAGTTATATGATCATACAAAACCTCACGTGACATAGGCCACCATGATCAGGGGCCGCATCAAAACCAGCAAATGTAGAGCTTTAACATGGTTACTGCTTTAGGTTAAATTATTTTCACAGACATTAGCCTTGTTGTTTCCAGACAGGCAAGACAAGCAGTGCCCTACTTAAAGAGGGCGGAAATCTTCATGCCACCCCAGCAATGTCCACCCTGCTTCTGGGATTGCAAGAGCACCACACAGCTCTGGGAGCACATGGTACGGAGCCGTTATTCAAATGAGTATTGGATTCGGCATTTCAGAACATTGAAAGCAGCCTTGGAAAAGCTGTGCACCATGATCGGGCCATCTGTAGGGCCAATTGTTTCCAGTCATCGGCCACCCATGCCAACTGATAAGGGAATCACCATTGTGTAATACAAGCTGGCCAAGTGTGCGGTGTATAGGACAGTAGGGAAAACGTTTGGCATAAGCCTGACAACAGTGCACTGTTGTGTACACAACATATGATAAGTCATAAGATCGGATAAGGGTTATGACCTTGGAAAAAGAGATGGGAAAACCACCAACCCTTTTTTCCATTGTAGCTGTAGCAATATTCCAGCTTTCTACTTTGTGCAATATTTGGGGGCTTATTTTTATTAATTTAATTTTCTTTTAAATAGGACAACAAATTAAATTAGACATTAATAAGAAAACTCAAATCTGTGATGTTGACGAAGGGAATCAATACTAAATGCCGTAAATGCAAGGGTACTAATAATTATAATGCATAGCTTTTATAAGGGTCATTATTTTATTAGACTATTACAATTCTCAGAGTGAGATTGAAGATATCTAGAACCTGATCCCAACCAACATTTTAAGCAGTAGAGCCTGGTAAAGCACCCAGCCGCAATGATAATTGTCATCAGATCAGATAACAAATGGACTAATTATCAGCTCTCCAAAATGATGTGCATGTTCCACTTTAGGACTCCAAGACTTTCTAACAACATCCAACAAGATGCAGTCTGGGAAAAAAGGTTACTTTGTGTTTTCATGCTAGCCTCGTCCACCCTCAATGGACCTCGCTGATGCAACATGAGTGTCTCCAGCTTGCCAGATTAAAAATGTAAGGTAATAAAAGCAGGAGGGAAAACACAAGCGCCAGTACATGCAGGCCAAACCATCAAAGATGATCATGAGGGGCTCCAGGTGAAATCTCAACCGGATCAGAACCTGACTGAACTCTAAAACAATCCAACTGGGTTAAGCTCATCCACGCTTTGTTTGCAAATGGCATGACAATGAAAAGATGAAAATTTGGGAACCTTCTGCATTCCCACTGGCGAACTGGAGGTATTTGGAACATCCAACAGTTGACTATGGCAGATAGAGGTTGCTTTAGCTGCCAGATGGGGGCGCTGTGGCTCTGCTGCGACAAGAGAGACACTAAAGCCCCCTTCGCTCTCTCTTTGCTTTGTCTCCGCAGTGATCACTTAAACATGGTGTGGGGAAAGAGGGAAGGAGCAAAAGAGACGGCATGAGCAAAAGAGAAGCAGGCTGAGAGGTCTTGTCACCCAAGAGAGAGAGGGAGGAATAAACAAGATAGAGAGGGGGAGAAAGAAAGTAAAAGGGAAAGAGAAAGGGAGAGAGAGAGAAGAGGACAGACACAGAGACGATAACAGACAAACAGCTAATGAGAAATGAAGCCTGTCTTATTGTAACACCGTTAGCGTCTGACTCAGTCTATCCTCTAGTCTATCCAGGCTACTATAGTAAGTCTGTGCATCCAAAGCAGCACTGAGTCAGAGGGTGCTATAGGAGAAGAGGGACCACAGAGCTTTAGACATGAAAGGCTAAGGCTGTTTAATGGCTAGAATTTAAGAGTTATTACCATTTTGCCATATTAGCATCGTATAACTATATAATTACACATGAATTAGATAGTATGTAAGCACAAAGCAAGTTTTTATCCATAAGGTCTATACCATACAACTTTTCTGGCATGAAATAATAGACAGTGTAGCTCAGTGTATGTTACAGTGATGTAATGCTAATGGTACAAGTGCCATGAAACCCAATACCACCAGACATACACCTTAAACATGAAATGGTTCAGTTGCTGGCTCCAGTCAGTTGTCTATATTACCTAATAAAGGCATGAATGCCAGTAAATCTGACTTTGTTTCTTTGTTTTAATGAAATTAAGCGAGCTGTCAGATTCACTTCACAGGTTCATGTTGAATAACTCAACAACTTTCCCATTGTCTGCTAGCATCATCTGTTTACTTTACTTGTCTCCCTGTCATCTTTCCCTTCTGGTCTAATGTTTGCATCTTTCATATCCTCAATGGTTAACCACCAAGCCTCGTTATTGTCGGCTGTAGGAGCAGCTTATCACATACCATTTCTGGCATAATGCCACAACAGCTTAGCAGCCCAGTAATAAACTTAATCATTTCAACCCTGTTGCAGGATAGCTGAGTGCCGACTGAAATAAAAACTAAAGAAAACTGGAAGTGAAAATGCCAGGTGGTTTATTGTGTCCAAGTTTTCAAGTGCATTGGAATCAAAACCCCCCCCACCCCCAAAAAACCCAGAAACTAAAAGAAAAAAAAACAAAAAAACAAATGAACTAAACAAGTGGATACAAATATATCCAATAGGTTCTCAAACATAGTATTTCTAAAGACAGATGCACCCCCAAGCCAGTCCTCCCAAAATGGCTGCGGTCTGCTATTTAAATAGCCATTAAGATGTTGGATTAGCCCAACTACAGGTAAGTTACAGATAAGTTTAAAACTGTAAACATTCATCCTTAACCTGTCCAAAGAAGCCATATAACCTGCCCCCCCCCCCCCCCCTATTTAGCATGGGAAATGGAGCAATCCAATTCTGATCCAACCCCCAGACTACATATCCCAACAGAATTCGGGGCTCAGGTCCTTCGACTTATGGCAGGCTGCCGGCATGCTGTAACAAACAGGTACGACAAACTCCTTTAAACCCACAGTATCCATTATAAATTCTCTCTCCCCATGGAACGGACAAGAGCTCCGTTACAAACCTACAAAAAAAGAGTTGCACAAATAGTTGCACCCATAAGGAATCAACCAACAGGAATGAGACTTAGTGGGTAGTTTTGACATTGTGAGAGATGATTCAAATTGTGTGTGACTGAAGCAATAATGGTCCAATAGGCCCCAAACGTGAGTGCGAACATTCAGCAAGCAGTGATGCCCTCCATGAGTCATCCAATTAGTGCCAGCACCATTGTCAGACGGCTGCACAACACAGGACTACATGCACGAAGACCGTTACAATGACTGCCTTTAACACCATGTCAGTTTCATCAAAGACTGCAGTGGTGTGGTGCTAGACAGTCATGGAGGGACTCAGAATGGCAGTGGGTCATCTTCAGTCGCACTTTTGTCCTGGTGGAGATGACGAACGAATCCGTGTGTGGCGGCATTGTGGTCAGCGACCAAATATGAATGGTTTGCTGTCCATAGTCACACATCTAGAATGTGTGGTGTCACTTCACCTCCACCCCTACCACACAATCTGTGTAAAATGCATGATATCATGCATGGGTGCATGGGCGGATCATCACAGGACGCCATTAGGAACCTCTACAATTGCACGACTAGACAGTATGTAGTGTTAGCGAACATGGCGGCTCGAAGTGAAAGCATTTCTAAATGTGTATATGGATTCCTGCCAGTTGTTACGACAAGTGTATGTATGTTTTGTGCAGGCTTATTAAGACTGAACCCAACAGTAAAATGCTAACAGTCACCTAGAGGTCACTTATCAGGACTTGCCTCTGCACCCTCTGAAAGGGGACATTTCCACCTGCCCAATCTGTCATTTCAATGAAAATCATGCCCTTGGCTACTTACAGGCTGTAGCTAAATTTGCCCGTTTGAAAAGAGCATTTTTTTGCCAGCTGGGTGACATGTATCCGATCTGTGTGCGGCTCCCTGGGCCAAGTGTCAGGAGTGGCTATGATGGAGTGGATTAATGTTGCGCTTGTAGGCAAACGTCCCCCTTTTCCTCACCGTGACCTTGTCGATTCATTGGCTCCTTGGCCCTGGTCTCTGAGGGCTAACCCAACCTGATTTCCTACTGTGAAGGTTTGGCTAAAAATCCATTCCTTATTCTAAATGTGTTTAATCACTCAGCACACCGTTTGTATCGGCGTCTTTAGTTTTGCGCTGCAGCTACAAGGCTAAAGTAGATTAATCACTGGCAGAATATAGCTAACAATTAGCAATGTTCACACTGCAGGCTTAAATCATCACTCTGCGCTAACTGTGTTGAGTTGTTGAGTGGACTTATGATTGTAATAATGATCATATTCTCTTATCCATATCAACAGACAAAATACAGACATTGGGTGGCTGTAAATCTGTTTTTTAGACACAAGGAAGCAAGCAGGTCATTAATAAACACACAGTGTAGTTTACTGGAGTCACTCAACTCAGCTAGGTATCCCACAGCCCAGTGGAAAATACCCTCATCATCAACGGTATAGCTGCACCCAGATGGGAGTGTGGGATTGCAGTGCTGTTGGGAAGGAAGATAAAGGTTACCAGGAACAATAAATGATGATACATTTAGACTGATATGGGCAATATTTATTGAGCTACACATACAGAAGTAGTGTCTCTCAGTATGGCGTTGGGCCGCCATGTTTGCTAACCTGACAAGCCAGATGTCTTGTTATGGAGTTGTAGAAGTTCCCGTTGATCTTGATAGTTTGGCCTCCAGTAATACTGGCACTAACTGAATGACTCATGGAGGGGATCACCAATGTAATAATTACAAATACATGACTTGAACTTGAACTGCACTTTAATATGTACGTAATTATATTTCAGTAAATTTTAGTGGGGTCTCAAAATAGTGCAGTTAAGTTTGTATCTAAGTGTATTTTTAATACAACTGATGGTATATGTTTGGCATACTAAGTCATACATAATTAGTGTAGCAAAATAGCACACTTTCAGTACAGTAATGTTAGAAAGTATACTAACTATACTTACAGTGCCCTCCACAATTATTGGCACCCCTCATAAAATTTTGTTCTTAGGCGTCTAATTTTTTTTTACAATATAAGAAAACAATGCAAAAAAAAAATCAAACATTTAATTCTAGTGCATTTATTCAGAGAAATAATTATTTTACCTGAAATCATCTATGCCACAATTATTGGCAGCCCTGATGTTAATAATTGGTACGACCCCCTTTTGCCAACAAGACAGCACTTAATCATCTCCTATAACACTTTACAGGATGGGGTAATACAGAGAGGGGGATCTTCAACCATTCCTCTTTGCACAATCTCTCTAAATTGTACAGAGTCCTGGATCCTTGCCATTTTTGTGTAGATTTGGCCACGTGTTTAGGGTCATTATCTTGCTAAAAGACACACCGACGACCCATCTTCAGCTTTCGGTGGAAGCCACCAGATTTTGATTTAAAATGTTTTGGTATTTTAAAGAGTTCATGAAGCTATGTACCATAACAAGGTTCCCTGGGCCTTTGGAAGAGAAACAGGCCCACAGCATCACCGATCCTCCCCCATACTTCACAGTGGGCATGAAGTGCTTTTCCGCATACTCACCTTTCGTGTTACTCCAGACCCACTCAGAGTGTTTGTTGCCAAAAAGCTCTATCTTCGTCTCATCTGACCATAGCACATGGTCCCAGTTGAAGTCCCAGTACCGCTTAGCAAATTCCAGACATTTACGTTAATGCTTGTAAGTGAGAAAAGGCTTTTTCTGTGCATGCCTTCCAAACAGCTTGCTGGCATGTGGATAGCGGCAGATGGTTGTTATGGAGACTTTGTGACCCCAAGATGCCACTCTTTGATGCAATTTTCTAACAGTGAGCTTTGGAGAACTTCTCTTACCATCCTCCTCACTGTGGGACAAACTTGCCCTCTCGTCCAGGCTTGACACTGTTCCAGTTGTTTGACTTCTTGATGATTCCTCTGAATGTAGTAATGGGCAGGTGTAGGTGAGTGCTTATTTTCTGGTAGCTATTGCCTGAACTATGAACGTCGACACACATCTGCAGTTACTTGAATGGTGTGTTCTCTTGTCTTTCCAATGTTGAAGAGTGGATAAGAGAAATAGGCCTCTGTGTCGCGTTATATTTATTCCCCAGGGAAACAGGAAGTGATGAATTACTAATTAAAGATTTCTATATACTAGATTTATAAACTACAGTAGAAACGACAGAAATGCTTCAGTTACATTTATTTTTTTTTTAACTGTTAGTGCCAATAATTGTGGAACAGGTGATTTCATGAAAAATAATGATTTCTTAGTAAGGGATTTTTAATCACTTAAGTTAAAGATTACATACTTTCAGTATATAATTATGCTTCTGCAATAAAAATTACATTTAAGAGTTTTAACACATCCACATAATGAGGAGTTCCAATATTTTTAAAATTTTATTATATAAATATATTTATATGTAAATTAAATATACTGTAATGTAGTTTTTTTCTCCTGGGCAGAGAAACTGAGCACTGCGACATCCTCATATTGGCCTTTATCATTTACATATACATCTTTTAGCAGACACTCTTCTACATAGCGATGTTCAGAGGTACTTAGTGTTCAGTCAGTGACTGTTTCATAAGTAGTACAAATAGGTTAGACAACACACAGTACCCCTAAGCTCAAACACCACCAGAACAAGGGCCAGTGTTGATACCCAGAAAGAGAAATACAGAGGTAAATACAGCATAAATGCAAAACCTTGCAATACCTAACCAGTGCTGAGACCTAGCAAACAGATAAAGAGCTAAGCACAGCAGAAATGCAGCACAGCGCATTTCAATATATCCTTAGCTTAGTGCTCACTTAAGTGCTTCACAAAGAGATCTTCAGTCAGCGTTCAAAGACCGTGAAAGAGTCTGCTGTACAGACAGCCAGGGGAAGTCCATTTCACCTTCTGACTGCCAGGACAGAGAAGAGTCTAAATGTATGTCTTCCATGTGTCTTGAAGAATGGCGGGTCAAGCCATGCTGTACTTGAAACTCTTGATCAACCACTGTGCCGCTTGCTTGAAGAATGGCTGACCTGCATTAATCAATGGCATTAGGTCACCTTGGAGCTATTCCTCACCAGTCTGCTAGGCGGTGCAGGGTGCTAACCTCCCTATAGGATACATAGTACTAAAGCAAATGCTCTTTAATTGAACCATCTGCAGGGAGAAACCGCCACCCAGCAGGGCACAGGACACCAATAACCACACCTTTTACATGCATAGTAGTGGGATGCTACCATATCTTTCTTAGTTTCTGCCACTAAAAATAATTCTGGCAAGAAAGGAACCAATTCAGGTGGTCTTTAATGTTTGCAAAGTCCTGTAAGCCTCCAGTAGCTTAGTAGCTCCAGCGTCAAACTTAACAGGCAGTTTTCAATGAACAGACATGGCTGCTCCTGGCTACTACATTTGGTTTAGGGGAAGGAAATTGTGTCAAGTCTTTCCATTGTTTTTAAATTGAGCCTAAGGCTTTGATTACACACCCCAGTACATCAAGCAGCTCCACATTTAACAATGCTATTTACGTCGGATAGTATAGTGCAGTTAAGCTATCTGAATATTCATGGAAGGAGAGTCCTTTGCAATGGTATATGGATTACATTCTGCTGGCCAGTTTTGATGTGGTGTAAAATCATATTCACCACAAGGAATGCTCAAAAAAGCATATCGATTGCACCGTTTCTACTACGTAACTAACTCCATAATGTTCGCATCACTCAGTGCGACAATGGAAATCATGATCATGCTTTCCGCTCCAAGCCTTCGCCAGGCCAGGCTGCCGTTCTTATATTGACTCTTCACTATGTTTAAGTACACTCAAAGCAGGCTCTGCAGCCAAGACTATTAGTTCAGCATGGCGATAAAGCTTTGATCTTATGGGAAATATTATGCAGGAGAAAAAATATCCTCTTTGAAGTCACATAAATGGAGCTTATTAAACAATTAGCATAGCTATTCTGGTCATAATCACTGAGAGACTGCTATGCAGGGGTGCAGAGTTTTAAGAATAGTAGCTGCAAATGAGCAAAACTCTACAGGAATTTCTCTGCGGCATGTGACCCACATGAATATTAGAGAAAAGCTCAGTGTACCTTAGGTTTTCATTTTATAAAAAAATTCAGAATGAGATCTGAATTATATACTTTTATTCAGAAGACTGGACAAATACAGACATCACATCAAAACTGCACTACACGGTAGCTTCAACCCGCTTTTGTTGGCACAGCCAACCCACAATCCCCTTTCCAAAAAAGTTAGAATTCTGTTGTTCCAAATGTACATAAAATCAAAATGCAATGTGGTGTAGTAACCCCTCACCCACAAACCCTCTCTCAGGCCTCTGCAGCAGCCTGGTAGAATATCTATTTCATATTTTAGTGGACCAGAAATGTGCTTTAATATCAGCAACTACATGTTAACACATTGTTTTGTGTGCTACATACCAATACTATAGTATGTGATGTAAGCAAGGACAAGCCTTATCGCTGTACCTGACTGACTATAGGAGGTCGTCCATTTTTTCATTCTGGCTCATGCTGTTGTGTATCCCTTGGAGTATGCCTCGGAGGGCAGTTGGAAAAAGCACAATGTTGGCAGCAGTGGGTAGAAGAGTGCACCAGCGACATGAAGAATTTGGGAGACCTACACGAACCAACGAACTGTCTGACATGAGTGGAGCCACGATTGCAGACATTCAGCGAGCAGTAAAGCCCTCCAATGGTCATCCTGTTAGCGCCAGCACCTTTGGCAGACAGCTGGACGATGCAGGACTACATGCTTTGTTCCCAATAATCAAATGGAATCAAAATGGATTATCATGCCATTTAAAAGGTCCTCAGTCACAGGTTAAAGAAGGATTGTTAAAAGTATTTCATTAGTCCAACACAACTGTACTGTGAAATACATAGGAAGTAGAAATCTCTAAATCTACTTCAAACAACAACAATAGCAGAGGCTTATACACTCCTTATACATTTACACAGCTCACTAGTCATACTTAGCTTGAGTTTCAGCATTTCAGCTTCTAGTACGAAAAGATCTGTAATGGTTTACTTGTGGACCATATGATCATAGAACTCCTTCTTTCTCTCATTTGATATTCCATGTCTTTCTGTTCTTTGAAAGAATCTGTATGATGCCTTTTTAATTTGTGTTTATATATGGCAGGTCTGATTTATTAGGTTTTGGTTATGTCCCATCCCCTCTCTTGATTGTATACTCTTGTTGTTCAGTTTAACTACCAGGGAAAACCTGTGTCTGAATGAAAGAAGCGTGAAGTGAGCCCACCAATCAGGGTACAACAGTCACATGGTCCTCGTTTTGACCTGTTAGACAGAGCTTTGCTCTAGTTAATGGAACCTGTTCTCCTTCAGTATTCTGTGCCAGAGATGGCCACAAGTCACAAAATACAAGTCCAAGTTAAGTCACGAGCCTATAGGCTAGAGTCCAAGTCAAGTCACGAGCCTTTAGGCTAGAGTCCAAGTCAAGTCACGAGCCTTTAGGCTAGAGTCCAAGTCAAGTCACGAGTCTTTAGGCTAAAGTCCAAGTCAAGTCACAAGTCTTTAGGCTAAAGTCCAAGTCAAGTCACGAGTCTTTAGGCTAAAGTCCAAGTCACAAGTCTTTAGGCTAAAGTCCATGTCAAGTCACAACTCTTTAGGCTAAAGTCCAAGTCACAAGTCTTTAGGCTAGAGTCCAAGTCAAGTCACGAGTCTTTAGGCTAAAGTCCAAGTCAAGTCACAAGTCTTTAGGCTAGAGTCCAAGTCAAGTCACGAGTCTTTAGGCTAAAGTCCAAGTCAAGTCACGAGCCTTTAGGCTAGAGTCCAAGTCAAGTCACGAGTCTTTAGGCTAAAGTCCAAGTCAAGTCACAAGTCTTTAGGCTAGAGTCCAAGTCAAGTCACAAGTCTTTAGGCTAGAGTCCAAGTTAAGTCACGAGCCTTTAGGCTAGAGTCCAAGTCAAGTCACGAGTCTTTAGGCATAAGTCAAGTCACGAGTCTTTAAAAACCAAGTCAAGTCACAAGTCTTTAGGCTAGAGTCCAAGTCAAGTCACGAGTCTTTAGGCTAGAGTCCAAGTTAAGTCACGAGCCTTTAGGCTAGAGTCCAAGTCAAGTCACGAGCCTTTAGGCTAGAGTCCAAGTCAAGTCACAAGCCTTTAGGCTAAAGTCCAAGTCAAGTCTTAAGTCAATTTACACAAAGCATATATAATAACTGTAGCATAAAGTGTAGATTAAAAAACCACAACTGTATTTTTTTACATTCCGACTTCTTTTTTTTTTTAATGCTACATATTTCCTTACAATATTTACTCACAATAAACGACATGCTCTACAACTCTCAAACAAAAACTACAAGCAATATCACTTTTTGTTTCGGCCTATATACTCTGCCTCAGACACTTCCTGTTTCCGGCCAGCTTAAGGGGTTAGTACTGTATGTTATATAGCTGGAATGATAGCTAAACGGCTAAGCGGCTAGCACAAACCTATCCGGGTGTGTTTTCAGATGCCTTATGAAGTTTGATGTGGTCGATCCAGTGTCTGTACTTTATTTCCCACACTCTCTGCACGTCGCCACTCTTCTGTTATATCCTAGTTTTTTGAATTCCCTGTAACCAAAGGCTACCACGTACGGCGCTCCCGCCGATGCCATGCTACAGCGTTGTGTTTACACTGGCGCCGCTCACTGATATCACGCACGCGCTGAAGTCGGATGTTGTGATTGGTCCGTGTCCGTGGGCCGTGTCCCAAATCAACGAAATGAAGTATACACACACAAAGGAATTATTTTTCCTGTAACTTCCGCACACCGTGCCTGGATGGTAATGGAAAGAAACTTGATGTTCATGTGTTATTTTGGACCGAGTCCGAGTCTAGTCGCGAGTCATTATAGACGAGTTACAAGTCAAGTCTGAGGTCTATTTAAATGCAACTCAAGAGCGACTCGAACTTGAGTCGCTAGCTCGAGTGCCCATCTCTGTTCTTTGCGTATGATCATTTGAATAGACGTCAGTGTCAAACTAATTAATGACCTTCTATTAAAGAGTGGCAGGCTGAGAGACACTAGAGTCTCTTCACCTGACAGGAGTTGATTAAGAGTCTTGATCCAGAAATGATAATAGGACATTAGAACCATAATAAATCATGCTACTGTTACTCTCCATAATTAAGTACATTTAAAGGTAAATACTTTAGTACTTTTACTCCAGTGGAGGTCTAAAGGGAGGACTTTTTACTTTTTTACTTTTACTGGAGGAGATTTTACCTTGGGTGTCCCTACCTTAACTCAACTACATGTACTTTGTCCAACTCTGCCCTTATGAAACGATAATATATGGCAATGTATTGGAAAATATAGTGCAATATATTAAATAATATAATGTCATATATGGGAAACAAGTGCATATATTTTGTATATATTTATATAGTGATAAATATATTACAATATATTGTATAATACATAAGGAATTGCCGCTTTTCATATATTGTATGAATGGTAGTATAATCTATATTTACTTATATATTGTAATATATTTCATTTTATATGTAATAGACATCATATGTATTTCTCCATATGTGTTTGCATATATGATACTATATATAGTTGTATATATGTGAGAATATTTTCATACATACATGTGGCAATATACAGTATGTATATATTATTACATATGTCTATTACATATAAAATGAAATATATTATAATATATAAGTAAATATAGATTATACTACCATGCATACAATACATGAAAAGTGGCAATTCCTTATGTATTATACAATATATTGTAATATATTTATCACTATATAAATATATGCAAAATATATGCACTTGTTTCCCATATATGACATTATATTATTTAATATATTGCACTATATTTTCCAATACATTGCCATATATTATCGTTTCATAAGGGTGTGGGCATGGTTCAGGACGTGGCTTCAGTAATATGCCCTCTGGTCATCTAGATCTCTGAGTCTATGTGTTTAATCTGGGTTTAGGTTCAGTCTTTAGCTGGGAAACTGGTCCTAAATGTTAGAGGGAGCTGTTCGAGTCATTTGGCCATCATCTTTGTTTTGGCAGTTTGCTATTTTTTCTTTTTTTCATAATCCAATGCTTGATCTGTGGCATGGCCTCATGCGAACTGCTTTCAAAGTGCTGGTTTAAAAGCCCCCCTCTGTGCTGCAGAAGGACCAGGTCAGTGCTCGTTGAAGTTTGTTTATGGCACTTGTATGGACTGCTCTCCTCCGGAGCCCATCATGAAAATCCGTGAATCATTTTTTACACATCACAGGCCATTAGTGTCATGCAGAGAGCAACCCACCTTCCTTGGCCACGGAGAGAATGTACTTTTGCTCAAGCCTTTTAATCGGGGGAGAGAGAGAAACAGGCATACGGACAGAGAGAGAGAGGGAGAGATAGAGATGCATATTGACTTGAAGTCTTGCAAATGGGTGGAATGAGGGAGTAGAAAAAGGACATAAAAGGACTGGCTTTGTGAGCATGTCTTTTGATGTGTGCCCTGGATTTTTTAAGCCCTAAGTGACCTCAGATAGCCCTTCTATTTCATGCATTCGTTTTTGTCTCCAGGCTTAACTTGTATGTTATGCAATAGTTGAATGTCAGCGGCTGTCACATAGATCCTACTGTACAGAAATGCCAATAATGGTGCCATTTGCTAGCTCCATTCTGCGGCTCTTTGTTGCGATATTAGGTCTGCTATTCAGCCACAATACTAAAAGCAGTGCAAAATAATTCACTTATTAATAATGATTAATAAACGCGGGTGCAGGGCTTTCCAGCTAGTCAATAAAGGCTAAGTGGTATTATGCAGTGTGGTTATACAATCAGTATCTATGTAATTACACAGTTTCAGCTTTCACATGTTTGAAAAAAGATGTCATTCTGCATCTTATAGCAGTAAGTGGCCCACACCGACATGAAGCCACGCAAGGACTGCCATGCCTCCCATGTTACAGAATTTTCCATGTTTGCTCCCTTAAAAACAATGGATTATCAGGTTTGACATCATCCATCTATTAGCATCCGAGCACCGCTGGTTAACTGAAAACCCAATTCCAAATAAACAGCACAGAAGGACAAATGTAAATACAACAAGTACAGCAAAGTCTTGCTATATTCTTTTTTTTCTTTCAGCTAATGTGACGATGGACAAACAGAGTGTGACGTGCGCTGAGCTAAAAGCAAGGCACAGTTTATTAAAGAGGGTGCACTGAAACACAGCAACACCAAGAACCAGGAAATACAATCAGAGGGCTAAACTGAGTCAGAGTCAATAAACAAGCAGGGATCAAACCAAGCAGACAATCAGACCAGGCAGAGGAATCAAAGGGGATAAACAAGAGGGGTAAACCAGAGAATCAAAATAGAGTCAAAGCCAGAGTAACAAGATCAAACACAGAGAGAACGCTCAGTACACAACAGAGTGGCAATACTTCACAATGAGCCCGTGGGATTGATTAGAAGCAGTTTTGGAGCATTTCTATTGTCCCAGGCTTCATGAAACTTTCACACTTTTTTATAGACAGTGACCATATGCTTATCCCAGATTTGATGTCTGTAACATGCTCCAAAACAGTTGGGACAAGAGCATCATTACCACTGTGTTACATCACCTTTGCTTTAAACAATGTTCAGCAGTCATGGTGTAACTAAATTCATTAGCTGTTTCAACTAATTCTTGAAAGTGGATTCATGTTTGATATTACACATCAGCTGTGCAACAATCTCAGGGCTCTGTGTTGTGGTTTACTGCACTTTCCTTGTGTGTCCCACATTTCACTGGGAAACAGGTCTCGGATGGACGGTAGGCCAGTCTAGCACCCACACTCTTTTACTACTAAGTCACACTGTTGTACCAATTGCAGACTGTAGTTCAGCAATACAGAGACCTCCCTGAAAAAGACCTTGCTTAGATCCTGACATATGTGGCTCCATAAATTTCCCCTAGGCATTAACAGTGTCTTTACAGATGTGCAACTTACCCATGTCATTATCACTAACACACCCCAAACTATTATAGACGATAATAATTAGGATGGCCTTTTTTTCTCATTGGCCTGGAGAAAAGATCCATAATTCCTGAAAACTATTGGAAAGGTTGATTCATCAGACCACCGCACAACTTTCCACTGTGCGTTTGTCCATCTTAGATGAGCTTTAGCCCAGAAACATTCATATCTTTCCTGAATGTTAATATGTAGCATCTGTGTGTGTAATTTCACCATGGTTCTACATAGGGTTCCTGTTTCTAAATAGAAGCAATCGGTGCACATAGAATGCTAACCGGTGGCTACTACTATGCTCCATTCATTGTTAGCCACATTAGCATGCTTGATCCAGCTATTTCTTAAACCTTATAGAGACGCACAGATGATAAATTACAGCTAATGTGTCTTGGTCTGCTCTGTTGGCCCGGGCTAGCTCTATGGTGTAACCACTCCATAAAGTTTGATGTTCGGACTCAGTGAACCCATCAGTCTTCATCAGACCTAAGCGTTGCAACGGAGATTAATTACATGGGTTCCACTTCCCAACCTCACGTCAACTGCACGCCCACGACTCACCCAAAACACATTAGCACGTACACATGCTAGATGTTCCACAGCTTCAAGTGGGCATGGATGGATTTTGGCCCTATTTTTGCTTGTTTGTTTGTGGTGGTGATAAAACAAACAAGGAGTCAACATAGTCAAGGGCAGATAGAGAGAAATTCAGAACAAGGAAGGAAAACAAAAGAAAACAGATTGATTGATGGGTAGCAGTGGCATGGAGAGGTTTTATTAACTGAAAGGGCGCTATGGTTATTCATCACTGCAAAACAGTAGCCTAGTCTTATACTGGACTCTGCCTGCCCTGTTCACAGCAGCTTGTTCCACTCTTCCAAAGCACTCTTCTGCTTTTCCTTCATGTGGTTACTCACAGCCCAACATTACTCGTATCATAAACTTATCTTTAAAATAAAATCTTATTTATGCAACTTACCTTATTAAAAAGATTCACACAACATGCTAACAGATCTCCTTTTAGATAGCTGAACTGGCTGTGAGGGACAAGCCAAAAGTATATATGTGTATATATATATATATATATATATATATATATGCAATCCAATATTGCTATATATATATATATATACATATATGTAATATATATATGCACTGATCCAACTGTTTGCTATGTGTTTTTGGATATACATGTGTATATATATATATATATATATATATATATATATATATATATATATATATATATATATATATATATATATATATATATACACATACACACATGTATATCCAAAAACACATAACAAACAGTTGGACAGTACATATCAATAAACTGTAGTAGCATACAGTGAAGGTAGGCAGGAATACATTTCCCAGATAAAAATTAAGTGCATTTTAATATTTTAATTAATTTTAATATTTTAATTAACTAGGAATGTACTTGCATTAAAATATACTTACATTACTTAATTTACAAAAACATTAATGTGTGCAATTTTGTGTGCAAAATACAAATGCCAAATGAATATATTAGTGTATATTATGAATATAACTGTAATAATTACAAGCATATGTTTTTATATTATATTATATTATATTATATTATATTATATTATATTATAGTTACGTACAGTTCTGATTTAAGTATATATTTAATATACAATATATATTGATATGACTAATGCTTTTATTATAGTATATGAAAATAGCACACCGTCAGATTTGATTAATTAAGTATAATTCAGTACAATGTACTTTTTTCCTCCCAGGTTACCAAAGAAAACTCACTGGTTCTATAAGTCCATAATTCATATTAAATATGTTGCCAATATAAAGAGAGCCACAGAACATATATTATTATTGTATAATTTAACAAATGAAGTAAAAAAACAAATACATTTTATATGTATACAAAATATATAATATGTATATTAATTTATCTACGTGAATTTTGGTGCTGTCTCAAAATATTATAGCTTAGTACAGTAAGGTCTATTTAAGTATATTTTTAATTAAGTAAACTTCAGGGTACTTTGTTCTCCAGAGGATGTCAGGGCAGCTACATCAGCTACTTCAGGTAGCCCTCCCATCACCTGGTGTGTAGTGTAAGTAGAGTAGTATGACTCAATGCCACAATGACTGCTTCTAAGTGCTGGGTTGCTGCATGTCTTAAAAAGATGTTTGTGTTGGTGATGTAGACTCACTTGACACTTGCCAGCTTTGGGTGGAGTTTCAGATGGAAGTAGTGTTTCAGCAGATCGTGACTCTTTTTTGTGTACACAGTCTGTTTCAGAGGTCAGGTCCTCAGGCACATTCTCTGAACAGAAACCACTGGCAAGCCATGCTGAACTAGATTAAGCAAAACCATTAGAAAGGCTTTACACGACCACATGTATTTGCTGTGTCAGTGCCGAACAGCACGAACAGTATTTATCAGCAAGACTGTTCAGTGTTTGATTAAAATGATTATATTGCACCTCACATCATTACTCTGTGTTTTCATGCTAAATTAATTAACTAATTAATAAGCATGTTTGTTTTCTGATTAGGAGTGACTGTGTTGCATGACAGTCACTACACAATGAAATTAGTGTACGTCTGAACGCTGCAGACAGCCCACTTTGACACTAACTAGATGTATGACACTACATAGTACTTACATAACGTATAGTGTCATACAGATATGTATATTATTACTGTATACTGTGTGTTCTTTCCAGAGGCATGACTGGCATGATCCTACTCGTGATCCTCACAAGCTTCTAGCGGCCAGGGCTAGCCATTAGCGGGTCGCTATAATATTTCACACTGCATTTTAATGCGTTCTTTATTTCAGTGCTTTCTTTATTCTTGCCTTTCTGTGCTGCTTTCACTCTTTTGCTTTTCGCTGCTGTTCCCTATCCTATGATTCATTTATGAAGCTGGCTTTGTCTTTCAGACATGCAGAAAAAACGAATGCTCACTGCATGTTGTGTCAGGCAGCCCCTGATTTATACTGGGGGGCCGGTGCTGAATTTGAACAGGCTAATCCACTCTTCAAAAGCCATTAACTGACTAATGGAGCTGTAGCATATGAGGAGGTGGCGGTCACTTTACCTCCCCAAATTACTACAAACACAGACTTTGATTTATTTATTTATTTACAGAGTCTTATTGCATTAATGTGTTTACGTTTGTGGGAGAAAATTGTGTGTGGGAGAAAAGGTGGGCGCAAGAAGAGATGGGTGGGAGAAATGGAATGTTGTTGACCTAAAGTTATTGACCTATAACACAACCAGCACATATATCTGGATGCTCCTAATTTTCCCAACACATACATATAGAGAAAGTGAGAGAGAGAGGGAGAGAGAGGGAGAGAGAGAGAGAGAGAGAGAGAGAGAGCGAAAGAGAGAAAGAGAGAGAGAGAGAGAGAGAGAGTGAGAGAGAGAGAGAAAGAGAGAGAGAGAGAGAGAAAAAGCAAAAGAGAAAGATAAAGAGAGGAAATTAAAAAGAAATAAAGACAGAGAGAAAAAGTCAGAGTGACGTAAGAGAAAGAGAGAGTGAAAGATAAAAAGAGAGAAAGCGCAGTAGAGTAGAAGAGTCAAAAAGAGCGACTGTTGTGTTGTTCTGTTCTGCAAAGAGAGAGACACATAGGAAGTTTAAGATGAAGAGAGAGATAAGGAAAAATAAAACGAGGGAGGGAAAGAAATCTAGAGAAAAACAGAGAGATAAAGAAAATGAAAAAAGAGAAGGACTGGGAGAGAAATTGAGAGAAAAAGAGAGAGCAAGATAGAGAAACTGTATATAGTGAGAGTGAAATGAAGAGATAGATCAGACGAAAGCAAAGAGAGCAGGAAAAAGAGGGAGGGAAAGAGATATAAAGAGAAAAACAGAGAAATAAAGAGACAAAGTCAGAGAGAGAGAGAGAGAGAGAGAGAGAGAGAGAGAGAGAGATAATGAAAGGGAGACAACTTAAGAAAGAAAGCAAAAGAGAGCTGTATAATGAAAGTGAAATGAGAGAGATAAGAAAGAAGAGATAAAGAAGAAAACCGGGAGACAAAGAAATAAAGTCACAGAGAAAGAGAATGAGAAAGAGAGGGAAAAGGAGTGAGAGAGAGAGAGAGCGCAAGAGAGAGATATATATAGAAGAGTTAGAGTAGAGTGGTATACAGAGAGAGAGAGAGAGAGAGAGAGAGAGAGAGAGAGGGGGGGGGGGTTAGAGTGAGAGTAGAGAATGGGACCGACTGGACCCATGAGGAGAGAGACGAGAGAGAGAGAGATAAGAAGAGAGAGGAGAGTAACATTAGGAGAGGTAAGAAAGAGAGAGAGAGACGAGAGAGAGAGAGAGGAGGATGGAGGAGAGAAAAGAGAGAGGATTGAAATTAGAGAGTTTATATAAGAGAGAGAGGGAGAGGAGAGAGGAAGGACGACGGATAGAAGAGACGAGAGAGAGAGAGAGATTAGAGCAGGAGTAGTAGAGGCTGAAATGAGAGAGTAAAGAAAGATGAGAGAGAGAGAGAGAAGCTGAGGGAGAAGAGAAGAGAAAGAGAGAGGAGAGAGAGAGAAAACAGAGTAGCGAGATAATATTAGAGAGTTAAAGAGAGGAGAGGAGAGATGAGACAATTAGAGAGCGAGAGAGATAAGAAAAAGATAGAGAGGAAGAGAGACTAAGAGGAGAGAAATTGAGAGCGAGAGAGTAAAGAGGAGAGAACGAGAGAAAGAGAGAAGAGATAATAAATTAGAGAGTTAAAAGAGAGAGAGAGAGAGAGAGAGAAGAGAGAGTTATTCGGAAGAGAGAGAGAAAGGGGAAGAGAGATAGAGAGGGAAGAGAGACTGACGAGAGAGATAGATGAGAGAGAGTTAAAGAGAGAGAGAGAGAGAAGAGAGAGAGAGAGAGAGAGAGACAAGAAGAGAGGAGTTAAAGAGAGAGAGAGAGAGAGAGAGAGAGAGAGAGAGAGAGAGAGAGAGAGAGAGAGAGAGGGAAAGAGAGAGAGAGAGAGAAATTAGAGAGTTAAAGAAAGAGAGAGAGAGAGAGAGAGAGAGAGAGAGAGAGGGATAAATTAGAGAGTTAAAGAGAGGGAAAGAGAGAGAGATAAACTAGAGAGTTAAAGAGAGAGAGAGAGAGAGAGAGAGAGAGAGAGATTAAAAGAGAGACGTGTTTTGAGCCAGTGGGTCCGGATGGCCTGGCCTGGTGCCGCAGTGAGGAGAGGCTCTGAATAAGATGGTGTAGCCGGGTTGGGTTTGTGCAGATTTGCATTGTAGATGTGACCCGGGAGGACAGCCCAGCACCTGTTTAGTCGTGCATTAGCACCTTTTAATAATATTTTTACATGGCCTAACCTGATTACAACGGCCAGAACCTGACAGCTGGCTGCCGACCCAATGTCTCCATCTCCCTTCCACTGCCCTCTGCTGAGCTTGTGCCACAGAAAAGCTCCAGGTTTTAATTCTAAGCGCAGTGATCACACTCGCGTAAGCTGCGTGGTCTTCTCCACATTTCATGCGATTTGGCTTTCTTCAGGTCCAGCCTTCTCTGACCAGACACTGACAACTGGACTATCAGCGACATTTTGTAATGCGTTGAATTAGGTCATTTTTACACCTAACAGCAGCAAGGGCGTAGGTTTGGTCGCAACCCACCCATAACATCCCTCCTCCAACAACGACCAACCCCGCTCCCCCAATGTCCACACACACCAGGGCTGTATACGAACCAATCAGTAGGGAGTGTGTGGAACAAAAACAAATGTAATGGTGAATAAGCGACATGCAACTACACCCTCATCATCAAAAGGACAGTTGCACAAATAGCTGCACCCAGAAGGAATCAATCAGCAGGACTGAAACTTGTGATGTGCCTCCATGAGTCATCCTGTTAGTGCCAGCACCATTGGCAGACGGCTGCACAACACAGGACTGCATGCACATAGACCGTTACCACGACTGCCCTTAACACCATGTCAACGTCGCCCAAGACTGCAATGGTGTCGTGCCAGACTGTCATGGAGTGACTCAGAACGGCAGCAGTCCTGCTTTTGTCTTGGTGGAGACGACCAATGAATCCATGTGTGGAGGCACTATGGCCAGAGCCAAGATCAACCGTTTGCTATCACAAGTCACAATTAGTCCACTATCTATGTCTTACATTCTGGATCGTGAAATAGCTCCTACTTGTCACGCTTCCAGGTTTCCCCGGCTCCTCAGCTCCCCCAAACTCCACTTCCCAGAGTGCATCATCCGATGACATCACACCCACATGTCCCCAGCCATCCAATCAGCACCGCTCTAGGTCACCTGTGTTTTAGCCCAGCTGCATCCACTTAGCCTCAGTATACATATCCCTCCTCAATGTGAATTTTGCCAAACCTGGTTTGCGTTTCTCCTCTGTGTATTCGGACTCTGGCTTTTAGACTCCCTTTAGCTTCGGCCTCTTCTTTTTGCTTATCCTTTGTCGGCTTTCTCTTTTGATCTACTCTCTGGCTATCGACCTTTCTCTTGTTACGCTCTGTGTGCGTCGGTCCTGGTTCTTTGTTCCTGAAATAATATCTACAAAGGGCCAAACAGGTTGATGGTTATAGCTCCTCCGTGTCTGGTAGTAAGCACAATATTTCTAGGTCATGATGTAATCCTTCAGATAGTCCCGTCCCTTTCAGCCAGTTCAACACTAGTATGTCTTAATTAGTCATACTGGTCATGTGGCCTCTCTGAAGCACGTCGAAACATTGCATTAAATTAGAGATATTGTAAGTGGTGTGAAACTGTACACTCAAAAAATGGCCATGATATTGGTAGGGACAATTTTACTCTCCTCAAATATTGGTAGGGACATGTTCCCACCATCCATGTGCAAACCCATGCCCATGAACTGTAGAGCTGCCCAATTAATTACATAGCTAAATTGCTAGATCAAGATTACGATGACACAACAAAGCAAAACTAGGGAACAAGGTTTAGTGGCTAATGGGTGATCCACCATTGTGGCAGGGTTAGCCGGTCTTTACCTGCTTTCCTCAGTTTTGACTGATCTGAAGCTCATGAACTCACCATGCCTTTACAGACCTGACTGGCATGTAGATCTAACAGATCAAAGATAAGAGCGAAATCAAAGAAAAAGTGGGGAAGAAAGGAAGGTTCGTTTTCAGCTATTCGACCGCGGCTCTACTCAAACAGCACACAGGAAGCACTGCGGTGAGAGTACCGACAAACGTCAAACTCAAGACTGAATGGAATAAGTCTCTTAGTGTCATTTGATATCAGCCAACTAGTTCTTCCCAAAAGGCTCATATGTGGCCGATTGCAACTGCTGCACCGTTTACGGTGAAACGAAAAACACTCTGCCAAATAAGAACAGCTTCATGGTGAGGTATGCATTCATGCTCCCACTGCTGATTAACAAAGCTAATGCTTCACCTTTCACAATGCCCTGTTTACCAGCTGAAAGGTGAAGTTAGTTGTGCTGTGAATGGACTGGATGTGCCAGCTAATGTGTGAGATAATCATCAACTGTTTGTTTAGATTGTAGATCGACTGCCAGGTGTAATCTCTGGTGGATTTTAGTGAAATGTTTTATTTAACACTCAAGTTTAGTATCAGACGTACATGTCTAATGTTTTGCTCTCTAGAGCATTAAACAGTGCATTCCCTGAGGTACATACTCACCCATTAGCTGGGATAAAGAGAATCAAAGAGGTGGCAAGCATTAGCATGTTCAGGTCATTACTTCGCTGTTTGTTCCATACATAAACAACACCAATTATTAAATTATACAATTTTAAGTTTCGTGTTTGGCAAGGACGGGCCTTATCGCTGTACCTGACTGACTATATAAGGTCGTCCTGTTGAGTGTGCCTTCCATTCTGACTCACGCTGATGTGCTGGTAGCATCCTTTGCAAGCTAAGTCTGATTTAGAGAATAGTTCGAAAGCAATTCGAGCAGTGGAAATAATTTGAGAGCCCGCATTGTATTGTGCATCATACCAGTCATGCAGATATTACCATAGCACACTGTTGGCAGCAGTGGATAGCTAAAGGCACACACCAGCTGCATAAACGATCTGAGAGACCTACACTAAACACAGAAGAGAGAACCAACAAATTGCATGGAGTGACCCTCAGCAAGCAGTCATCCCCTTCATGAGTCATCCTGTTAGCGCAAGCACCATTGGCAGACGGCTGCACGACACAGGACTGCATGCATACAGACTGTTACCACGACTGCCCTTAACACCATCTCAACGTCGCCCAAGACTGCAAGGATGTCTCAGTGACTCGCAATGGCAGTGAGTCATCTTCAGTGACCAATCCCATTTTTCTGGAGACACCATGGTCAGCACCACAAAGAATGATTTGTCGTGATACATTACACGTCCAGAAGGCCTGGTGTCACTCCACCTTCACCCCTACCGCAAAATCTGCAGGGACTGTGTGAGAATATTTAAGCTGCATGGGATGGATTATCACAGGACAGCTTCATGCTGAGACGTCTCAAGGCCTGATGCCATGAGAGACACTACTTGTTTATATGTAGCTCAATAAATATTGCCCATATCAGTCTACATTTATCATCATTTATTGTTCCTGGTAACCTTTATCTTCCTTCCCAACATCTCTGCAATCCCTCACTTCCTTTTGGGTGCAGCTATGCCTTGATGATGAGTGTAAGAGTTAGGTTTATTATCATACATATATTTTTAATAATTTAATTGTGTTGTCTGGGGCATTAAGCCACACACCAGCTAGGATAAATAAAATCAAAGAGGTGGTAAAGTTAGCATGCCAAGATTATTACTTCACTGAGTGTTTGGCGAAGGTTTGTATGAATCCATACATGAATAATACTAATGGTAACATTACATAACTGTTTGGTTTCCCTCTGGAGTTGGTTAAGATACATGTCAAGCATTAAAAGTCTGAAGAACCACACTACCACATACATGTTTAAGCTCTAGCTTAAGCAACCCTGCAAACCATGCACAATGCCCAAGCGGTCCCATAACCTCCCATACAATGTGATGATTCCCAAGCCCTACACCAGCACTACCTCCTAGTCCTTAATCAAGACCTATACAGCAAAATGAGTATTAGCTTATGCTAAAAAGTCTTAAGGTGGACTTAAGGTTAGACGCTTCCTCTTTGAAAAGGCTGCTAGCCACACCACTGGGAATTCTATCCATGTTAACATTAGCCGCTGAGGAATTCATCTTTTTTCCCCTGGGACAGAGACGGACGGTGGCATGCCCGCTGGTCAATTGGAGGCAACTGGTGAAAGACTTTGCAGATGACACAGTTTTTCATGAGAGAGTGAGGGAGAGAGAGAGAGAGATGTAGAGACAGAGAAAGCGAGCTGATGTTATTATGGTAGTATGGCTTGGGTTAGACCTCCTTCAAATAGGTTAATAGCTTGAGGTGGGGAACAGGCCTTTAGCTGTATAGGACATGACTTCGGCTGTGCTGAAAAGCTAAATGGCCCTCTTTCCTTCCTGCACAGGTCACTGCACAAGCTGACTCCAGCACAAAGAGACCAAAGAGCACTTAACATGGTGTTTCTGAAGCAGACAATTGTTTTTTGGAGCTTTGGGCTGGAGTTGACAGTTTATTAGAAACATGCCATGTCGTGTAGGCGCACTGTGTAGGATTTACAGTTACTGATCATAGCCAGTCATTTCATATTTGGCCTGTCATTTAAAAGCTAGGCCAAAGTCAGTAATTCAGAAAATGCTAGACAGGCATTTCTCGCAGTCACTCTGTCATAGTGCCAGTGTAGTGCTAATACACTTTTGCCTGCACTTTTGAGCAGAGTGGTCATTGGTTTTCAGTCTCTCTCAAAAATCTTACCTTGGCCTTGGCATGGCCAGTAGGAGAGCTGTTTCTGGTATAGCCCCAGCTAGCAGGGAACATTCCCAGAACTTTGTCTAATGTTACCTACAAGTTCTAATAAAGTTTTACAGAAAATACTTCAGTCTAATGTCCTAGGAATGTTTTAAAGATATAATATAATCTCAGATAATGTTCCAGTAAGGTGAAAGCTTAACTAAAGACATAGCACTTAAGGCAATTAGCAGATGCTCTTATCCAGAGCTACTTAGTGTTCCATTGGATAACATTCCAGCTAGTGTAGGAAGTGTGAAGCCTAAAACTCACCATGAGCTCAGACACTGCCCAAACAAGGGGTAGGGTTAGAGCTCATTCAACATTCAGGGGATGTTCTGAGGATGCTGTCAGGGCCACAGATTAAGTTACATGAAAACAAAAAGAGAACTGGTAACATCTTTTATAAATCAGAATCAAAGGGCACCATTAGGAACCTCTACAACTCCATGCTGAGATGTCTGGCATGTTGTGTTGGCAAACCAGATGGCCTGATGCCATACTGAGAGATGCTGCTTCTGTATGTGTAGCTTAATAAATATTACCCATATCAGTCTAAATTTATCATCGGCATTTATTGTTCCTGGTAACCTTTATCTTCCTTCCCAATAGCACTGCATGCCGACTCTGCCTTGTGGGTGCATCTAGTCTTTGGATGTTGAATGTAACAGTTAAGTTTTGTATCATACATGCATTTTAAAAATTTTATTGTGTTACATGGGGTATTAAGTCACACACTAGCTAGAGGTAGTAATTTGAGCAACTCTTATTGGCTTATATTTGACAAAAGTCTTTGCCACTGTACATAAATGTTCATAACCACAGTCATAAAAAAATGTAACATCACAGTATAAATCCTAATGGCACAAAGTGACATAATGCTTTATAACAAACTGTACATTGCTCTGATCATTTGCATAATCTCTAGCCTTTACTCAAAATATACAAATGTAGAGAAACGGTCTATTCAGATTTATTGATCTTTGTATGTAGTTTGTAAAAGTGTATTTTATTAATAAATCGACCTTTGTTCAAAGTACAAACTAGCGGTTCTGGTATTCCTCTGTTTAGATGACCAGGTGGTCAGGTGTTTGGACCAATTTATAGAGCTAACCTATGACATCACTTTAGCTACAGTCTGTAAGGAGAGCTTATACTGTAAGTGCTCACCAGAAGTTATATGTAGTTACAAAATCATTGTCATTTTGGGCTATAAGGCTGTAGACTGTGGTGTCTTAAAGGTTTACGTGCATGCCCATGATCATTTATGTACAGTTGTAGAAACTCCCATCAAGTATTACAAAGCATTATACAGGGGTTGGACAATGAAACTGAAACACCTGTCATTTTAGTGTGGGAGGTAATGTCAGCATACCACCAAGAAGGACAAACCTCCACCAGCATCACGTAGTGACCTGGCCACTATCCTGCAAGAAGAATGGCTTAAAATCCCTCTGACTTGTGTATGTCATTCCCAAGACGAACTGACGCTGTATTGGCCGCAAAAGGAGGCCCTACACCATACTAATAAATGATTGTGGTCTAAAACCAGGTGTTTCAGTTTCATTGTCCAACCCCTGTAAGTGCTCTATAATCTTTTTGGATGTACTTATAATGCATTATACTTACCCGATTCTTAGAAAGTGTTACCGAAGAATTCATCCTCAGCATAACAGTCATGTGTTCTATAGAAGTTACCGAGACCCGAGATAACAGAACGATTTAGGGAACTTTCTTCTACCATTAGAAAGAACATTCTGGAAACCAAAAGAAAACTTCCCAATGAAAACCTTAATGGAACATTGCACTGACTATTCGTGGAATGCTTTTAGAACAAAACATTACTAGCTGGTTCTGGACGTCTCTTTAACACGGGCACAAAGCTTCTCACTCATAGCTTTTAAACGCTGTACAGAGCCCAGGGCTAAGCCCAGTAAACAGAGACCACTGCAGCAGAGGTTTGTGCCACACACCTCATTGGAAATAATAATTTGAAAGTGTATCTGGTTATGTATTGAGTGTAAAAGCAGCTGTGACCAGATGGTGAAGCATATTCTAAAAACAAACAAGGTGAGCAATAGGGCTATTGAGTTTCGCAGAGTAGACCTGCATGATCAACACCACATCCCATCACTAAATGGACAAGCTAAAGAAACTAGCACTTGTGCTTCATTTTTGGTCTTGGCACATCTTTTTAATTCAGCGCTGGTGCTTGTATGATGTGGTTCTGTAGGTAATCACAAAACTTATGTTGTTTAATGACTTTTATCAGCTCTTGAAATTCATACAGAAAAGTGCATGCTATCTTTCAAAGCCGCCTCTGGAGAAAGGCGTCGTTACAAACACACAGCAACACATTAATCAGATGTTCAAAGCTATTTAATGCATTGTTCTTTTTTCATAAAGCTGTTTTCCATGCGCACCCTTGATACTTTCCGTGCACCCTCTTGATAGTCTGTGAGAAATTGAAGCTTCGCTCCACTTTGCGATTCCCCCACCACGGCTTGTTGATTAGCGCTCTCCTTTATTCGAATTCTCCTCCTCCACTGTGTGGGAGCTACATTAAAAAAAGAGGTGCCATTAAAAAACCCTGATTGTACACCTTTATAGCAGGGTGTACTGATTGTACACCTTCATAGTAGCTTGAGTTCAGTGCCATTAGAGCTGGAGAGTGAGAGAGAGAGGTAGAGAGAGAATCTGCCTGTGTCTGTTTAGGTGCAAACCAGGACATCTGTAAAAGTATGTGCACCCGCTGGTTTATGTACCAGCCAGGCCTGGATGATATAGGGTGATGCCAATAGATACAGTGAGAAGTGATAAGTAAGCCTATGATGATGCTTTGTTGAAGCTACGTTAGAAAATAGAACTGACCGACTAAGCTGAATTACAGGGGGCCAATTGAAAGGTGCCATAGAATACATTTATCCAGTATTTCAAATTGTTGTCTGATGCCCATATAGAAGGTATGTCACTTTGGTTGGGGTGAAAGCTCCCCTACACACCCTATTATAGCTCTGTGATTTGGCCCCAGAATGAAACGAGCTGTTTGCCTTTTTTCATAGAGCTCGTAGAATCATTTTGGTTCGTTTATAGCGAGACAGTGATGATCATACAGAAGCAACATGTCGAAATGGACACAGACAGGAAAGTAAAGTGACCCCGTGTAGATAAACTTGGTCACTGTACTATGTAGTTTGCTATGTAACCCTAGGTTAAGCTGTGTTGTGAAGTATTCCGAACACAACCTTGTTACCGTCTTCGGAGGCAAAGGAAGGGAGTCGGGTTATAATGAGTTTGTTAGCGTTTATTCAGCTAAGCTGCTCTGGCAGTACACAAGTTGAGCCTCTCTGTGCTCTACTCTCTCACTAATATATTCTTTTGGTTCCCCCTTTAAGTCGTTCCTCAGGAAACTGTTAGACAAAAGACTTCGAGACCGACGTGTGCAGAACTAAAAACCAGGAATGGTTTATTAAAAAACAGGCAATCTCAGCAAGCACCAGTACACAGCGAAACAATGGGAGAAGCCAAATCAGAGTCAGGGACGGGCGGAGGTCAGAACCAGGTAGTACAAGCAGCGAGGGCAAACAAGTTTAAAGGGGAAAACCGAAGTGAGAAAAATGAAGTGAGAAAGCAAAGATTCAAACCGTAGAGTCAGAGCACGAGCAAAAGGGATTAGGCGAAAGAGTAGTAAAGGAACGAAGGGAGTCAGAAACCAGAGTAAGACCATACGAGAAAGGACCGCCCAGGATTGCTAAACTATGTTCGGCAAAGCTTCGCAGGGAACCCGTGTGAAACACAGCCTTAAATACAGACAGTAACTAGACACAGCTGGAGTTAAAACTCGGCGGATCTAGAGCGAGTCACGGAGTCCGAACGGGGCCGCATAGATATGACGTCATCGAGCGTGGCCCTCTGGGAAGTGGAGTCCCGAAGAGCGGAGAAGCCGGGGAAACGCGGAGGCATGACAGAAACCATACATAGGAACTGAATTACTGATGTAGCTAAAATGGACATTAAAGCAACTTTTTTTTTCCATAGTCGTCCATAAAATAACAGAATAAATGCTCAAATAAAAATACAGAAAACAATTAAATGATCTTTCTCCTCCTACTTTCTCCTAATGCTACTATACTAACATTAGATACTTGTGGCTTGCTTGTAGCTAGCATTACCTGTACTAGCTACTTCCTTTTTTTTTTAAATCTGGACCTCAACACAAAGTGAATTTAATTTGATACTCATTATTAGTTTATGATCTGCTTCAGCCAACAAAAATGGATTTAAACCATGCAGGATGGCTGCTACTTCCAGGCTGCTGTTGAGCTTGTGATGCTAATAAAGGTGGAGTCACTCGTCTCTTCACCCTCTTCAGTCTTAAGTGTTGAGTGGAGCTGTTTGATACTGTTCAAGGTTTAGGAAACTGTCCAGAGGGAAATGCGCAGAGCAAACCAGCAACTATGAACTAAAGTTGTCCAGGATTTTGTCAAATGCAGTGACGTTCTGATCTGCAGTTACAGCCTGATGTCTGTACAAGCTGTATTATTTAAGGTGGAATGGAACGTTTGATTAAGACGCTGGCAAATAGGAAGCCAAGTTTAGCCCCGTTTGGAGATGAACATCAACCATTCCTCTGATAGTGCCAACATCATCTTAAAATCCTGGAACAGTACGTTCCTGCACATAGCTCACTATTTATATCACTGGTCCTTTGCTGTCATCGTATGTAAAATTTGGGGCTGTAAATATGAAGGAGTCAAGACTGTTGTGTAAGAGTTTTGGAATCAGCCCACTTAACTGCCTGCTTTATTAAACGCAGAATTTCAATTTGAAGTAGAAGACAACAGTGTCCTCGGTATGTTTGGATGAAAATAAACAAGGGTTTAATAATAATGATAAGCACTGTATTCACCAAAACGCATATTAATTACTAAAGAACCCAGTAAAAATATGTCAGTATATGACGTATGCATATGTGTATGCATGACTAACCCACTGTATTCCAGTTCCTATGTAAAGTTATTGGCTGATTTGCCCAATGATGCACAGAATTTTTTTTATCGTTATTGTTAGATTTAGCGTTAATGTGTGTGACAGGCGCGTATATTGGACATTTACGGAACTATGGAACAAATCGCGTCCCATATTGGTTTAATACGAGACGCAACATTTAATTGCCAAATAAAGGACGGTTCCGTATTTTACGCGACGAGTGGCAACCCTAGTGACGACCTCCATCTCTGTTGTTTAGAAAAGAGAAGGTAACCATGATGACATCCAGTGGTCTGCTGATGAAACCCTTCCACATCTTCATATTTGTAGTAGGGGGTCCGTGCTTGCTTTATGAATAAAAACCAACATCTGTAATAACAGCACACACGCTCACAGATCATCCGTACACTCCATAAACCATCTTGTTACTACTTGTAACTACTACTCTTGTTTACTATAGCTGTGTAAGCATTGATACGCGTCTCTGTTTAATCCTTGGTACAAAAAAAACCTTGTGCAAATGCAGACTAGTTCTGCTAGTTCCTGAATAGCACAGCATTCTAAGAAGTCTGAATGGAACCAGTTCAAGAATCAAGGTTCTTATGGTGAAAAGGGGCTAACAGAGTGCTGGATTTGCCTTGAGAGAGATGCTAATGTGTTAAGTCTTTGTTCCAGACAGTATTCATGTCACTGTGCTATATGCTGTTGTGTTGAACCTGATATGAGTGTCATGGTCCTACATAAAAGTATTATTTGGCAGGTGTAACAGCAGACTGCTCTATCATATTATAATATTAATGCACACTAAAGCATAAGACCACTTGTGTGTTATCACATATAACTTTTATGACACTGTTATGATGATCCCTTGCTTAATTAAATCCTATGTGCATGTAATGGTTTGTTCTTTTCTACAGTTCAACAATGGATTGGCTATTATCCAATATAGATTGGAAGTCACTCACTCGCTCGTGTTTAGCAGTTGCAAAACAAATACTGAAATATTTGTTTGTATTTCATTGGATTTAAAAATACACTACACTCATCATCAAATAGTTGCACCATTAAGGAAGTGTGGGATTGCAGTGCTATTGGAAGAGAGAATACATTTTACCAGGAACAATAAATGATGATACATTTAGACTGATATGGGCGAAATTTATTGAGCTACACATGCAGAAGTAACGTCTTTTAGTATGGCATCAACATGCCAGATGTCTTGGCATGGAGTTGTAGAGGTTCACAATAGTTTTGTATGATAATAAATACCAAGCAGCTTGAATATTCTCACACAGGTCCTGCAGATTTTGTGGTGGGGTAAAGGTGGACACCAGGCCTTGCGGATGTGTGGGTTGTGACAACAACCGTTCATCTTGGCGCTGACCATGGATTCCTTGATTGTCTCCACCAAGACAAAAGTGAGACTTGTCACTGAAAATTGAGATGGATAGTCTGGTGTGGCCCCATGGTGACACTAACGTGGTGTTAAGGGCAGTCGTCGTAACAGAAGTAATGCATGTAGTCCTGCATCGTGCAGCTGTCTGTCAATGGTGGTGGCACTAACAGGATGACTCATGGAGGGCATCACTCCTTGCTGAATATCTACAATTGTGGCTATTGGGTCACTCCGCACGTCAGTCAATCCCTCAGCTCTCCCTCTCAGTGGCTGGTGTAGGTGTCCTAGATCCTATCTGTTGCTGGTGCGTGTTGCCTTCTATCCACTGCTGGCAATGGCATGCTACGGTTCTATCCGCATGACTGGTATGGCACGCAATAGGTCAATAAGACCATCCTGCTTCCCGGAGCCCTACAATGCTACCCCAAATAACTTTTCCAACTGTTTCCAACCTCAACACAACACTACCAACACAACAGCAGACACAGGACAGCCTTATATAGTCAGTCAGGTACAGCAATAAGGACTGTCCTTGCTTACGTCACATGCAGGGCCTAGCATGAATATGTCTCATGATGTCAGACCTACAGCTCGTTTTATTTATGAAGAGTGTATATGTTTATAGAATTAATGACGTCTCAAATCTGACCTCTGGAAGCCATTTCTAGTAACCCCTAAGCCCTTGGCCATCCTCTACTGGCCTGAAATCCATCTAACTGAAAGTGCTGATGATACACACTTGCACACATGCCCTGCTGCTCACCTTTACTGATCTTACACTTCAGAAACTCTTGAAATGGACCATTCTACTGTTCGCATTTACCCAGGTTACCCTGTACATTTCCTCATTATAATCGTGCGTGAGGAAAGTCAGACTGAGGTGGCTAACATGTAGCTGAATTGTTCATTAGGCTTTATTAAAAGCAGAGGCTCTACGGAGCTGGCGGCTTTAATTGGTGTAAAAACACAGTGGTAAAGGTTGAGTACAGGCTGCAGTTATGACAGAGCTACCTGCATTAATTAACGCTGTCTTGTACTGCGTTCAGGGGAAAGAAAGAAACATGGGCATGAGAAAACATTAAATGGGAGTTTGCTTCACACATTTAAAAAAGGGCATGCTTATTAGAACTCGTAAATGCCAGATCCCATCCCACACACACACACACACTCTCACTTGTTGTTGTTGTTATACACCGTCAGGAGGTGTGATTGAACATATCCCCCATATACACTGTATAGAAGTATTTATGTTTAATGGTCATATGTCCTATATGTACTATGTACAATTACAGACTGTAGTCCATCTGTTTCTCTCTCTGCATACTTTACTAGCCCACTTTCACCCTGTTCTTCAATGGTCAGGACCCCCACAGGACCACCACAGAGCAGGTATTGTCTGGGTGGTGGATCATTTTCAGCACTGTAATGACACTGATGTGGTGGCAATGTGTTAGTGTGTGTTGTGCTGGTGTGAGTGGATCAGACACAGCAGTGCTGCTGGAATGTTTAAGCACTGTGTCCACTCACTGTCCACTCTATTAGACACTCCTACTTTACTGGTCCACCTTGCAGATGTATAGTCAGAGACGATAGCTCATCTGCTGCTGCACAGTGCAGTGTTGGTCATCCTCTAGTCCTTTATCAGTGGTCACAGGATGCTGCCCACAGGACGCTGCCCACAGGACGCTGCCCACAGGACGCTGCCCACTGGACGCTGGCCACAGGACGCTGCCCACTGGACGCTGCCCACAGGACACTGTTGGATAGATATTTGTGGTTGGGGAATTATTCTCAATCCAGCATTGACACAGATGTGTCCAGCAGCAGTGATGTGTCTGATCCACACGTACAAGCCCAACACACACTAGCAAACATACACTGCGGTGCTGAGAACGATCCACCACCCACGTAATAACCGGCTCTGTGGGGGTCCTGACAATTAAAGAACAGGGTGACAGGGTTTATCAAAGTATGCCTAGTATTTAATGTTTTTTGTCCTGGAAATATAGAATAACAAACACGTCTATACACGTCTCATCTCACAGACATACACACATGCACACCCACAATTAATTTGCCCTTTTAACTTTTCTTCTAATCTGCAGCCTGACATAACAAGAGACGTTTGCTCAGTGGGCTCTCATTTTATAGGCCTGATCAGATGAAATAGAAAGCAAATGTTAATCTGAGCGCTTAATATTCTTGTGGGGGAAGTTTGCATGGGTGCAATTGCATCGCATTAATATTTAACCGAGTGTTTTGATCTTAATCTATCTCTTCTCACAACGACTAACACCGTTTGCCATTTGAATTTGATCTCGCCAAGATCAGGGGCTGTGAAATCCACCTGATCTTTATTTAGAAAGAATACAAAAACAGCATTCGGGGGGCTGAAACGCAAACATCCTGCTCAGCACGCCGTGGAGAGCTCTGGCTTATTACGCACTCACAGGATCTATGGTCGTGAACGCTCTGCACGACGTGACCTTTACCTGTATGTTGCGGTTAATGGTCCATAAATATCAGAATGAAAATGATATACTGTATATGCGAAAGCATGAACAGATATAGGATGAGTTCTGTTGTTATAAAAGGGGGCTTTGTACCATCTATCAAGGCAGGATCCATTTAATCACCCAAGGGGTAAATCTTCTGTACACAGCTCAGTAATCAGGAACACTTCTGTTGAGAAATACTACACTGTGAAAAAAGAATGGTTTGTGAGCTCGACGGAAACTACAGTCACCTCGTTTCAAACGAAGCTGCCTCCACGTCGCTCACAGCATCAGTAACGTGATTGCCTGGATCTGCATCACCTTGGCTGAGGTAAAGCACATACCCTGTCTGCAAACTGCCCATCATGTGGAGCCTAGTTACGTCAATCGTGGTGACAATCTAAAAGCTGTCACATGCCACAGTAGATGGTGGAACAGCATACAGATGGTAGAACAGTCATTACCTTTACCATCACACAGCTGCTACATTATGTCGGAAAAGATTAGATCCTTCCATGGACCGCATTTAGTCTGTTGGGTTTCAGTTCCCATCTAATGTGCATTTGACCTACAACAGTGTCGTTGTTCATTACTGCAGTGTTCCATACAGTATTATTGACCTTGCTCCCTTTGATCAATCATTGTGATGTGCTGAGACCAGACAGCCTAACACTCATAGCTCTGTTTCACAGACATGGTGCCGGTACTGATGCCAAAATCGCTAACCGCTCTGCGCTTTTCCACCACAAAAACACTGGTCCATGGCCCGCAAAAATTGGTACTGTTTCAGCCCTATGAAACGGCTGGTCTGGAACCACCTGTGACGCAATTGGCAAAGGGGCAAGTTACTGATTTTGGCATTTTCCAGAAAAACAGGAGGATGCGTGAAAACAATGGAAAGCAGTAATAACCCATCAGTGGTCTGCTGAATTGAGAACGTGTTCCGCCATGTTGTTTGTATACATTGTTCGTATACATTGTCCGCCAGCTTCTGTTTTCAGACTAAGGACCGCCCACGTCCACACTCAGCTCTCAAACCAGTGGAAACGGGTGCCCGCTCTTAACAGGTTTGAAAGATCCTGGGAGCCAGCGCCTGCTCTGGCACGAGCACTGGCACTTCGTTGGTGGAAAATAGGTATTCAACACCACATTAGGATACAAGGGCAGACTTTTAATAGACATACCCAGGAGATAAACAAACAAGAAAGCCAGTGGCTGAAGTAGGCAACAACAAATGAGGCAAATGGTAAACATCAGTGTAGACAGAACAGGCAAATTCCAAAAACATACACAAGACAATATAGAAAGAATCAGGGTCGAGTGAACACACGTGATCCAAACACCAGAGAAGACATGCACCAGAAAATAAGGGAGAGTCTGGGTGTATGAAGGCTAGTTAAATGAGGAGATGTGGAACAGGTGTGTGTGAAAGGAGGGGCCAGCTCTCAGGACTCTGGGAATGGCACAGGGGCATGGTAAGGTACCAGGCCGGTCCTGGTTTGGTTTCAGTCTGTATAACCATTACATCACCTTCCCTGTTGTACATTCGGTGTTCATGTCCTGCTGCCTTTGCTATTTCTATATATGGAGTCATCGTCAGAAGAATGGTTGCACCCAGAAGGCGTCATCTGACAGGAACGAAACTTGCTGGGCAGGTTTGACATCATGAGACTTGTAAATGATTCAAGTTTCAGACTCGGCTGTGGATGTGACGTAAGCAAGGACAGGCCTTATTGCTGTACCTCACTGACTTAGGTACTCAGGTACCTGATTGTATGCCTGAGTGATGCCTCTACAAGTCGTCCTGCTAGTGTGAGCACCATTCACAGACCATTGCGATGACTGCCCTTAACACCACGTCAGCGTTGCCACGTTGCCATACCATAGACTGCAATAGTATTGTGCCAGGCTGTCATGGAGTCACTCAAAATGGCAGCAGGACTTCTTCTGTGACGAGTCAAGCTTTCGTCTTGTGTGGAGGCACCGAGATCAGCACCAAGATGAACCGTTTGTCACACGTTACACGTCTAGAAGGCCTGGTGTCACTCTACCTCCACCCCTAGGGCAAAATCTGTACGAATATTCAAGTTGCATGGGATGGATTATCAGAGGATACCATTAGGAACCTCTACAACTCCATGCCAAGATCTGGCATGTTGGTTTAGCTAACATGATGGTTATCCATGGTAACCATTATCTTCCTTTCCTTCCTTTCCTTATCCTCCTACTGGGTGCAACCATTTTTCTGATGATGATGTATTTTCATTTACTTTCAGATGGGAGCTGAGGCGCTCTGTGTGCCGTCTACAGACCTTCTTATTTTCCGCCTCTCTTTAGTTTCATCTCTTGCCTATTTTTTTACCTTCCATTTTTTTCCTTTTCCACTGTCTCTTTGCTACAGACACTCTTTGCTGCCTACCTGTCTGAATCTGTCTATGTATTGGATCTTAAGTCTGCAGAAACTCCACAAACAGGTCAAATTCACAGAAAGTCTTTAACTGAAGAGGACCCTCCAGCTCACTGCTCTTCAAATCTCTAAACACCAAAAAAGCCATGTGGTGTAAAGTGAAGATAAAGGCAAACTTTAAACCTTAGACAATGCTGTTACCACCGGCAACAATAAAAACATGCTACAAGTGTTCCTAGGGGTTCTGGGACCCCATAATGCACTGCTTCAAAACAGAGGGTCAAATGCAAAGTCAGGGAAAGGTCATTGCTCAGCTGCTTCAGCCACTGGGGTATCTACTAGAGATGCAGCACTGGTCTGAATCAGGGAGGAGCTGTAGCTAATTTGTTCACCCTGTTGGTCCTTTATAGGCTGACTGGAAATGTACAATTGGACACCTGGGGAATCTTTACAGTATGCTTAGGATCGAAGAGGAAACATGCATTAAATACATGCTCCAATTTCCTTTTCTTATTTGCTGTCTTTCTCTCTTCAACCAGGACCAAACTGAGGAGAATGGGCTTCTGTCTTGAGCCTGATTCCTCTCAAGGTTTCTTCCTAAGGGAGTTTTTCCTAGCCACTGTTGCCTCTGGCTTGCTCATGGCGGGCTTGGACCCGGATTTCCCTTCCAGGGAAGTTATCCAAATAAATTGATTGATTTATTGGGATCCCCTGAATACCAGGAGGTATTTGCTGTTATTAGCTCACACTTTATAAGCTACAAGACAAATGTATGCTTTGGAGTAGAACATATGAACATATATTATTATGATATTTTATTTTAGTTTGAATTTAAAGAAAAACAAATCGGTAACACTTTCTATGAATCAGGCATCCATACAGCATTATAAGTGCGTCCATCCAGGTCTATAAAGCCTTTATAATGCCTTTGTAATTGTGCATAGATTTTCATAATCACACACAAACTGTTTGAGATGTCAGTGAAAGCCTTCATGGCACAAAGTCACATAAAGCATTATGATGTATGTATAGTTCCTGTTGTAAAGATCCACAGTGTGGCCTCCACTCTAACTCACATACACTTTACTATCTTCCTCTTCAAAATGAAATGATTCTGTAAGTGCACATAACATCTAATGACCATCTAATGAAGGCTTACAAGCCTTGAATGTATGAAGTTGCAGTAACACATCATTATTAATGCCTTGTAGATCTTTACAAATGCAATGTTGCTGTTTTTTCATACATTCATTTTTTTTATTTTATGTTTGTTATTTGTTGGCATAGAAACAAACAGATAAACAGACTTTTTAATGCTAAGCTATTCACAGCAACACATCTAATAATGGTACATTTTGTCCCAGCACTATAGACAGTTATTATTGATGTTTCTGTAATGTTGAATTGTGGTTTTCATTTATATTCAGTGTTGAGAGATTTCAAGAAATTACAGAAATGCATTAAAATTGTATAGAAATTGATGTTCAATGCTATATAATGTACTGTGCAATGACTCCCCTGTTTTATACCCATAGCATGAAGATGTTTACTCACAATGAATAAATGGACAGAACGTAGTGAGCTAAGTACTGTGGCAAATGATAAAATGGTAGATTTGATATGTTGGTTAGTGTTGAGGGCTTTTGTACAATTTTGTGTTCAATATATTCTTCCTGCATTTTGGGACACGGAAATGAACTACAACTGAGCAAAACTACGGTCTCTGACTTTTGCACAGTACTGTATTTTGCCTAGTAATTAAAGTCCTTAGCCATCAGGTCCTAATACTACACTCTATTAGGCTGCTGGCAGCAGAACTGTTCCAGTAATCATTTTTTTGTTTCTGTTGTTGAATACAAAACAAGACCAGTGTCAAATCAACTGTAATTGTGAATGGGATGACTTTATTGATACTGACATCAAACTTAAAACTGCAGTCATTATCCAACCCAACTCTGCTGTTTTGCCAGCTAATCTGTCCTAATCAGTCAGTTCAGGAAACAAATTTGTGTGCAATAGCTTAGCCTTCCTCGGAGGTCAGTTTTGCATGGGTGACTCACTTGCAGGCTTGCTGGGTAGCTGCATCGAAGCTAATTTACACCAAAATAGATATGACAGAACAGATATTTGATTTTTTGGGATCCTGCCCAGGAATGGCTTTCAGCATTCAGAGAGATAAATCAAATAGGCAAGCATAAAATAAGTTTCTATGATTTTACTCCAAACCATCCTGCCTTTCCCCGGTCATTCAGAATCGCTTATTTTTCTGTTCCTGGAGGAATTAAGCCTTACCTGCACTAACACCAGTGCACTGTTTCTCCAGAAGTATTCAGTCACCCCTGGGGCACATTAACAGGCCCCATTACTGACACGGGTGCACACCCAGCTTGTAGAATCTCCTTATCAAAGCATTGCTACCTGCCTGGGATGCTCTGTTCTGCTTAGATGAGTGAGAGTGGAGTTTCAGTAAAACTTACCTCACTGATGTGTTGACGTATTGAACTTTTTTCTGCCTCCACTCTGTCTGTAACTGTTTTACTTGACTTTTATTATTATTACTATGATTATTTTATATATATATATATATATATATATATATATATATATTGAATTGAAATTTTCATTTATGTTATATATATGGAATTTTTATTTCCCCCAAATTCATTTCACTTAATTTACCTAATTTTCTTTTTATTTAATTACTTTTTATAATTATTTTATTTATTTGGAATCTTTCTTAAATGAATGAGTGAAGAATATATATGATATATATGGAATTTTTTTATTTCATTCATTTCACTTAATAATTTCTTTTTATATAATTATTTATTTATTTTATTTCTAAATTTTCCATATTGATTATATTAAATCTTAATCTTAATTGCCAGATTTTCTCAATCTCTTACACTGGAAATGCCCCGCCACATATAGGGTCTGATTGATTGATTGAGTTTGTGACCTCACTCTGCTCTGATCTAGTTTGCATGTAGGCTACTGATGCACATACTGCCCAATGGATGACTTGTAGCCAATCCTACAAAACACATTCCAGAACTTTACCTAACCACACGGATATGGCCAGACTGGTGAAGAAAGGCAGAACTGTGGTAAAACTGTGAAAAAGTGATTTAAAAAAAGCTGTATTACTGCAGACAAGCCTTAAGTACAGCAAGGAATGGCTCATCTGTGCAAGCCTCCTTCCTCCTCCTTTGTAGAAGAACTGGTGTTACAACGCTGGTGAGCGATCACATTGAGTAACGTCAAATGAAGGAAACAGAAAGATCTGAAAAGGCAAAGCTTTTTTTGTCTATTCCCTGTGAAATAACTTTATTTCTGGAATTTTCTGCAGTGCTTTGATCCATTTTAGATTGCAGAGGATATCATAAAGGCGACTCGAGAAGACGTGACCTTGTGGATGGCTATAAACGGCGAAGAGACCGGCTTCTGTAGCATCGGACTCAATGCCCCGACAGACTGGGCAGTGATGTAACGCCGTGTAACCAAATGCTTTGGCAAACATATTGACGAGCAACAAGGCTCACTGCTGAGAGCTATTGACCAATGAGACCAAAAATCTGAGACCAAGGTGATCTTTTGGCTCAGATGTCCACCATGCGCTGTCCTGAGCTCCTTTACAAAAACCCTGCTACTCAACCCTAGACAATATTCCGCTCTTGCTTGTACGGAATGTACAGAACGGATGACCGCCCTGCAGCTCTGAAAGAATGAAAGGTCAGTACTGAAGTTCATGGATGTAATTATGTGTGACGTCGAGGGCTTTGTAAGACATAAGGTGTTCTGGTGGAAGGTTCAATGGGAAGTTATTACAAAGGAACAGTCTAAAGTGCTCAACGTCTCATTATGAGACTTCCTTCCTTCCATATTCAGAATTAGACATCTGATTGCTTTGCAGTACATCTTTACGGCTCATTTCACGCTTTACATGAATTGCTTCAGCGATGCTGTCTTCATGTTAGTGCAGCTCCTTCTGGATCTTCTGATCTCCATGCTTGGTTGGACTGAATGGAGAAATCTTTCTCCATGCTTTTGCTGTGAGACATTTTCCTCCTATGCAGTAATGAACAGGAAGCCTTAGAAAAAATGTTTGGCTGCCAAAGTGGGACAGCGTTATCTTGTGGACCATCAAGGCCCTTTAGGTGGTACTGCAGTGGTCTCCTCAGGGTGCACACACAAGTGTACACAAATGAGATATATTACATCACCTTAATTTACTGGCACATGGTAGCACACTTGTCAGCAACAGAATAGCTGCACCCAGAAGGAAGTGCAATGTGTCTTATGTTTGCTAATGCAACATGCATGCTTTTGCAGTAGGGATTGAGGTGGAATGACACCAGGGCTTTTTGACATGTGACACGTGTGGCCACGCTGACGTGGTGTTAAGCGCAGTTGTCATTACGTTCTGAGTGCATGTAGTCTGCCAATGGTGCTGGATGACTCATGGAGAGCATCACTGCCTGCTGAATGTCCGCAGTCATGGCTCTTGTGTTAGTCATGTACAGTGATAAAGCATGTCCTTGCTTAGGTCACACGTGTAGCAAATGTGAATCATTCACATGTCCCACAATGTCAAAACTGCTCACCAAGTTTCATTCCTGTGGGCTGATTCCTTCTGGGTGCAGCTATTTGTCCAACTGTTCATTTGCTGATTGTATATGGGTGTATATTTAATTCATGGGGACCCAGCGTACACTGATTTGAACAAATTTACAGCGACCTTTAAGCAGTCTTTGGAGGAAATGGGAGGAATATTTGTAAAACTGCTCTGAGTGGGTTTTTAGGAGAGGTCTGTATGAATTTGTTTTTAGCTGAGTGCAGAAGAAAGGCAGAGCTAATGTTTAAATTATTGCACGTATACAACTTATTGCACTTGTAAAACTTCAAATCATCATCACACTGACAAAAAAGGTCTGCTGGATTTTATTACAAATGATGTATTTTGGTTGAAATATTAAAGTTTTATTAATCAGCTTTTCTTTAATACAAAATGTACTTTAATTTTCAACCGTTAAACCAACATGACTTGTGTAAATTAATTTAAAGATGCTATACAATTGATTTATTCAGTATTGTAAATTGTTCTTTGATGTCTAAAGACTGTAGAAGGTATGTGACTTTGTGTTATGTGGTTTTCCATGCCAATCTACACCCCTATGATTAGCCCTAGAGCCGTTTTCCCTTTTTTGGTGAGCTCATAAATCATCTGATGAGCTCTTTTCTGATTGGCTGGTTTACAACGAGGCAATGCAGTGACTAACACTACCTAGACTACCTACTTGCTTTCCATGTGGACATCAACACAAAGTAACATTAAGTTGTTCCTCACTATAAAGCTTTCAGTTTAAGTTGATCTGCTTCAACCAGCAAACACACAGCATGGCTGTGACTTACAGGTTTCTGTTGAGGTTGTGCTCCTAATAAAGGTGGTCTGAGAAGGTTTGAGAAACTATCCAAGTGAGTGAAATGTGCAGAGCGGGCAAACAACTTTAAATTAAAATCATCCAGGATTTTTTTAAAGATCTGTTAGCTAAAGGTGACTCAACATCTTGTTTCTGGGATTTCCTGTTCCACCTTAAATTGAACCACAGTTATATTTTGGCACCTGTACAGGCTGTAGCATTTAGGGTGGAATGAAGCATTCATTTAAGAGCTTGGTTAGAAGGAAGCCAAATTTAGCTGTTTAGCTATGAACATCAACCACGCCCGTGGATTGTTTGGTTCCTTGTAAGGGGTTTCGCAGGGCTAGAACAAAACATGGTACATGTCCAGTTTGTGGGCGTAAGTATCAGTGATTCAGGGCTGTTGTCTAACAGTCTAGGATCCTGGAATCGGCTTGCTTTACTACCCTCATTACGAATGCAGGATTAAAACAACAGTGTGCAACAAGAGCCTCTGCTGACCCTCACAGACGATCCCGATGCTGTCTGATTTATTATTGGCATCTCTTTGTTTGAAAATGTATATTCCCACTGGTGTCTCCTCAATTGATCCTTGGATAAGGGCTTCTTCTGCTGCCTCCAGAATGATACCTGAAACATATTTAGGAACTGCTAACATTAGGATAACCTGAAAATAGCAGCTGATGTTAGTATTGATATTGGAACTCTGGAAATGGATGGGATTCAACTACCTCTACCATGTAAGATCTTGTCCAAATTCACAGCAAGTTTTCCAAAGTGTGGGAAAACATGGCATATGTGTAATTCCAGAGAGTGTTTCTGTCCTGCATACTGCCCCCAGGAGGTCTAATAAAACACACCTGCTTTCATGCTTCTTAACATGACTAACAAAACCGAAATCCCACAAGACTGAAATACCTGTACAATATTTAAACATGTTCTGGAGAGAATTAATAATCAATGTTTGTAATACACGGTAAATGCTTATTTATAAATTCAACAACTCTCCATTTTCCTTTTTGTTCAATGTATAACGGAATGGATGGATGCTTAAACAGAGAAAATGACGTCCTAAAGTGAGCAAGGTGGCAACTTTCAGTGTATGTTTACATTCACCTAATAATCAGATCATAACTGGATTTCTACAGTTATGTAATTATTCAGCGGTCATGTAAACAGCATACTGTCATGTGAAGTCAAGATGAAGAGGCAGGAAGTAAGCGTAAGGATTTAATAAACAGAACAAATAAGATAAAACAAAACCTAAGAAACCAAAATCAGAAAGAAACTCTGAACCAGGTTACAAAAACAACAGACATGAGGACAAAACACCAACCAAGAGCAAAGGGATCAGAGGGAGTATAAAACAAAGACTAACAAGGAACACCTGGGAAGGGGGACTGACAAGGGGGCAGAGACAGAAGGTGCCAAAAACCAAAACAAGCAGAAGCACATGGAAATGGACAACAAAAGGCACATGGAAGTGACAAGAAACAGAAAACCAGAGAAAACAGACAAACATGGGCAAAACCAGGCAGGATGGGACACATACCCTGATTTCCTAAATCCCAAATCTGATAGAGCTGGATTTTTGGCTTAGTAATTGGATTTTTCAGAGCCTGTATGTTCTTACTCTGATTTCTTTCACATTTATCAATCTGTACATGTTCAAAAATAGACTTCCATACAGTGAAATAGGCAAGTAGTGTTTAACACCAATGAGATAGCAAACAAACACTTCTGGAGCAGTCCTGAAACCGAGTGCAGCCTGGCTGAAATGAATAGGTTCATCTTCTAAGCTGCTTATCAGCACACATTGGGCAGAAGACAAACAAACATACACATTCACTCACATCCAAGGGCCACAGTAGCATCTGCAATCAGCATGTCTGAATGTCTTTGGACTGTGGGTGGAATCCCATCCTGGAATCCCCATCCTCCTGCAGAGCCAGACTTTAATTATTATCTGATTAGTGAAGTGCATATAAACGCAGAGAATGGCTTAGTGATCTGATTTTCTGCAGTCGGGTTGTTGAGTGCAGGTAAATGCACCCAGCGATTCTGAGCAAGGTAATATGAATTAGTTTGGTTGTCTTTATTACCCTATAGATCAGTGGCTAAGCTAGCAGTCAGAACTGGATAGCACCGCAGGGGTTCCCAATGCTTGCATGATGTATGCATAATGCATGCTGGATATTTTAATGAGAGAACACTGATGAATGAAAACATGAGAATGATCAGGCTGTGAGATACAGTGCTGCTCTACACAATATTACATAGCATAAAAAAAAGAATAGGTTAAACTCCATTTTTTTGGGCGAGAATTCTCCTTTAACACAGTAAATACCTCAAACTCCATCAGGATTTATGTGTGGAGTGGAGACAGTGCTTTCACTAAACCATAAACCAACATTTCCCTGTCACGGAAGTCGATTGTAATTGACAAGAACCTCCAGTTGTGTGCTCCAGGAGAGTGTGGAGCGAGAGTGAGTGAAGAAGGGAGAAGGCGAAGGAGATGTTTCTACCCCGCTTTCAGAGAATTGCTACGGGCTCAGAGTTCAAAGTCAGACCATGATGAAAAAGTGACAAGTGATAAGACCTGCCATTGCCTCTTCAGCTCCAGGTGGAACCTGCCCTTTTGCCCTGATCTGGGAATCATCCGTTCTAACCAAGTCATAAGCAAATTGTATATCTGAGACATATATAAATTCTCTCTCTCTCTCTCTCTCTCTCTCTCTCTCTCTTTATATATATATATATATATATATATATATTTTTTTTTTTTCCTATGTCGCTGTCCAAAGAAAAACATGTATCTCCATTTTTGTTGATTTTTACTTTTAAGGCTCATTAAATCACATGAGCAGCTGTTTACACTGTGTGTGAATTTTATGAAAAATGGACCAACAGAAATGGCCCAAAACTGCTTGGAAAGACGTCTGGTTCCATTGACTTCCATTCAAATTAAATGGGGTTTTTGGCCTCTCCTGTAAAGTTGCCATTTTCAAGATACCTGTTTTTATTTGTACAGCGACTATATATATAGATATATAGATAGAAAGAAAGATAGATAGATAGATAGATAGATAGATAGATAGATAGATAGATAGATAGATACAGTTATCTGCCTCGGCTGCTGGCACAGAGGAAGTAAAATGAGAGCAGCAACCTTGCAAAGATGGCACTTTTTTCCCATAAGTATCTCTGTGGCTTACGGTTAGCCTAAATATTTGATCAGCTGTTATGTTTCCCTTTCCCACCATAGCGCTAGCAGCGCTAACAACGTCACACTGAGCCCCTGAACTGTCACACTCTTTACCGTGGTGGTTTCAAAGCACGCATCCAGGATGTGACAAACTCCTGAGCTGACAGCTAAGGAAGACACAGCGCTAGCACAGCTAGCTCAAAGCCCGGGTGCTTGTTTATAAGTGCAGACGCAATGTGAGGAACACAGGAAGTTTAGGTAATTAGCAATGTGCCACTTTCCGACACTGGGAGTTTGGCTTTTTATGCCTTGTTTCTCATTCAAAATGTAGAATTATGAGGCCAAACATTACCTCAAACCACAAGCTTTCATTCTTTCTCTCTATTTCTTTATTTACACATATGAAAATTTAAAAAGACACCTTCCATAGTTTGTAAAAAAAAATGTGAAGGATGTTCACCAAAAACGCTCCAGGAGCTCAGCAGGTGGTATATAGAAAAACACACACAACAGAAACGAAAGGAATACTGAATAACACTCGATAAATGTTTGTGTAATAGGAGGAATATATTAAAAGGAGGTAACGTACAGTATTTAGGTGACTGCATGGGAAAAACTGATTAGTTAGAATCCATGATTTCAGGTTTCTTGAAACAGTTGTGCAGACAACTTCAAAAACTGTAAAGGTGAAGAATTCCAAATACTAGACCTTTGGTAAAGAATACCAAACTGAGATTGGGAGGTTTGGAAATGAAGGGATCTGAACATATGTGGTATTAAATTGGTAACTGAACACTAATATGTCATGATAAAATGAGGGTGAAGGTTCCTTTTAAGGACTATTAACAATTTGTCAGGACAAAAGACTCCAGGTCGACGCTTGCAGAGTTAAAAGCCAAGGCAGAATATTTATTATACAAGGGAGTGAACAAACTAAGCAGCCATGCAGAATCAGCGAGGGGTAGGGCTAGAAACGTAGTCAGGGACAGGCAAAGGTCGAAACCGGAAAGAGGCAAACAAGTTAGGAGGGTAAGGCAAAAGGGAGAGAGAAAGGCCAGAGCAGAGGTCGAAATCCAGAGAATGAACAACCAGGCGATTGGAGGACAAAGCCAAAAGGGTAGTCGAAAACAGAAAAGAGATCAATAAGCAGACAGAGATATAATTCAGAAAGATCGCTCAGAATTGCTAACAGCGTTGGCAAAGCTTCGCAAAAGCGGAAGCGGCATGGAGAGGTATAAATATGAGGGCTTAATTAAGTTCAGCTGTTTACTAAAACTCCGGTGATGGAGAGCGGAGCGGATTGGACACGGGTGTGGCGCCTTTAAGCGTTGCCCTCTGGGAAGTTGAGTCCGGAGAGACACAGGAGCAGGGAAGACCCGGAAGCGTGACACAATTACATCAATCTGGAGATAAACACTGAGGTAACTTAGCTTATGATTCTTAATTCTTGTTTCTGGAGATGGTATATTGGCTTCGTCTGAAATGAGCCCAAACATCACAATAACTAACACACAGATACCATAGTATTATATGGCTACCTCAGTGTTCATCACCTACCAGTTTTTTTTAGTAAGCCAATAATCTTGTGTTTTCTGGCAGAACACCAAGGAATTGTGTATAACACAACTGCATTATAGGAATGTTATTAATTTATTATCAAAGTGATTGGTATAGTATAGTGAGTAACACCTCCACTGGCCATCCTGTAGACTAGGGTTCCATCCCCTACTTGGACAAGCGCCTCACACTATACGAATAAGAGTTCTTGGGTAAGACTCCTAGCTCTACCCTCACCTGCCTGTGTAATAGTCAAATTGTAAGATGCTCTGAAAAAAAATCCTGCTACCAGCTCTTCGAGCCACGGATGTGTCCATGAAGATGGACAGCGAGGGCTGCAGAGACAGGGCTTGCTAATAGAGCCTGGCTGGAGAATGGCGAAAGAGGCTGGCAGTGTTTACCGCGGCCCTCCAAAGATGCTTTAAGCTGGTGCCAGTACCATGGTTGCCCGAGGCAGAGAGTTGGGGCTCCAGCATACACAGCAGCACCTTCTCTGGCATCTATAGTGTGGTGGGCAGCAGAGAAAACAGACAAAGGATGGGGGAGCACCTCTGGTGTTGCCACTCCCCCCGTGGCATGAGGGTGGCTGCTGGTAAAAGCATTATAAATGCACAGTCGAAATACAGTTGCTGGCCACTTCATCAAGCAACTTCTCCTACTGTCCATTTTACCAGGTCCACTTACCATATGCCTACATGATGCTGTAGTTCTTCAATTACAGCATGCAGTCTATATGCTCCTCTGTATAATGTGTTAATCTTTTGGTGGCTTGTTTACTACTGACCACCACTGAGTAGGTATTGGACCACCACTGAGTAGGTATTGGACCATCACTGAGTAGGTATTGGACCATCACTGAGTAGGTATTGGACCACCACTGAGCAGGTATCGGAACACTACTGAGCAGATATTGAGAATAGTCCAGTTGACAGCATCCTGTGGTCAGAAATTAATAAAAGACATGTGCATACAATGAGCCATTGTCCTTAACTGTATATCTATAGAACAGAGCAATTTTAATTTAGTTCATTCCCAGGCAATATGGGAATTTAGCACAGTAGACATGACCTGTACTACACAAAAGCCACCAGCACTAAGCCTATTATAATATGTATCAGTATTTAATTTGTACACTCTTAGTGTTCAGACAAACTCAGAAAAAAATATATGTATAAAATGTCTACAAGTACACTGCTAATCCAACTCAAAAGGCTGCCTGATAAGAAAAAATCAAAATATGTTTAGATAGATAGATAGATAGATAGATAGATAGATAGATAGATAGATAGATAAATGGAGTATAAAGTGCCAAGTCAAAGTAAAATCAGTTAAAAACTTATTAAATACTACAAAGAAAACAAGACGCCTAATAACCACAGTACTTGGTAGACCACTAAGTTTCCCCCATCAGATGAACAGCACTTAAATCTTTGAGAGAGAGGATAAAAGCAAGCCACACATCTTTCTGTTCATCCTTTCATTGTGAGAGGATTCCTCAACACTATGGGACTGAAAGAATGTGTAGTGGTCAACTGGCAGTTTTTTTTTTAATAGGCAAAAAAGAAGAAACTGGAAATGTGAAAAAAGATGTCTGCTAAAACCCAAATGAATTCATATCTGCAAATGAATTGAAACAAAGAGCTGCCTCTGATCATTTCCCAGCAGGTACAAGGTAGACTAACAAAGTCAGTGAGTGGACAGTGTTTACAAACTGTGTTTGGTCCACTCGCACCAACTCAACACACACTAACACAAGTATAACCAGAATCGGATAGACTACAGTCTGTAACTGTAGAACTACAAAGTGCTCCTATATGGTAAGTAGAGCTGATAAAAATGAGATTAGGAAGTGTACTTAATAAGATGGCCAGTGAGTATATCATTATAGGCAAGGCTGTGTTGACGATGAAAAATATTCAGTCAGTTTCTGTGAATGAATTTAACTTATTTTAAGTAGCTTTTATTTATTTAAAATGGCTGAAATTGGGGCTGTGATAGTGTGGTTTGTCCCATGGAGACCAGCTACAAATATGTTGCACTGCACTGTGAAGTTTTTCAGAGGTGCTTTGTTTGCTAGGCTATGAGGGACCATCTGGAGGAACTTATTTTCTACAGCACCACCCTGATGCCTGCTGCAGCTCTAATTAGCTAAGAATATCAGAAGGCTGAATCTCTAATGGCCAGCTCAAGCAGCTAAGCAATGACCTGTTAGCATCTTTTAGCATCTATTTTATTGTAGTGGACAGCATAACTTCATAATAACCCCCAGAGCTTGAGGAAATGCATTTCGCACCTTATATATAAACATGATCTAATAATGTATTATGATTAATAAACAATGAAAATCTCACTTTCTCAAACTAAAGATGTGCAGAAACATGGCTGTGCAGAAAAACATGCTAACCTACTGTGTGTATTTTCATGCAGCAGTCCATGTAGCTTCATAGCTGCAGTGCAGTATCTCCCAAAGGTAGCTACTTAGCAAGGACATAGTGTCACGTAGACAGCTGTCCCAACAGGCCTCAGAGCTGTGGTGTAGCGCTGGTCATGCATGCTGCTAAACACCACTGGTCCCAGCAGCCCACCCAGGCAGCCATGTAGCTGCTATGTAGGGTCGAACAGGTGCCCAGTGCAGGCAGGCTGATAGGTAGGATACACAACTACTCAAGCACTAAACCAGGCAGCAACACATTAGAACGACTGACCCGAAAGCCTCTAAGTCACGGGTGGCAAAACTCTCAGCCGCTTTCTTGGTAGACGTGATATCAAACTATGCACACAGCAAAAACATGATGGAAAGCAGCAGCCATATTGCTCCAGCATACTTGCAATGAAGCCCACACACACACATGACACATACCCTGTGCATAAATGATCAGAACCACCAAAGAGCCGGTACTATTTGCGTGATGGATCGTTCCCAACACTGCAGTGACACTGATATGATGGTGGCGGTGTGTTAGTGTGTGTGGTACAGGTACAAGTGAATCAGATGCAGCGGATGCTGCCGCATACATGCATGTACATACTGTATACATCCTGAATAAGGTAAATACAGTATATGACCAATAATGCATAGGAATGAGCTGTCAGTGTCTGGATCTGTCTCTTCTCAGAGTCTGAAACTGATTTTGGGTGGTCTGTCTCAGCACTGTTTGAGTGACAGCATTCACTGCACTTTGGTGTCTGCGCGATGGTTTTTGGCCTGTGCAGATGGGATGTGTAAATAAAGTGACAGGCCACTTTAAAAATCCCCTTTCCCATCCATGTAAAAAGGAGACAGCTGATGTCAGATAGTGAGTCGGCTGGAAATCAAGCCTACAGAGCAAAGCAGAGCAGACACAGAGCTTCCTACTGACTAAAAGCAGGATTTCATAAGTAGAGGAATATATCCAGCCTAAAAGAAAAATACAGTATGTATGAGATATGCTTCAGCTTACTTATGTGGAATCTCTGTCTCTCTCACTCTCTCACTTTTTTCCTGTCTTCCTCCATCATTCTTACTTTTTTCCTCTTGCACTCACTCTAACTTTCTGTGTAGCTCTCTCTCTCACATACTTTCTCCTTTCGTTCTCTGTCTCTGTCTCTCCTTTTCTTTTTTCGGTGTATCTATTTTTTCACCCACGGCTGGATTTCCATTCAAGTAAAATAGATGAGTTTCATCAGCTATGCTTTGGCACCTACAGAATATGACGTGTCATGCTTGTGCAGTAAACAGTGAAGCCTGTGTGGAGTATACAGTGCAGAAGCATTCAAACCCCTATTAGCTTACAGTAGAGCCGTTCTGACACCCTTTTGGGAGCTGTAGCTGGTTGTAGCCCTAAGAGTTCAGAGACACCAGGCGGAGAATACAGTGGCCTATTTAAGGAGAGCTCTGATTTCAAATACAGTTTCAGTTCAGCTCAATTCAAATGTGTTTGTGTAGTGTAGCTCTTTTCTTGGGGTGCTCCATAGAAATCCAGGTCCAAGCCCCACATAAACAAGCCAAGCCTGACAGCAGGAAGAACAACTCAGGGGGAAGAAACCTTGAATGGAGCCCATCTAACCCACCAGATAAAAAAAATAGCAAACAAGAGCCTGTAAGAGTGAATACGTAGCCAGAAACGGGAAAAGGCACTGGTCCCGGGACTCTCTAAAGACACACACCCAGGACACACTGCATGAGGGGTAGAAGTGGTGTTTATTGGCCAAGTAACCACACATCTCACCATTACTGTCCGGAGTAACTTAGAAGCAGGGGCATCAGATGGGAGGCTAGGTTACAACTATCTCCTCCATCCCGTGCAGAGAGCTACAGCTCAGCTCGCATGCACAATAGTAAAGGGCATGTAATCAACCGTTAGAAGCCAAATCAATTAAAATCTAAAGAATTTACAACGAATATGTGCTACTGAATTTTGGCTATATATACAAAATGAACGAGTCACTGAACAAAAGGACATATCGTCACCGTCCAAAGTGGAAGCGGGAAGTAGGATATATATTAACTTCTATCAGGGACATATAAACATATCTTGATAATAGATCCCAAATGCTCCTGTTAATATTTGTCAAATTGTTAACAGGACACTGCAGTGTCTATCGTCCATCAACAAACAAATAGCTGCAAAAACAGTTGCACCTAGAAAGATTCAACCAACAGCAGTGAAGCTTGATGGGTAGGTTTGACATTGTGAGACATGCTGAACCTGACTCACCCAATAGCTACAACTGCGGACATTCTGCAGCTGCAGGACTACATACACACAGTCCATTAAGACAACTACCACGTAACACCACTTCAGCGCTGCCAAAGACTGAAATGGAGTCATGCCAGACTGTCATGGAGTCACTCAGAATAGCAGTGGGTCATCTTCAGTAATGAGTCCCGTCATGGAGGACGTGACCAAAAAAACCATGTGTGAAGGCACGGTTTGTTGTCATGCGGTCACACGTCCAGAAGGCCTGGTGTCACTCCACCTCCACCCCTACCACCAAAGCCAGGGATGAACAAATACAGAGTCGTCATCAACTCTCTCTCCTCTCTCAGCCTCGGAAATCAAAATGCCAGACTGAGCTGTGGCCACAATCAATGTCTCTATCTCATACACACACACACACACACACACACACACACATATACACACACACCTCTCAGACTTAAAATGATGGCAAAATGATCAGACAAAAAGCATCAATAAGTTTCATATTGCGTTTATAAGCAACCCCACTCACACATACACATGAACGTGAGCCATTCATCTTCTATCTGCAGCCGTGTTGTAGCACCGACAGGATAAATGTTGAAAAGAAAATAGTTGAGATGATAATGTATGCCTCCCATTGCGGTGCCCATGCTATTCCCTTGTCTATAAATACACCCCTCTCCCCCCACCCCCGTCCAATTCCAGCCGTAATTAACAATCGATTTATGCCTCCGCCATGAGCCGGCCTAATTAAGTTAGATTAGTTATGCAAAACACGGAGAAAATTGAGGTTTGCCAGGGTTGTGGACTTTTCCGACACAACACTTTTCTCCTCTCTCTTTCCTCTTTTGAAAGATGGAGCAGTGAGGAATGTATTAGCGAGCAGATGCTGACATTTAGCCAAGCCTGAGCTTCCAGTAGAGAGGCCTTCTGTAACTAATGGTAACGTACGCTCTAGAGCTTGATAATTACAGTAAAATCAGTCTCAGGCCTGCGCTGGACCCCTTTCAGAGAACACTCTGAATCAATGGCATCAAGAGACAAGGCTTACATTTTCCACTTTCCCCAGACAAGCGGGTATTACTGGCCTTTGGGTTCCAGTGTTCAGAGAAACTAATGGGCCTTAGGCACGAGGTGGCTCAAAGACTCAAGACAATCCACTGGAGAGGTAAAAATGAACCCAACAAATATTGTCACATATCCTCACAGTCCAAAAACCATGCATCTCCAAAAAAGCCAAGACTATGTCCATACATTCATTCAATTATTCATATTCTAAGCGAGTTATTATTCTGGAGCCTATTCCATTGCTTATTAGGCAGCAGGCAGTACCCTGGACAGGCCCTCAGTCCATCGCTGGCAAAACTTTATTAATTTATGATGTACGCTTATGTAGAATGTTTATAAAAGCAATTTCTGGAGCAGTGGTACATTATTTATGCTGTGCTCAATAAAAGTAGATTTTTTAAAAAGTCTTTTAAAAATAGACCCAAAGATATGACCCATTACACTCGGGCATCCTTGGCTGGATCCGGTGTTTATTTCAGTAACCAATATCGTGGTTATCATGATGTTATTATGATATGCTGTAAGTAATAGTGTGCCTTTTGATGCAGCAGTCCAGGTAGCCTCACAGCAAAGGTAGCTGCTTAGCAATGACACAGTGGCACTTAGACAGCTGTGCTAAAAAGCCTCAGAGCTGTGGTGTAGTACTGGTCATGCATGTAGCCGAACTCCACTGGTCCAAGCAGCCCAGCAACCCAGCAGGCAGCCATGTAGCTGAAGGCAGGCTCATAGCTGCAATACAATGTCTCTCAAGCGTTGATCCAAGTAGCCATATAGTAGCAACACATTGGAACCACTAACTCAAAAAGCTTCTGAGTCACGGGTGGAAAAACTCCACTATCTGGGAAGATGATTTTGAAACTAGTCAAACTATAGGCAAACATCAGATCATACACACAAACAATAATAAAGAAATTATAAAAAAAAAACGTGTCACTCATACTGCATCAGCGTACTTACAGTGCGGCACACACACAACACACATACCATTACCCTGTTCATAAAAAGAACTATTTGCAGAGCAGGTGCTATTTGAGTGGTGGATCATTCTCAGCACTGCAGTGACACTGCAGGGGTGTTGGATCCGACTTACAATTAAATATCATTGTAGTTAGCATGTATCGAGAATCTCTTCAGTCTCAGTTTCATTATAATCCTATATGTTATATATTGCACTGAGGCCCACCCTTAACCGATAGTGGCCTGTTCAGACTGGAGGTCACAACATGTGTTCTCATTAGAGTCGTATAGAGCTTTGCAGACTTGTGTGTATAAACAGTAAGAGGGACACTGACTATTTGTCCTCTGCTTAGAGAAGGAGACTCCATAGGGAAATACAGAAGCCCCAAACACAAAAATACCACACTGCTACATTACTTCTGCAAATCAGCTTTTTCCTCTGGTGTGCTCTTTCTGCTTTGCCTGATTGCTGCCCTGCCCTCAACAGTAGCGTGAAGCTTAATAAATACATAGACCTTGTGGACGGACGCACTGATGTGAAAATTGTCCCATTTCATTGTTGGTATAAGCAAACAAGGTGCTGAACTTTGGGCTCAGTGGGTCCCGAATTTTTATAATAATGATTTGCATTGAATTCTAATCCGGGGCAGAACATGCTGATTTGATGCATTGCATTGCATGTGCACTGTTTCAAATTCCACCTTATAGATGCGGCAGTGTGATGTTAACAAGGTATACATATTAATAGGAGAATTTGGGACCTATCGTCAAGAGAATATCCCACTTTCCATAAAACTAGCATGAGAACAAGGCTTTACTTTACTCAAAGCATCTTGGAAGGAGGTTCAAAAATGTATTAAATAAATTCTTTAAAGTCCATGTAGCCAGTGCATGTGACCATGATGTCACAAAGATGTAGAACATCAACTTTTACAAGCTGAGTGAATGCTCTGTCAAGCAGCTTTATGGGACTTTTAGTTTTGATTGTACAGGCACACATATTTCAACCACCACAGCCAGAATCCTGTTCAGAACCAGAGGACAGGGACCTATACGAGAATTATCTTCATTCCTCAACTTCAGTCTGTAACAGGATAGGCTCTTTCTCTCCCTTTTATTTAAAGTGTAGCTAGCATCAGAGCTAAAGTAGTAGCCTGTAGCCTGTTAGCCTTGTTCTGTAAGTAGCTATTCAGGTGTTCTGTGAGTTTATCCTACCCATTGAGTATGTGCATATCATTAATATAGCATTGTAGATGGTATAGTAATTCATTACAGACTTAATATCACTGCATACCACCTGAATATCCGATTTAGCCTAAAACATTCTTTCACGCTTCCGGGTTTTCCCTGCTCCCGTGTTTCTCCGGATTCACTTCCAGGGGGCCCCAACGCTCGCTGACGCCCGTGCACACCGCTTGGCCAATCCTCTGTAGGGAGGAAATCACCGGAGTTTTAGCAGACAGCTGAACTTAATTTACACCCTCCATTTATACCTCTCCACGCCGCTTCAGCTTTTGCGAAGCTTTGCCAACTTGGTTAGCAATGCTGAGCGATCTTTCTGTGTATTATCCCGTTTTTGGTTCTTGATCTCTTTTCTGTTTTCGACTACCCTTTTGCCTTTTCCTCTTAATTTGATTGCCTCCTCTGACTGTCTCTTTTGGTTTCGACTTTGCCTGCCTCGACTACGTTTCTAGCCCTACTCCTGTTGCTGACTCTGTATGGCTGCTTAGTTTGTTCACTTCCCTGTTCAATAAACATTCTGCCTTGACTTTTAACTCTGCAAGCGTCGACCCGGAGTCTTTTGTCCTGACACATCCTAATTATTTGCTTTTAATGCTGGGAAAATGTTTAAAGAAGTCATTCCCCACCATATAATCTTGTTCTAACTTTTCTGTTCTTAGATGTTCTAGCAGTTACATTTTACACTGAGGCTCCTAAGATGGCAGAATTGGTAGAACCACTAGACCATTTTAGGTGGAATGGGAAAAGAAGCCGGTGAGAAAAAAAACCCACTTAAGCCTTATAGCTTTTAATGGTGGTAGTGCGGTGGTTAAAGCTACCAAAATGTCCTACCTAGAGTTTAGAGTATGCCTGTAAATACGGTTCTGGAAATTTAAAGTCACAGGTTCAAATCTCACTATTGACTTGTTATACCTGTATATGCCTTTGAGCAAGGCACTCAACCTCCCCACTGTCCCCAACCAGCGCTCCTCAGCTGGTGACGCCATGTTTTCAGTCGGGTAGGTTTGGCTACTTAAAGCAGTGTTGTTAATTTTTATAATGTTATAGTGGTAGAATCCATTCTAAGTATGGCTCCAAGGCTTCATAGAGCTGTGATATTCTGAAGTAAATTGTAAGGAGCCAGTACACACAGTAAAACCGCAGCTTTCTTTAACAGCTCAGATTCAGTTCTATAGGTTATAATAAAACAACATTTTTACATCATATTTTAGACATTTTAGACTTTAAATTTAAAAAGAAGTGCATTGTGTTATAGCTAAATGAGTGGACAAAATCAGCTACAATACATTCCACTGCTGGGAGGACAAAACCTTGTTTTTACAAATGATAATCTGTGAACATGTTCTAGTGGGGGGGGGGGGGAGGCGCGGGCGGGAGAGAGGGAGCCGATCGCCAAGCCCTCTCATCAGATTTTTAGTAGTCGTCCATTGCTTTCTTCCTCTCCGTGAGCTCTTTGTGAGAGGAGGAAATAGGGGTAGTTAGGTGTATTTGGAGAGTGTCTATCGAATTCTGAGTTTTATTTCGTAAGCTTGCCATCTCAATAGTATATAGGGGATCAGGGAACTCCAAGAGAGCGACTTCTCTGGAGAGGGGGTCTCTTTACCGGTTTATAGTCTTTCTTTGCTCTCACTAGCCCGCGATAGGGCGGCCGGCACGTGTGTTGCTGCAGCATTGCCTATCGACCGCGAGGGCAGAAAAAAGGGAGAGAGCGAGAGTAAGAAGACGGAGCTGCCGTCTGGGGGGAGTGGAAGGGAAGAGGGGAGGAGGTCGTGTGAGTTGTGCTTTGTTGCTCTCGTTATATCATCGGGCTGAGTGGGCAGGGCGCAGGTGCTATGCCGGTCTGGATTGTATGAAAGTCTCTCTTACCCGTTTGGAGTGGCGCGCAGGGAGGTGGGAAAAGATAGAGAATGGAGAGAATTTGCTTTTTTGTGCATTTCCGGTCCCGCGCTGCCTTAGCGTCGCCGCCCCGCTGTTTTTTGGCGCCCGGGGGGGGGGGGGGGA
>JAMWET010006794.1:0-22485 GCA_024036415.1 Prochilodus magdalenae
GGGTGTGTCCTTAGGTGCACCATATATATATATATGATTATATGATTATATATCATATATATGATTATTCTACCAAACTGATTAATTTTGGACTTTTAACTTTTTTATTTAACTAATGATTTTCATGCGGTACATTATTATTTTACTGTATTAAAATAAATGATTGAACATTAAATTTTGGCACTACCAAACTGTTACCAAATGTTTCAGTAATTTAATTTTTTTTTTCTTTATACTTTTGTTCATTGCAGTTTTATATTCAAAACAAAATAAAAGTGGATATCTTAACCCTACACGTTCATTGTGAAATTTATTCTTTCCTAAATTAAACATAACGATAGCTTTATTCAACCCATTGCCTTTCCCTGTGGGGGTGTACATTTACTCTTCCCAGTGTTGTTCTTAATCAGGAAGCTTAGCTTGTATTAGACCAGTGTCCAACCAGTTTGCTTTCATTGGTTGTTTAAGTGATAAGGTCTCAGTGTAAAAGGCCCAGAATGCAAAGTGTTTGGGACAGACACAGGTCTTTCTGTTGGGAAGAATCCTAGAGCTAGTACCTATTTAACCCTGGTTCTAGAAGGTGTTCTGTAATCTGATCCCACAGGACAATAGAAAAAACCCTCCCTTTTTGTTCTTTTTTGTATTAAAAAATTGCATGTAATGTAAAAAGTTTACTATACAGATGTTTATGAAAACTTGTTTCATTTTTTTAACTTGTTAATTTATTATGCTGGCCCAAGTACTTTTTGTCAAAGTGGGATGAATTTGTGTTGTCCTAGATCAAGTCTTATGGCTATTTGGGGTCTACTTTATTTTTCACACACAGGGGCCCAAAAAGCCCCACCAAACACATATAATACAGCTTTTTTTAGCTCTCAGTCCCCGCTTTTATTTACCCTGGTATTAAGCTCAAAGTCACTTTCTTACTGCCTGCTTTGGCACTACCTGTGTGATGCTCTACGCTTGCTAGCTCTTTGTTATGAACGTAATTGTCTATATCAGGATTATTAAATTTTATCCACAATTCAGAGGATATAATTCCGAACAACATTTACTCAGCTACTTATTAGGCAATGTTAACTGAATTTCTCTTTAGTAGTAGTCAATTACTACTTCATATGGATGTAACTGTAACTTTAAGTTAAGTTTAAAAATCATGCATGTTTATATTTAACTGATTATGGTCCATGGGTCCCGGCAAACCTTTAACACCCAAAGAGCCATTTTGGACCCCGGTTGTCCAACCAGTAAAAAAATAAAAACACGGGAGCCGCACGATACTTTTTGACATCTAAAATGAAGGTAAAACACTGTATATATTTGCTTTTTCTTACCTTTATTGTATGAACAAAACTATTAGCGTGTGTTGCTTATCCATGAAGTGCGACAGAGAATATTTACTTTATTTATGTAATGAACACATTTTCAGACATTTTGAATTATTGTGAAAACAATTATAACAAAAAAAGGAAGCACACGATGATTTGAAGGTCTCTATCAAATGAATTAAAAAAGCTATAACTTAAATTATCCACGCAGCAAACAAAAAAAAAAAAAAAAATGCGTGAGCCGTTCATCCTTTTATATCGCCTTTGGGGCTTTCGGAGCGTCGTAGCGGAGGCCTTGACCTGAAATTTAAAAAATATAATACGTGAGAGAAAAAAGCACTAGATCACTAAACAATAAAAAATAAAATATATTTGCAAAATATCTGCTTAAATATGTATGTTTACCTGGTTAATGGGATTTCTGCTCCTGAACCTCTGCGCACAGCGTCCTGCAAATCGGGGGCTGTACGAAGTCACTTCATCACCTTTACGCAGGAACTGTAAAGCTGTTGTCTGTGAGGCTCGTGTTGTGCGGTGTTTGTGTTTTTAACGTAGTTCTATGGTGGAGAAATAGCTGCTCACATACATATGTGGATCCGAAGATCGACAGGGACTCCAAATGCATATTTCTTCATGTTTATGTAGGTGTCAGGGATGGCATCTCCATGTTTCAAACACGAGTTTTGTCCGGTACTTGGAAGTTTTCAATATCACTCCATTTGTGATTCTGAACAAGAGTGGCCTTTCTGACGGGCAACATCTTCAAGATTCCTCTGTCCCAAGCGTTTGAATTTGGACACCCACATGTCTTTGTCAGCTATGTCAGCCAGCTCCAGCTCCAGATCAGGTTGGCTTTGGCTTACAACCTGCAAATGCAGTCACATTTAAAAGGGATGGATCGATGGTCAGAGGAGTGATGGTGAAAGGACCAAATGTATGGTTTTTTTTCCTCTCTGAAATCATGGAATCGTTTCCCAAACCCACGATTTCTTGTGCATTGTGGTTGTATTGCAGACTGTAAATACTCTTGAATTGATCACCAACCTTGTGAGCTTGTTTTTTGAACTCCCTTAAAGAGGGGAAGTGGGACAGCGCGTGCCTCTTTGTAAATCTCTGGCTAAAACTGGTCAGTTTTGCGCTCAAACGCTAACACCTCCTCCAACATGTGTAGCGCTGTGCTTCCTCTCCCCTGAAGAGTTGTGTTCAGCGTGTTCAGGTTCGCTGTCATGTCCCACCATGAAAGTGGCAAGCTTTTCCAGCCACTCTGGCTGTTTCCAGTCTCAGGAAAGGTGAAGCCCTTTGCTGCTCATGGAAAGTTTTCAACCTCTTCCAGACATGCAGCAAAAAACGTTTCAAAAACCTCTCCTCTGGACAGCCACCGGGGACCTCTGTTATGCAGCATGAGATCAGAGTAGTACGTGCTCTCAACGCACCTCATCCAGTAAGAACGGAAAACTGACGGTGATTTTAAAACCCTTTGCCATTATTTTTTTATTGAATAATCTGAATGAAAACAACATTCATGACCTCTATGCATTCTGGAGGAAAGGTTTGCGCGCGCATAATGCCTCTTGGTGCAGGATGCAGTGGTGAAACGTCAGCAGCTTTCTATTCAGTGACTTCTGCAGCAAGGCCAGGAACAAAAGCCCTTGTGCGCTCCAGTCACTTACTCGGTGCCCACCATCAGTAGCCACTGACACTAGGTGGGTTTGTTTTTTATTTCTTTGGCTCTTAAACAATCAAGCACAGCCTCACCAGATGTCCTCCCCCGGAGAGGGGGGGGGGTGTCTGGCTGGCATTTTAGTGGTATCAAGCTCAACAACCATTTCTTCCTGTGGTCCAGCAGAGTTCACATATCGGCAGAACAGCGCTATTTTGTTCAATGTCACTCTTGTCTTTGGGTGACTCATCACAGGCGATAGAGTATGCTGCAGCTGAATTGATATCTTTAATTTGTTATTGGCTGCTTTTGTGATATTTTCTTGCCATTTTTATGTGTTCTGTCTTTAACAGTGTCTTCGCAGAGAGAGGCATCTCTCTGATTTTCTGCACAATTTCACTCTTGTTTTTTTAAAGTCCGCGAATAGGTGTTTCTGAAATCTTAATGGAATGACTCTTTCATATATTCTCCGTCTGTGAACGGTTTTTCCCATGCCTGACTATTTCCTGAGCGGACCACACAAAACTTGCATATGTAGTTGAATTCGCAGACTTCACCCACTTCTTGAAAATTGGATTTTTCGACAGATCAGCCTTCCGCATCAATTCCCGAAACAGCTTTTTTTTTTCTCTCATCCCCCCTCCGGATATTTTTCAGCAAAGGCGCTGTGTTTATTTTGGAAATGTCTTGCACATGTGTGGACCTTTTGACCTTTTATTGTTATCCAGTCTTTCTCGCACAAATTAGGGCATACTGGTAGGCCACTCCCGTCAGATGTAAATGCAAATGAATGTCTACCCAGGAATCGTTTTTAAATGTTCGATTTTTCTTCAGATATTTTTTCGTTTTCTTACATTTGCTCCATACTTACTTGGCCTAACCTGGGCTAGTCGCGATAAATAGGGGACACGTCATATGTTTTGGCGGGTAACCGGCTTCCGCGTGTGTGACGAAAAAATAATAAGTAAATATAATTTTATTCTAATTTTAAAATTTTTTACATTTTTATTTCCAGACCACAATAAGCTTAAAAAAAAACTAACACAAAAAGCACACTTCAATTAAATTTATAATTTATTTTCCCATGCCACACGGAGCCGCAGTATAAGGATGGAAGAGCCACATGCGGCTCCGGAGCCGCAGGTTGCCGACCCCTGATCTAGCTGAAGCATTCAGACCTTGAATGACCACAGGGTTGAGTCCTGTTTTGCTAGCCAATGGGGAGAAGTGTTGAATGCTGCTGAACAGTGTGATCCTGCAGTCTAACAGGCAGCACACGCTAAACCCCAAAAGTGGAGGCTCTGTGTCCAGTTGCTAAAATGAATGAGTGAATCACTGAGGACAAAGAACATGAACTACATCAGTTCAGGAGAACTTTACTAAATGGTGACCCAAGGCCCTCTAGTGTTGTAGACCTTGTATCATTTATTGAGCCTTATAAAGAAGCTTCTACTTGAAACTGTTTCAGTCCCTGGTAGTGCTGCTTCTCATGACCAGAGATTTCCTCCACTAAAGGTCATAAAGCCTGAAACTTAAACTGTCCAATAACTCACCAGTCTAGAGCTGAGAAGTCACACAGCACAAAATGTCCTTTCCTAGTTCACAGAATCTTCCCCTTTAAACAGGTAGCCCCTCCCATTTAGGGTCAAATACCATGGTTCACAACAGGGGTAACATATACACACAACAAAGAAAGAGTAATATGTTTATTTACATGAACATATATCACTATAGCTACCTTTACTGATATGTTAGCATCCTTAAGCCCACATTCTTTCTCTTTACAGGTTCTCTATCCACAGGTTCTCCCCTATCCCAGGATCACTATGGACCCTCCTGGACCCCAGGGAAACTATTTATGGATTTACATCAGGTAAGTATACATTCACTCATTACAGTAATTAATCATACTAGATACACTATATACATATTCCTACAGGTTTAAAAACAGCATTAAGGTACGTTGTATAAAATATCATCACATGTACCTTTATCAACATTCCAATATATATGCACTGAAACATCCTGGAAATTAATAAAGTAATAAAAGAGAATGTTGAGATTGAGAATGACCTGAACCAGAGTTATAGGGAGGACTTGATGGTTGGGTCAAGTATTTCTTGGAAGCCGGGATCAAGATCCTTGTTACTACTTAATGTGTCGTGTCTGGACACTGAACAGAATCCATTGCAGGGAACCTTTCTAGAAATGATGATGTATCCCGTCCAGATGCACACTGTCTGAAGTAAAACAGGAAAGATCCTGACATTTGGAAGTCTTATTAACACATGAATTAGTCGGCTACACTTATAGATCTTGTTGAAGTATATGGTGCTACAGTGTGTATAGGTACTTGTTGACATTTACATGGCTGTGTTCAGTAAAATTAGGATATGTGCTCAAGTTTATCATGACTATGAGGTAATCACAACCTGGAAGTAACAGATCAAACTGCCTTTTATCAATGTCAAAAGTGAACTGCATGTCGAACTTCAGACTGTGGGAACTTTCACTGTCTTACAGTAACGAATCTATCTGATCACAATACTTAGTCAATAACTTCAACATGGCTCTTTATCCTGCATTACTGGACTGCATGCTAGTTAGTCCGGGTCTGGTTTAGCTGGTCACCAGTGTTTAAAACGAGATTTGTTGGTCTTCATACCAGTTTTCCATGTTGGTGACCAACATACCAGCAGCCACACACTGGTTTATGCTGGTTAACAGCTGTGCTGGTCTATGTTTTATACATTTACATTTACATTCAAGGCATTTAGCAGACGCTCTTATCTAGAGCGTCTTACAATTGTGCCTAGTGTTCCATTGGATAATATTCCAGCTAGTACAGGAAGTTTAGAGCCTAGACATCACCATGAGCTCTTATATTTCCAGCTGTGAGACACTGTGATTATTTACTCTCTACTACGTATCATAGTCTGTAGTTTCTGACTAAAGTGTGATCTCACACGTTGTGAGCTAATAGAAATGAACATGCCACATACATGACTTACCACTTACCCTATTTCAAGTTTTTAGTTAACAGCACTCATGTTGATTTCTCATTTGAACGGCAGGTTCTTAGTGCGACCTGGTGGTGGAACGTTCTATGCCTTATACAAATCAAACCACATCATCAATCAAATTAGCATCAGTGGTACTACTACAAGTGGTACAACATATAACCAGAATATTATTAAAATAACAGTTAAAATAACAAAGCTGTTAAAATGTTTATGCTGTTCTGTGATGAAGAAATTAATGTATTCCTCTATATTAATATATTAAAGAATTTACAGGCTAAGGCTTTTTCAAAGGCTCCATTTTAACCCATTCATTTTGCATGCTGAAATCTGTAATTTATGCAATATTTCAAATTTAATATTTAAATCATAATTAAATTTTATATTTTAAACTGTTTTCAGATTGGTTTAGTAAAATATTGTTAATGTTGATTTCTATCAAACTTATGCATTATTAAATTATCCATGTAATATGAAAAGTTACACAACATTGAAGTTGGCTTAACTACTAAAACTCCTGTGACTCTCAGAGCCTGTATTTTCTTAGATGTGACTAATCCATTTTCTTCCTCTTTTCTTTTTCCTGTTCTCTGACTTCTTCATGGTTTAATCAGTTTAATGTGACTCGTTCACCTTTTCATTTCACTCAGAAAAGAAGCACAACAATTCTTGATAGAATTTTGATGATAAAACTGACAAACAAGGAAACTAAACCAGCTGAGTATATGAACTGACTTCATTAAGACATTAAGACAGAAACAGACAGGCTGTTAGTGTTAATCCCACTGTCATGATATCAGTGTTACAACTCCATATAGAACCCCATACACTCAACAATGTTCACTTCCCACACGGTCTACAGTCATTAACACATCAGCTACCCCACATCCCACATTCCAGTTTAAACCCTGAACTTCACCAGCTTATAATAAACAAACACAAGATAAAAAACAGGAAACCCAAAAACCTGGTTTGTGTTATTATCAAGGCCTCACATCCAGAAATGAAGGTAAACTTTCCACAACTGTGTTTCAGATACTTTGAGAAACAGTGAAGTAATGTTTTTTTTAATATTTGTACAACTGTTTTATACACAGAAGTATTTAAAAATGTCATTACTTAAAACATTAGGCAAAGTTTGGGTAGTGTTATGGTAGTGAACTAATGGAATGTTCAGTCATTTATGTTTGATTTGATGTATAGCATCAAAACTAAATGATTTTATTCTAGATCCAAGATTAAATAAAAAGCTCAAAATTAATCAATTTGTTAGAATAATCCATATATGAGTATATTTAAATGTTATGCTGTATGACTATCCAGTTCTATACACTCAAGTATTAAGAATGAACTGTATGCAGTGTTTTTCACACTGTGCTATTTTAATGGGGTTTAAAAGCAGATCAACCTTTTACAAATGTGTTTAAGCAGCTGAAAAACTGTGATTGTCCTAGATAATCTATGCTCAACTGCAGTAACTGAACAGGTCTTATATCTGCAGTGATTATTTCAGTACTGATTAGTATTTCAGTATTGATCCACACACTGGACTGAATGAGCTCTAACTGAGCTGATTCGCTGTTAGATTAAACTGCACTGCTGTGATTTTTACAGGACTGGTTTTAGAAGTATAGAACAGTGGAAAGACCCTCTCAGTGAACGTGTGTGTGAAAGTGTGTAAGTCTGTGTTAGTGAGAGGATCAGAGAATGAGAGTTCTCCTCTGTTCCAGTCCAGCTGAACTCTGACCTTCTGCAGGTTCTGTGCTACTGAGAGGAGAGTGTCTGGCTGTGGGGTAGAACAGGCTTCATATTTACCACTGTAATACCCCACATACCAAACTCCACTCCTGGAGAGTATACTTCCCTTCCTCTGAGCAGACTCTGTCATCACACCCAGCAACCAGCGCTCACTGTCTCCAACTTCAACATCCCAGCAGTGTATTCCTAATTTAAGGCCTTCAGAGCCCAGAACAGAACACGAAACGTCAAATCTCTCTGGATTATCAGGAAGCTGCTGTTCCTCATCAGTGTAACTCAGATTGGTCAGATCATCAGACAGGATGAGATTAGGATGAGCAGTGTTGGGATCCAGAGTTACAGGAGCTGAAGAACAAAATACAAACATGTAATAAACACAGAAATACACATATTTAATAAAATTACTGTAGATTAATTTACTCACATACAGATTAGAAAATAAAAGAGTTAAATAGCAGGTAAATTACATCTTAAATTCTTTAAAAAGTGTTAACAACCCTTCAACAATTTCATTACAGCTTTTCAAAAAATACCAACATTCAACAGGTTAATAACAAAAATGAAAAATCTGAAAGATTCAAAACTGCAATAAACAAAGTATAAATATCTCACACAGAGGTCTTACTGTGGTTGGTGTGGCACAATGGATGACACCACTTCTCACTGAGCTATCACACCATGTGGGAGATGGGGGTTCCATTTCTGGTCTGGGTGACTATGCTGTGCTACACCAATAAGAGTCATTGGGCAAAGCTCCTAACACTACACTGGCCTACCTGTAATATGATTAACTTTGTAAGTTGCTCAGGATAAGAGCATCAGCTAAATGCTATAAATGTACCTTAAATGTACTGTGCTAAATGGTCTTTAGCATATACATCACTCAGACCACAACCACACATAAGACCAGACAGAGCACAAGTCAATAAGGTAATCAGTATTTATTATCAGCATCAGTAAATTAGAGTAAGATCATTATAATAATCAACTCCCATCACAACAGTCACTGCTTAATAATAAAACGGGGTAGATACATAGATAGACAGACAGATAGACAGATAGATAGAGAAAGTCAGACTCACCGAACTGAATGATCTCCTGCATCTTCTCCCAGACTGTGAACTTCAGGTTGGCCAAGTGTTTCTCCACATGGATCAGCGCTCCTGAAATGCTCTCTGGATCCTGCAGTGGGACCTGAGCTCTGGAAGAACATTCAGGACTCAGTGCTGCTGAAGCTTTGAGTTCAGAACCACAGAAAAGAGACAGACAGGAGACGATAGCACTCACCTTTTCACTGTGGCCTTGTAGTTCTGTAACACAGTGAGAGTGATATCAGTGAACGTGTTTATTCATTCATTCACTAAATAAGCACCACTTTCACACAGTCTACACACCACAGGGCTCATATGTATCAAATGTATGTAGGGTCTCCACTAAAGTGATGCACGTGTTTCTGATTTGGTCTGTACGGATGTTTCTTATCAGAGTTATGAAAAACCACACACACCTGTTTCTGGTCATGAATCAGAGCGAGGATGATGTGGATAATATATAATAATGGACCATAATTAACACATTAATAGTGTTTCTACACTTCTTCTACAAACTGCACATGAAGACATCCTTTCATCTGATTGGTCCTCCAGAGGTGAATCTGCTGTGCATGACGGTTATCAGATCACACGTGTTGAGATTTTGTGAAAGTGGTTAAATCTGTTTATCTGTGAATATTCTTATTGATTCTCAGATATTTATTAGAAAAGGTCCAGTGAATTCTGCAGTACCTCACCTTTACACTCTAGATGTCTAGTATTACCAATTCTCCTCCTAACTATGAGTGAGTAGGTGGAGCTCTCACATCAACTCATAAATATTGATCTTTATGTAGATGCTCAGAAATATTTCTGTGTGGCCCCAGAGCTTTAGCTGTATGAAGTAATGAAACGTATTAAACCCTTTGCAGGTACTTTCTCAACTGTTAGATGATGATCTGTTTATACAGGATAGGGAAAGATCTAAGGATAAAGATTAATTTTAAATAATTTATATATATATATATATATATATATATATATATATATATATATATATATATATATATATATATATATATATATATATATATATATATATATATACCATGTTTTTTACAATGTGGCTTTTTTGGTTATGCCCCTGCAGGAAGTAAAATGCATCCCTGTCCCTTATGGCCACATGCTAAACTATTAGATCTCATTGTTTTAAACTAAGAGTATCCCAAGACAAAAGACACATATGTTCTGCAATTGAAAAAATATGATGATTTTATGTGTGTACAACTGTTTAAAGTTGTTTTGTACACTGTATAAATCAGTGTACAAATACAGACAGATTGCAACAAAAGACTTCTGTTTTACAGTTCAGTACTGCTTTACTGTTATACAGTAATACTGTGGCAAAAACCACACTTTATTCAGAATATTAGAGCATATTTAAACACGGGGCTCGAGTAAAACTTTTCACAGTTCAGAACATTATTATCTCCAAGCTGTCTTTAGCCCTGCCTCTGGCCCGAAGCCCCTGTGGTTGAAAACCTCACCAGGATTACTCTCAGTTACAGCAAACATGTTTAGCAAAGCAGGAAAAGACTCGGTTTAACCAAAACTTGTTCATGATAAGTTCCTGAAATATTTGAAACTGAAGAAACTCTCTGACTCTTTGAACTTTCACTTATTTGTTTAGTCAAAGGGCTGCATGAAATCAAACAATCTATCTTATTATCTTTCAGAGATATAATATAAATAACGTTTCTTCATTACTTATAAGCGATGTCAACTTAATTTTATTGTGTAGAATAAATGTCAATGTAATTCTAACTCAATTAAATCATGTTCATTCTACTTAACTGATTTATGTACATTGTTCAAACACAACTATGAGTACAATTCATCTTTTCCAATGGTTCCTGGCAGCATGTTGTAACAGACATGGTCCCAAATACCAAATGGTTTTCTTTTGAATAGTTTCTTTTTGATGTCTTCTAGGGGTCACTAGCAGAAAATGGGTACCCTCTCTACTCACAAAACGCCATGCTAACACGCTAGGCTACCATACTATCATGCTATGCTAATGGTTTGTTTTATGTATGTGCTGCATGTTTGTTTGGATAGACAAGGAGTTTTTCATCAAAAATGCTGACTTATTTAGACGAAACGAAAAAGCATGAGGACATTTACAGTTTGAGGGTGGTTGCAATCTTTTTGCATATTATGGAAAACAGTCTACAGCGTTCCTGGTCACTGCATAAAACCATAGAAACAGTTAGGACTCTGTTGGGGTTTATCCTAAATTTAGAAAGTTTAGTCTAATTAATATCTTTGTGCAATAATGGCTTCTTATCTGGAGTCAGTGTAAAAGATTATGAATCTAAAGGTGTTGTTTTGTGAAAGTTTGTGATAAAGATGTGCCTGCCCCTCACCCCCACCAACCACACCCCCCCACACACTCCCCCCAAACCCCCCAAAAATAAAACATGGCCGTATGCATAATGTCAATTTTTTTTGCTACAATTGTGTACCATGTATAACAATTTGTATTTTGTTAGCTCACATTAATCCTGTTCATGCTACTTCACACTACTGGTTTATTTAGATTGCATTAAAAGCTTAACTTTTTAAGTACAACTCATCTTTACCAATGGCTGCTGGTATCATCTATTTGGATATTGTTTTATTTACCCACTTGGACTTGTTTTCTGACCTACCTTTCATTGTTTGTGAATTTCTGTAAGTGCAAGTGTGCAACATTAGTCCTGCAGGCACTGCAGTGTTATATTATATAACACTGAAAGCAAAACTGATTTGGGTCCAACAATCTAACAACTGCCAAAGTTCACTTTTGTTACAGTAAGTTGCGCTTACAGCCACTTACAGTGGCTCCATCATTAACTGTAAGTGGCTGTAATTAATGTAAGAAAGACCGTGAAAAGAAAGCTGGAGCAAGACAATATTCAAATACACGAAATGTACTCAAAAGTTGTGTTTGCATAACAGATTGTGGTTAAATTGTGCATTTCCTGTTTTGTTAAACATATTTACTGTAACTGTATTGCACGAATGATTGTGTGCATGAAAACGTCTTGTTAAAGGCAGATCATGTGAGAGTTATTCTGGTGAGACGTTCAACAACAGGGGCGGAGCCAGAGACAGTTTTGAGATAATACTGTTCTGTGCTGTAAAAGTTTCTTAATGTTGTAATCTGATTGTTTTGCAATCACTTTTTACAGTTAAGTTTTCAAAGGTTTGAACTTTTCACCCTGGAAGTGCTGAAAGTGATTCTGTTCTATGAAGTTCTGAGTAAAGGACTTGTTAGTTTCTAATGCTGACTGAATCATCCTCACCTGTAAGAATGAAACATCTTCAGCTCCCATCTCCTCTTCTATGGCTCTGATTGTGTCTGAAAGAGCTGATATCTCTCTGCTCATCTTCTCTATCTTCTCCTTCATGGTCTGACTGTTCTGTTCCTCTTCCTCCCTCAGTGCTGATATCCTGGCTGCCTCTTCTTCTCGTAGAAACTGGTGAAGCTTCTCAAACTCCTCCGTAATCCGTCTCTCTGTGTGTTGGGCCTGAGTCTGGAAGGAAGCAGTAAATCAAATGAACTAATGAATGATTATGTGAGGATGTGGGTTCAGGACCATAATCTAAGAAGAGTTCCTCATTCTGACCTTTATATGTTCTGCAGTCCGATCCAGATTCAGCTTAAAGCTTTTAAAGGTCTCCAGTTTCTCCTGCAGGGGCTTCAGTGCAGTTCTGAGTTTCTCCTGAAAAAAAATCAGTGTTTATATGAGGCAGATACCAACACTGGTGTTACTGACTCTCACAGTTAGGATCCATCTGAAAAAGCATGTACTGTCGTATACTCCAGAAATGTTCAGTGGTCAAGACTTTCCTTGTGGAATTCCAGGAAAACATTAACAGTGAAGGCAGATTATATTACTGTACTGATGATCTTATCCCATCAAAACTTTTACTTTATACATTCTGTTGATGATTTGAATTAATTTTAAGATATTTTAAGGTAAAATCTTACTTATTGCTCCTTTAATGTGTGTGTATGTATTATAATAGAGGATGTTGTTGACTACAGTAATGTACTGCTGTTGATTTGTAGTCTAGTAAAGATACAGATTTATACTTCATTTAAACTACAGTACGTTACTGTCATTACTGTAAACCAGAGGTGGTAAATTCAGGTCCAGGTTTCAGGATTAGTTTAGCTGTTAAGCTTCTGTAGTTCTCTCGAACCACCAGCAGATGTTTCACTATGGAACAGTTTGACTTCCTCTGCTGTAAATAACATTACAGTATTACAGAGCAGAAAATATTAATTGCAGCCCACCTTGTAGTCCAGTGCTGCTTCCGGAAGGGGAAGAAATTTGTGGCTGGTGTGTATTTTAGAGTCCCGACACACCAAACACACAGGCTGTAGATCATCCAGACAGAAGAGTCTGAGTTTCTCACTGTGCTCACTGCAGATGTTTTCAGTTCCTGCTGAAGCTTTCTGACGTCTGTCCTGTAAGAAACCCTCACACAGGTTCTTTAAAGCCACTTTTATAGGAGGGACCATTGAAGGTTTTCTCCTACAAACTGGACATTTTCTGGATCCTTTGGTTTTCGACAACGTCTGCAGACAGTCTTTACACACACTGTGGCTACACTGCAAAACAACAGGATCCTTGAGGATCTCACAGCACACAGGACAGGAGAGATCCTCCTCTAAGAACAATTTAGAAGCCATTTTCTTTTCCTGATGTTCTCTTTCTGTGACAATGCACAAACTTTCACTTTTAATTCTGTGAAACACTCACACTCTGGTCTCAGGTTTGTTTCAAGTCCAATAGACGGTTTTGTAAATCCAGTTAGTGATCCTTTCCCTTCAGAGTATTTCTCCAGTTCCAGAATTCCCCATAAACCAACATTCACCAGTAGACTCAGCACAACACGACAGTACAGCCTGTAAAGCTCTGACCTTCAAGTTACTGACAGGCTAACAGTTTTGTGATCAGGAAAAGTATATATGATGTAAAAGCAGGTTAGATACATGAGGACTGTACAGCATCACAGCGACAGCAGATTAAGCCCTGTAATGGTTAAGTCATCGCTATAAAAGCAAGTGTGGAAATTACCTTGTTACCTTGGCTGACGTTTAAAGGTTAACCTAGGATTAAACCTGTGTGAGTCACAAGGTTTCTGAAACTCGTGTCCCTAAAAGCTGCTTGATTTGTAAATGACACAGCCATTGGGTTTAGTTTAAGCCACTGGTGCGCTTTAAACTAAACCTAATAGCCTAGGCAAGATTTGGTGCCCCCTTTGACCTGAAACTCAGGTAATGATACCTGTGAAGCCACATTATAGCCTATAACATCCTAAACACAAACGAGTATATCACACCTAGCATTCATACACCTGTGTCACTGCTGGACTGAAAATCGTCCACCAAGCAAAACTATCCAGCCAACAGCGTCTTGTGGGCTGTGTCCTGTGACCACTGATAAAGTACACAAAAAAGTACACAAGTACACAGTCGACTCACATTATTATGACCACCAGCTATTATGACCATGTCCAGAGGAACCGCTGTGTACAGCACGGACAGCTACTAGATGGGCTGTAAGTGACTCAGTAAGGTATCTGGAGCCGTGCTGACTGCAGTGCGTCCAACAGCTGCAGCAAGATGTGTTGGGAAGGATGTATAGACCCAACACGACAATCAAGGTGGTCCCACGGATGCTCAATTTGATTAAAATATGGGGGAATTAGGGGTCCAGGGTAGTACTTGGACCAATGCAGGACATTTCTAGATAGGTGACATGGGGCATTGTCTTGCTGAAAGATCCCATACACCCCAGGTAAGAAAATAAGCATGTATGGGTGTACATGATGTGCAAGGATGGATTTATACCCAAATTGGTTGAGAGTATCTCCACATGGATAAGTGGGCCCAGAAAACACAGTGGGTGAACTAAACTTAGTTAAGTTTAATAAACTAAACATGTTACATCTTTAAAACTTCACTAAGTCAAAGCAAAATGAAGTTAAGCTGGTGCAACAAATAGTTGTGTACAGTGTGCAGCTCGTTTTACAAAAGATACAGGGCTCCAGAAACTTTACTGACGCAGGACAGCACGGAAAATTAATGACATTAAGAATTTAGATGGGATTAAAATCACTAAGGAACAAGGGTATAAATATGTTCTGCTGTGCTTTACAATGTGTAATTTATTGTTATACGACAGTATTTATTCCTCTTTTCACTTTCTTCTTCATAGTACATTTTTTTCTTCTTACTAGTCCCACAATTTTCAAGATAACAACACTGTTCCAACTCCAGATTATTCAGTCTATTTAGGAATGGTGTGCTTGTATACAGCTTTTGACTGGATACACGTTTTTCTACACATATATACAGAGCTGTTTGTCTTTAAGAATGAACAGCATAGAAAAGTGCATTCCCATCTGTTCTACTTCTGCTCACCCCAGAGAACCCATTTTTGAAACACCATCTCAGGACACACCCCCAAGCAGGAATTCAGTGTTCTTCCCCCCCCATAGAGTCTCATTCGGTTCCAGCTCCATTCCACGTTTCCTTCAAAAATCCACTTTTCAAGTTACATTACTTCACCTCTCCATGGAAAACTAATCCTGTCCAAATAGCAGAAGCAGAAGTAAGTCTCACACAAGTCCCAATGCAAGAAGATTTAAGCAGGTGAAGTCAAGTAAGTGTCAAGTCAAGTCATGTGGAGTTATGATTCTGTTGTTTCAGTTTCCACATCTAAATCAGTTAAATACAGCAGCCATAAAGAGCTGAATTATATCAAACATTAACAAATACTATTTAATTTCTTCTTGACCCTTGAATTCACCAACTTACCATATACTACATAAACACCTTTATTTTTCATACATATATAAACATCTGATTGTCATTTGAACCATACTGAGAGGCTGAGGCAACATAACCAAACTGAACACATAAAATTGCTTTCAAAAAAGTAAGTGGTGGGTCTGATTGGCAGGTCTGATTCAGTTTACAGTGTATGAGTTTCCCATTGACTGTGTATTTCAGTCCGTTTCAAGTCTTTATAAATAACATCAACAGGCTCCTCACATCTATCTGAGTCTTTTACATTTTAAAAAACCTGCAGTTTAGAGACTGCCCCTTATAGTCTTCAGTGCCTCCTGAAGTGATTTTGGCTATAGTAATCAAATGTACATGACAAAACGAAAGATCGGGAACTCTGGTGAAATGTAACGGCTGTAGTTTGTTCCTTGATTTACCAAGTCTTAAAAAAATACAATTTCAGCTGTCTCTGAGGCTATCTGTGAGCAGTAGGAGGGCAACCGAATACGCGGAAATATCTGGCTGACTAATCTTAATGTCAGCCAAACTTTACCAAAGGAGGAAGAAAAAAGGAAGGGTAGATAGGCGTGGGGGGCCGAGATATCCGTCCGGGAATATCACGCTAAACTTTGATCCAAGGCTACTTTAACAGCAGGCTATGAGCTACGCTTCAGCAGCAGGTTTTTTATTTTATGGCTATGTAGAGTTGAAGCAGAGGTCAGCGGTACGAGTGCGGTCGATGGAGTCAGAGTTGAAATGTGTAGTTCTGTAGAGTTTTAAGTACAATTTATCCTTCCTGCCTGCCTGCTTTTCAAATCGCCAACATTAACGCTAATCTTCAACTAACGGGTTTTAGGCTGTAGGGCACTAGCATTAGTGCTAATAAGTGCAGACTGATTAGCATTACTGCTATTGAGGGATGACTAGTAAGCGCTGTATGGAAGGCCAAACGGCCAAAATGTATTTAATTAATAATATGAATGTAAATAAGATATAATACAAAAATTATTAGGCTCACCCTGACGTTAGCTGTCTGATATCATATGAAACAGGCCCTAGAGAGTCCTATTAGCCTAGGTGCATTACTGGATTGCAAAAAAAAAAAAAAAAAAGGGAGTAGGAAAATTAAAGTACACCAGAGCAGGGTGATCGCTACTGACACTATTAACATGTTTGGTTTTTTATGAGGTAATGAGCATAACATCTACTATGAAACATACAAAACTATAATATTCTTTGGTGTGAACTCAAATGTTTGACACATATTAGGCATTGGCTAGCAATGGGGGAGGGGGAGGGGTCTCTACGTTCCCCACTGATTGTATCAATGGCTACAATTTTCAAGGTGACAACACAGTGAAGCTGATTATACCCTCAGCTGCACCATTCTTTACAAGCAATTGCGAAAATAATATCTGCATGGTGAAAAACAGTAACTTCAAGCCAACAGAACTGGCAATTTCCTGCACAAGTCTCTGGTCTCATGGAGGGAAGCTAGATAGCGAACTAACTAAAGCGACAAAGGTGCATAAATCTAAGGAGGATGCTGAATTGTTTTAGCTCTAGCACCATCTACTGTGTGTTCGAGGATTGGCATCCTTTCAGAAGGGGATAGCAGCCGGCAACATTGAGTCATTGAGACCTACAGCCGCAACATACTCTTGGTTAAGACTGGTGGATGGCGAAGCAGAGAGAGCTTTTTGCCTTTTATGTATATGCTGTTTTCTGTAGGGCATGGTGGAGAATATGTCAAGAGACATGGTGCCTGTGAGTCTCCCAGGAAAAGAGCACAACAACAAGAAACATGGAAATCATTGCAATCGTTTTTTTGCATTATCACGTTCAAATGGGAAAAAACTCCTGTCATGCTTGATAAAGAATAGTATGGCATGCACAAAGTGACAAGCATTTATCATGCACTAAAAAGCACATAGCTCCATTCATATCGGCTCCTAGATACCGACTGCTAAAAACAAATTAGTCTTACATTGCCTGTGATTCATGTTTTCATGTGGCGATTTATGGCTGTCTGCAATCTCAGGCACTGCGGGGCTGTGCGAGTTAAAGCGTAAGGAGCATGTTAATCTTTCTATGCACCTTACACTTATACCTCTGCCCAGAACTGTGGTGAATGTGAGGTCACTGGTCATGTGACTGTTTAAGTATACTAAACTGTAGGTCAGAACTTGTTCCTGTACTGCATACTACACACAGGGGGCCTATACAGTATATACTACTGCAGTGTGCAGTATAGTAGTGTGACATTTTGAACATAGTCAGTGACTCTAGGTAAAGCACTCTTTGCCAAGTACCCGCATTTACGTTTGGTTTTGTCTTGTTGTATCATTATGTGTAAATAAAGCGCTCTGGTTCACTTGCACTGGGTGGTTTGTGTTCAGGTGTCTTTGGGCCTCGTCAAGGTTTTCCCAGTCAGTGTGGTCAGCCCCTCCCCCGGCTGGGCCACAGTTTATTACAGTGACTCGTTCTACATTTAATTTCTCCAGAAGATTTCTTGAGAGAACTTAGATGACAAAACTGACAAACAAGGAAACTAAACCAGCCGAGTAAATGAACTGACTTCATTAAGACATTAAGACAGAAACAGACAGGCTGTTAGTTTTAATCCCACTGTCATGATATCAGTGTTACAACTCCACATAGGATCAACAATGTTCACATCCCACATTGTCCACAGACATTAAAAAAACATCAGCTCCCCCATGTCCCCAATTCCAGCTTAACCCCTGAACTTCACCAGCTTATAATAAACAAACACAATGTATATGGACCATTTTACCCAATTAGTTCAAAACATATTATTATTATTATTATTAATGTATTAAAGATGTAAATATTATTTTTAGAAGTTTAAATTTTGAAGTTATGGCTTAGGACAGACACCTCCCAATAGAACATACCCTTTCAGAGGAAACACTAACTCCTCAATTTACACTTCTTAAAGTAATAATTACATATTGTATATATTTTTTAATATTAAAAGATCATGTTTTAATATATTCATTGATTTAACAAAAATGCTGTTTAACTATTTATGTTTATACAACTGATTTTAAATGGTTACTACTGAAACATTTGTTACATGTTTGGTAGTGCTATTAAAGTGTATGTACTGACAAAATCTAATGTTCAGTTATTTATTTAAATATGGTAAAATAAATGTATAGTTTGAAAATCATTCTAAAGCCTAAGATCAGTTAAAAGTCTATAATGAACTAATTTGGTAGAATGATCATACATATATATTTGAATGTTATACTGCATTACTCTCATTTCTCATTTCACTCTAAGTATTAAGAATGAACTGTATTCTTAACCAGTCTTATATCTGCAGTGATCATTTCAGTACTGATCAGCATTTCAGTGTTGCTTCACAGAAAGACTGAATGAACCCTAACTGAGCTGATTCACTGATACACTAAACTGCACTGGTATGATTTTTATAGGGCTGTCGTTAGTGGTACAGAACAGTGGAAAGACCCTCTCAGTGAACGTGTGTGTGAAAGTGTGTAAGTGTGTGTTAGTGAGAAGATCAGAGAATGAGAGTTCTCCTCTGTTCCAGTCCAGTTGAACTCTGACCTTCTGCAGCTTCTGTGCTACTGAAAGGCTGGTGCATAGCTCTGGTGTACAACAGGCTCCATATTTGCCACTGTAATACCACACATACCAAACTCCACTCCTGGAGTAAATATCTCCCTTCCTCTGAGCAGACTCTGTCATCACACCCAGAAACCAGTGTTCACTGTCTCCAACTTCAACATCCCAGCAGTGTGTTCCTGAGTTAAAGCCCTCAGAGCCCAGAACACATACATACTCATTAAATCTCTCTGGATTATCAGGAAACTGCTGTTCCTCATTAGTGCATCTCAGACTTGTCAGATCATCAGACAGGATGAGATTAGGATGAGCAGTGTTGGGATCCAGAGTTACAGGAGCTGAAAAACAAAATACAAACATGTAATAAACACAGAAATACACATATTTCACCTGTTTAATCTCACACTGTAAAATTACAGTAGATTAATTTACTGACAGCAGAGATTCCAGGTAGTTACTGCATAATTGCATAATTGCATAATGATAGCTGTACAGTACTATGACCAATATTTATTATTTCAATATCACTTTTCAAAAATACAAACTGTTATTTTATATTAAAGCTAATAACACTCACAGTTAAAATCAACTTTAACAAATGAACAGTTTCACTGAAAATCTGCAGTAAACAAAGTATAAACTAAGGTCTTTAAGATATGAGGTCTTTAGTATATACAAGGACATCACTCATAGCTACACAGACGACAACCAAACATACCACCAGACTGACCACAGGTCTTATTTTGAATTTGAATAATTCATTAATTTATATTTATTTTTTATTCATCCCTTAATTTCCTTTACTGCATACAGTGGATGTTCATGATGTGTCTGTGTGCACCTGATTGGGGGGATTCTAGTAGGAGTAGGAGGAGCTTCCAAAATATGAGAGAAAAATAAAAGAAGGACAGTAAGATACATAGATAGATAGATAGATAGATAGGTAGATAGATAGATAGATAGATAGATAGATAGATAGATAGATAGATAGATAGATAGTTAGATAGTGTGTGACTCACTGAACTGAACGATGTCCTGCATCTTCTCTCTGACCGTAAACTTCAGGTTGGCCAGGTGTTTCCCCACATGGATCAGCGCTCCTGAAAGGCTCTCTGGATCCTGCAGTGGGACCTGAGCTCTGGAAGAACATTTACGACTCAGTGTTGCTGAAGCTCTGAGTTCAGAACCACAGAAAAGAGACAGACAGGAGACAATAGCACTCACCTTTTCACTGTGGCCTTGTAGCTCTGTAAAACAGTGAGAGTGATATCAGTGAACGTGTTTCTTCATTCATTCACTAATCAGATCACTTTCACACAGTCTACACCCACAGGGCTCATATGTATTCAGGATGTATGTAGATTCTCACACTAAAGTGATGCACGTGTTTCTGATTTGGTCTGTACGGATGTTTCTAATCAGAGTTATGAAAAACCACACACACCTGTTTCTGGTGATGAATCAGAGCGAGGATGATGTGGATATGTAATAAAAGACCATAATTAACACATTAATAGTGTTTCTACACTTCTTCTACAAACTGCACATGAAGACATCCTTTCATCTGATTGGTCCTGCAGAGGTGAAGCTGCTGTGCATGATGGTTATCAGACCACATGTGTTGAGATTTTGTGAAAGTGGTTAAATCTGTTTATCTGTGAATATTCTTATTTATTTTCAGACATGTCTCTACCTAGTGAACTCATAATACATAATTATGTAGTGCAAAGTACGTTACTGATGTTCTGATTTACTGGATTCAGTCCTACTCAGATTATTAGAAAAGGTCCAGTAAATTCTGCATTACCTCTCCTTTACACAAAACAGTGTTTTCATGACTGGCAGACCAATATAATTGGTCCAAAATTGCTTGGTAAAAAACCTCAACTCCATCCAACTCCCTCTTAACTCCAAGTTAAGAAAGCTGTTTTATCCTCCTGTAAAGTTACATTTAGGATTATTTCTAAATTGGACTGCATAATTCCATGAGTGCTTTTAATACTTTTATTCTAAAGTAAGGCATTAAGCCAAACTTAAGGAGAACCTTCTTTGAGTAGCAATGTCTACATTACTAGTAATGTTTATAGACACAGTGCTGTGTAGAATATTAAGAAATGTCACTACTGTGTTTGGTAGTTAAGCATCGATTAGCATTTTTGACTTACAATCAAAAATTGCAGCACTGTGGTCAAGACCATGCAGTGGTTTAACAGGACAGGGTCCACTCTGTCCTGAAAATAGGGGTAGGAATGCTGCCAGCATTGCTACAGAGGTTAACAGGGTGGGGGGTGTCAGCCTATCAGTGCTCAGACCATACATCGCACACTGTCTCAAACTGGTCTGCATGGCTGTTGTCCCAGAAGGAAGCCTCTTCTAAAGATGATGCACAAGAAAGCCTGTACACAGTTTGCTGAAGACAAGCAGACTAAGGGACATGGATTACTGGAACCATGTCCTGTGGTCTGATGAGACCAAGATAAACTTATTTGGTTCAGATGGTGTCAAGCGTGTATGGCAGCAAGCAGGTGAAGAGTACAAAGACAAGTGTGTCTTGCCTACAGTCAAGCATGGTGGTGGGAGTGTCAGGGTTTGGGGCTGCATAAGTGTTGCCGGCTGTGGGGAGCTACAGTTCATTGAATGAACCATGAATGCCAGTATGCGCTTTGACATAGTGAAGCAGAGCATGATCCCCTCTCTTCGGGAACAGTGCCTAACTCCAACATGATAACGACCACAAACACACCTCCAAGACGACTACTGCCTTGAAACTAAAGAAACTGATGGTAAAGGTGCTGGACTGGCCAAGCATGTCTCCAGACCTAAACCCTATTGAGCATCTGTGGGGCATCCTCAAACGGAAAGGTGGAGGAGCGCAAGATCTCTAACATCCACCAGTCATCATGGAGGAGTGAAAGAGGATTCCAGTGCAACCTGTAAAGCTCTAGTGAACTCCATGCAAAAGAGAGTTAAGGCAGTTTTGGAAAATAATGGTGGCCACAGAATTTTGACACTTTGGACACAATTTTTGTGACATATTGTACATACCTTGATGCCATGACACTGGCCTACTTTAACATCACTAACACAAATCAGGAGGGAAAGAAATCTGAGTGTTGATAATATTTTTGTTTTCTACAAACACTTCACTCTTCACTCTGGAAGTGTTTGGAAATTATGTTGTTTTCATTTTCTGTGAAGGACTTTGCGGCGTTCCTCCTCACTGAGC
>JAMWET010006795.1:0-21533 GCA_024036415.1 Prochilodus magdalenae
TAGCAGTACTATAACAAGAGCTAGAACAGGAGTGATGTGCTCTCTTTAGTGTAGCTAGAACCCGTCTACTAACAGTATTATAACAAGAGCTAGAACAGGAGTGATGTGCTCTCTTTAGTGTAGCTAAGGTTTCATCACTGTTACTGTTTCATCATCTCCACCTCCTCATCTTCACCTCCTCATCTCCATCTCCTCATCTCCGCCTCCTCATCTCCATCTCCTCATCTCTACCTTGTCATCTCCATCTCCACCTCCTCATCTCCACCACCTCATCTCCTCACCTCTACCTCCTCATCTCCATCTCCTCATCTCCATCTGCTCATCTCCACCTCCTCATCTCCACCTCCTGATGTACTTACAGGAGGAGGATCTTTATATTTCCTGTGTGTGTTCAGTGTGAGGTAAACAGATGTTGGTGTTCTGTGACTGCTTTACACAGCTGGATACAGAACTAGTCGTGTAGAGTCCGCTGAGGTCAGAGGTCGTGTAGAGGAATGTAGAGTGGTGTTAAGGGATGTGTATAATCAGTGTTGGAGTCACTCAGACACAGCTCTCCATTAACAATGACTGACTCCGCCTCTCAGACTGTAGTGGGATTACTTAATCCCGTCACCCAGGGAAAGGCCAGGGGAGAACACAGCAGCCCTCTCAGTACCGTGATTAGGAGGAGGGGGCAGCACCAGAGGGGTGGACCGGTTCTAAACCCGAAGCAGCCCGGTATAATATCTACACTCGTAGAATCATTATCTATGATCGGGGTGCTGAATGAAACCCATTCATCTTTGCTCGTTTGGTTGAGTGCAGACTTCACAAGCTGAACTTCCAAAAGAGGAAAGGAGGAGTTCAGCCTGCTCTGCTGCAGAGGGCCAGCGCTGAACACGCACCGTAGCTTAGCTAGCCTCACCACACGCTCATATGACCTCCTGGAACAGTATATCACAGAGACGAGCCTCCAGTTCTCCTCTGGTGTGTAAATCAGAACTCCACTGGAACCCTGAGATCTATCTTTACTGAGGGGAACATTAATAATGTGAATCTGAAGGATCCAGAACCAACAGAACCTCATTTTACAGATCCTGTGTAAAGGGCTTCAGAACTTTAGGGTAGTTAGTCTGTGTGTCCTTAATGTTATACCTTCATGTTCTACCCACTGTGAGCATCTCCGGGTTACTGAAAGGTCCTGTGGAATAATAATAATAATGATAATAATACTATAAAATAATAATAATAATAAAAATATTATTATTATTATTAGTGTTGTCTTCGTAGGGTTGTGAGACAGACAGATGGAGTTTATAATCTCTGTATCTGATTGGTTGGTGTCTGGTGTTTGTGTGAGATTAGTATCAGTACAGTGATCAGTGTCTGTGTGTGTCTACCTCAGATCCAGTGGATGATCCAGTCCTGACTCAGCACCTGACTCAGCACCTGACTCAGCACCTGACTCATGACACCTGTAACATCACTCTCACCTGTAGAGGTCATGACCTCTCGATTAACTCCAGCTGCTATAATGGAACCTGTGAGGAGAAGAACGAGACATCATCTGGAGGCGTCATCCTTTCTCTGTCTGTCAGGGGCAGCTCCATCATCTGTAACCAAAGTAACCCAGTCAGCTGGACAAACGTAACTTTGGAGATGGAAGAACTTAAACGATCCTGTACTGATGGAGGTGAGGGTGTACACAGATACATACTGACACCAACACTGACACTGACACCAACACCAACACCAACACCGACACAGACACCAACACTGACACCAACACCAACACCAACACCACCACCGACACAGACACCAACACTGACACCCCGTTATATAAATCCTGCTGTTCTTCTGTTCTAAGATTGACAGTCTTTCTCCCCCATTAGGAAAACACAGTGCACAGGATTCTACAGTGGTCGTGGTTTCCATTGTTGTTACTGTTGCTGTTGTTACCCTCATCTCCATCTTTATCTCCGTATATATAATCCGGAGCAGATCACAAGGTACGGCCTTTATACTCCTCTGTGTGCTCAGGGTGAATTAAACTCTCCTCATTTTCTCTCTTCAGGAGTTTCAGAAGAACAGCTGTACAGTTCTGTACCTGGTGTTTCAGGTCAGCCGGTTAAACAGATGTTGGTGTTATGTACTACTTAAAACAGCTGGATACAGAACTACTAGTGTAGAGGATCTGGTGTAGTGTCTTGGTCTGGTGAGGTCAGGGGTTTAGGGTGTGTAATGAAATCTGTTCTGGTATTTTATAGATCCATTATTCTAATAACCATAACTGGATCAGATTATTACAGACACCAGTGGAGTCAGTGATAGAGACGTCTGTGTTAGATACAGAGCTCTGCTGTCCTGCTGCAGGGCTCACTCTAACAGGAGGTGGAGTATAAAATAATGAATCTGTATGAGTCTGTTTCTCATATTAGCTGGTTTAGACATTTTTGTGTAGCGCCCCAAACAGGAACTCAGACACAGAGTAACAGTTATTACACCTGACTGGGGTCCCGGGCTACTCAGTCCCTTCTGATAGATGATAGAACCTCCTTATGTAATTAAACTGGGTGTTAATGCTATATGTCTGACTGGAGCACACAACACAGTTACAGCACCAGCAATTTTCAGAATATGTCGGCGCAGAGAACATGAGACACTGTGAGATAATAAAAATGGTCAGAATAAACAAATAAACAAAATAAACAAAGTAAAACAAACAAAGAAGGGCCCACATGCATATTCACACACTCAGCTGACTAGCGGTACAGCCTCTAGCGATGACAACACAGTTCTCCACACACTTACACATTTCTCCACTTCCCTCCTGTCTGTTTTCAACAACTCTTTACACAGTTAGCTCAACAATGCTCCGTTTACAGCTACGCTTTACTGACTGTAAGCAGTGGAGAACATTCTCACTCAGTCTCAAGTCACAGAGGCAGCTACAGAACAAAACACCTACTGGGCATCAATTAAAGTAATATATATATATATATATATATATATATATATATATATATATATATATACAAACCGGATTCCAAAAAAGTTGGGACACTAAACAAATTGTGAATAAAAACTGAATGCAATGATGTGGAGGTGCCAACATCTAATATTTTATTCAGAATAGAACACAAATCACAGATCAAAAGTTTAAACTGAGAGAATGTATCATTTTAAGGGAAAAATATGTTGTTTCAAAATTTCATGGCGTCAACAAATACCAAAAAAGTTGGGACAAGTAGCAATAAGTGGATGGAAAAAGGAATTGAGCATATAACTAACAGCTGGGAGACCAATTAACACTAATTAGGTCAATTGACAACATGATTGGGTATAAAAAAAGCTTCTCAGAGTGTCAGTGTCTCTCTGAAGCCAAGATGGTAATAGGATCACCAATTCCACCATTGTTGCGCAGAAAGATAGTGCAGCAATACCAGAATGGTGTTACCCAGCGTAAAATAGCAAAGACTTTTAAGTTATCATCATCAACCGTGCATAACATCATCAAAAGATTCAGAGAATCTGGAACAATCGCTGTGCGTAAGGGTCAAAGCCGTAAAACTCTACTGGATGCTCGTGATCTCCGGGCCCTTAAACGTCACTGCACCTCAAACAGGAATGCCACTGTCAAGGAAATAACAGAATGGGCTCAGGAAACTTCCAGAAAGCATCGTCAGTGAACACAGTCCACCGTGCCATCCGCCGCTGCCAGCTGAAACTCTACAGGGCAAAAAGGAAGCCATTTCTAAGCAAGCTCCACAAGCTCAGACGTTTGCACTGGGCCAGGGGTCTTTTAAAATGGAGTGTGGCGAAATGGAAGACTGTTCTGTGGTCAGATGAGTCACGATCTGAAGTTCTTTATGGAACACTGGGACGCCATGTCATCCGGACCAGAGAGGACAAGGAGAACCCAAGCTGTTATCAACGCTCCGTTCAGAAGCCTGCATCACTGATGGTATGGGGTTGCATGAGTGCTTGTGGCATGGGCAGCTTGCATGTCTGGAAAGGCACCATTAATGCAGAGAGCTATGTTCAGGTTCTAGAACAACATATTCTCCCATCTAGACGTCATCTCTTTCAGGGAAGACCCTGCATTTTTCAACAAGATAATGCCAGACCACATTCTGCAGCAATCACAACATCATGGCTCCGTAGGAGAAGGATCCGGGTACTGAAATGGCCAGCCTGCAGTCCAGATCTTTCACCTATAGAGAACATTTGGCGCATCATAAAGAGGAAGGTGCGACAAAGAAGGCCCAGGACGATTGAACAGTTAGAGGCCTGTATTAGACATGAGTGGGAGCATTCCTATTTCTAAACTTGAGAAACTGGTCTGCTCTGTCCCCAGACGTCTGTTGAGTGTTGTAAGAAGAAGGGAGGATGCCACACAGTGGTAAAAGTGGCCTTGTCCCAACTTTTTTGGGATTTGTTGACGCCATGAAATTTTGAAACAACATATTTTCCCATACAATGCATACAAACAAAATATTAACTGTGTGTCAAAAGGCTAACTACAGCTGATTCTAGGATCTATGTGTACGCCACACAAAAGTGGCCACAGTCAAAAGTTTAGGTACACCCCTCTAACCGACTGTAGCTGGTGGTCTTATAGACTCTACAGTGGTACACTGAACAGCTCCACCTGCTGAGAGTCCAGTCCATATCCTGATCCACCACATCTACTCCTGATGTACACAGTATGATCCTCCTCCATATCTCCACCTCTAATATATATTTAGTGGTGTAAAAACTTTGATCTCTTTTTCTGCACAGTGTAAAAGCTCTAGTTCTCCTTTCAGGTTAGTGAATATTCATGATGGACCGACCAATAGAATCGCTCCAAACCTGCTTAGTAATAAACCAGTATTGGATTAGCATGTAACACCCACTGTACACCCGTATTAACACCGCCTATACCTGTTTAAACCTGTACAGGTAACACACAGTGTGATGACCATGTCTATGCAGTAGTGCAGGTAAAATTTAAATCATTCTTATTTTAATTAATCTACTAAAGATTAATACTGTTAATCCGTCCCAAATCCTCTAGAGAACATAGCACAGTTTACACCGCAGTTCTACACTCATGTTATCAGCTCTGCTGACTATATAGGACGCTATACATTTTCACTTCATCATTTCTACAGACCACTGGCCCAAAAGCAGTAGAGACTGTGTACAGTGTTGTACAGAATGTACCACAACCTATAAGTAATGGAGAGTCCGGTCAGACCCGTCCAGATCCTGAGAACAAGGTGAGAATGACCAGCATCTATAAACTGTTATAGTTTAAATGAACTTCTGATTAATAATGATGTTCTAATGATAATTCTGTTCGTGCTGGAGTTAGTGACTGCAGCTGGAGCTGTTAAAGGTACTACAGTTCTAGATAGAGGAACGTGTGTGTTCACACACAGGAAGGCCTGATCAGAGCTGCTGAGTCCAGCGGTTCCGACTTTCCCTGTTCTTTATTTGTGGAACTGTATCCGTGTATGTTCTGCTGTAACACTGCTACCTCTTTACTGAACTGGCTCTGTGTCCTGAGCTCGGTGACGGGTTCTCTGAGTAAACCTCGAGCCTCTGTAGTCTAGAACGTTAGTACAGTCGTATGTGCAGCGTGTGATCAGATAAATGCTCAGTGTGTTGATGTCAGACACGTTTACAGAGCGTACTGTGAATACCATGTGTGAATTCACGTCTATCTCTGTGTCCTGTAGAGCACTGAGCAAAAATCAGAGACCATCTTTATTATTTAGGTTCCAGTCAGATGTCGATAATATTTAATAGGTGATTACTAATAACTAAATATAATATATATCATCAGGATTTAGAGTTCAGTGCAAGGATGAATTCATACCCAGATCAGCTGAGAGTGTGAGAGTGCCTTCCACATGGATGAGTGGGCCCAGAGAATCCCACAGAAACATTCCCCAGACCATAAAGCTGCTACCACCTCCAGCTTGTATTCCTCCATAAGTGGTCATAATAATGTGACTATATAATCTTACAGTGAGGAGTGTACATGTGTAATAGATTTGAATCATACTTGGTTTTTATAAACACTTTTATTTATTCATCATATGTCGTATTTTAGCAGCAGTCGACTTCAGTGGAGCCCAGCATCTCTAGCACCTATGCCACAGTCACTGATCAGGTAATAACTACAGTGACCGAGAAAGCCCAACGCACTGCAAGTTAAAAACGCGCTGCAAGATCTGAAAACACAAGCATTAAAATGAGACCACTAGTAAACCATTAACCGAATGCGCTGCAAACACTGAAAACACCTGCAGCTTCCAACACATATGCCTCAAAACGCTGTGTGTTTCCGAGGGACACTGAAAGCGGACGGACCCATTCGAGAGTAAAACTGGGCAATAAACAGAAAGAATATCTATTAATAAACAGTAAAACCTTCATTTTAGCCACTCGGTGTGCACTGTTTAAGGTGGAACGAAATGTAAACACGAGAACCCGGCCAATAACCCGCCTAAATATTCACTAATAGACAGATAAACTTTTGCTGGAACTGGGGCTGTCTCGGCTCTACGTCCAGGTCCACGCAGCGCGCTCTCGAATGGGTCCGTCCACTTTCAGTGTCCCCCGGAAACACTTCCGTTGCGCCTCGAGGCTTTTTGCATATGTGTTGGAAGCTGCATGTGTTTTCAGTGTTCGCTGCGCGTTTGAGACTTTGCATAGAAGCTGCATGTGTTTTCAGTGTTCGCTGCGCGTTTGAGACTTTGCAGCGCGTTCGGTTAATGGTTTACTAGCGGTCTCATTTTGATGCTTGTGTTTTTAGATCTTGCAGCGCGTTTTTAACTTGCAGTGCGTTGGGCTTTCTCGGCCACCGTAAATAACACCTACAGTCCCATTCACTCAGGTTAGGAGCTTATAGAGTTTAGGAGGTTCAGTGTTTTCTATATGAGCGTTTATGATACTGTTGTTGGTTGAAAAACCTGCACATGTGCTTTATTAACTTTACTTCCTCCTTCCGTTATGGAACTGTGATCTTTAATGTTAATATCTATTTTTTCTGTGTCTTCTTAGCCACATAGAGCCAAACTGTGAGACCTGAAACCGCCTATGCCACAGTTTCAAAACCCAGCAAAGACAAACTGGAGGGAATCGTATGACCTCGGAGAAGCTGCAGCCCCTCCTGATTTTTGGAGACCCCTGGGTGGTGTTCTACTCCAGTCGGATGTTCAAATGTACAGTGTTTTTTTTTTTTTTTTTTCATAAAACAGACTAAAGCTTACTAAATGCACAAGAACTTTAAGAATGTAAAAAGACATTTTAATAATTATTAAAAGGGGAATAAAAAGTATATATTAGTGTATATATATTAAATATATAAGTTCTAGCTGGGCTATGATGCATGCTTGCTAAAAAATTAAATCCATGTAACGTGCACTGGCAGTTTACCGCTGAAGGAAGCTTAAGCTGTGAAGCTGAGAAACACGGGGAACGATGTTATAATATATTATTATATTTTATTATTTAAGATTTTTATTTGTCTCCAGATTATTCTGATTATAAGATAAGGAGTCACTTAATACGCCTGCTAATATAATAATAATAATTAAACTGTTTCAGGTCCACCATTCTTCTTTTCATCTATAAATAATTTAAATGAAAGATGAAGCGTCCTCCTACTAAAGAAGCTGTTAGAGGTGAAATTAAAAAGACAGGCTATAAATACGAGCTGCTACAATTAAATCAGCTCCAGTTCAGATCGATCATCTTAAGCCCCGCCTTTTTAGTTCAGAAATAAGTTCCTGTGACTCTGCTGACTTTCTAAATGAGTGCAGTGTAACCAGTCTTGTGAGTTAGTGGAACTGGTAGCAGTCTTTAGTGGTGTAGTCGTGTTCTGGTAGCAGTCTTTAGCGGTGTAGTCGTGTTCTGGTAGCAGTCTTTAGTGGTGTAGTCGTGTTCTGGTAGGAGTCTTTAGTGGTGTAGCGTGTTCTGGTAGCAGTCTTTAGTGGTGTAGTCGTGTTCTGGTAGCAGTCTTTAGTGGTGTAGGCGTGTTCTGGTAGGAGTCTTTAGTGGTGTAGCCTGTTCTGGTAGCAGCCTTTAGTGGTGTAGTCGTGTTCTGGTAGCAGTCTTTAGTGGTGTAGTCGTGTTCTGGTAGCAGTCTTTAGTGGTGTAGTCGTGTTCTGGTAGCAGTCTTTAGTGGTGTAGTCGTGTTCTGGTAGCAGTCTTTAGCGGTGTAGTCGTGTTCTGGTAGCAGTCTTTAGTGGTGTAGTCGTGTTCTGGTAGCAGTCTTTAGTGGTGTAGTGTGTTCTGGTAGCAGTCTTTAGTGGTGTAGTCATGTTCTGGTAGCAGTCTTTAGTGGTGTAGTCGTGTTCTGGTATCAGTCTTTAGTGGTGTAGTTGTGTTCTGGTAGCAGTCTTTAGTGGTGTAGTCGTGTTCTGGTATCAGTCTTTAGTGGTGTAGTCGTGTTCTGGTAGCAGAATTATTGTTGTCGATTATTGTTGTGTCATCTGCAAACTTAATGATGGTGTTGGAACTGTGTGTGACGATGAAGTCATGGTTGTACAGACTGTACAACAATGGGGAGAGAACAATGCGTTGGGGTCCTGTGCTGAGTGTGAGGGAGGGTGAGGTGTGTTCACCTGTTCTAACACACTGTGGTGTGCAGGTGAGGAAGTCCATGATCCAGCTGCACAATGTGTTGCTTATTCGCAGCATCCTCAGCATCCTCACATATGAGTTAGTGTTGTCCAGGTGGTGGAGTGCAGTGTGCGTTGCCAGGGAGACCGCATCATCAGTAGATCTGTTCGTGCCGTAGGTGAACTGGCGTTGGTCCGAGGTGCTGGGAAGGCTCCTCTTTATATGAGACAGGGTTAGTCTTTCGGAGCACTTCATCACTGTGTGTGTGAGAGCGATGGGACAGTAGTCCTTCATGCATGTGATGATGGATTTGGGATTGGGATGATGGATTTGGGATTGGGATGATGGTTATGGCTTTGAAGCAGACAGGAACAGTAGACTGTGCCAGGGAAAGGTTGGAGATGTCTGTGAAGGTGGAGGCCAGCTGGTTGGCACAAGCTTTCAGTCCCGCCCTGGGATGCCATCTGAACCCCTGGCTTTCCTTGTTGAAACCCTCATCAGTCCTCTCCTCACCTCATCTGCAGCCAGTATGAGTGGTGTCAGTATGAGTGGTGTCTCCTCCTCTGGGGAGCAGGGCAATGTTGGAGGACTGGGCCTGGGCAGGTGTCTCAAAGCGGGCGTAGAAGTTGTTGAGTTCAGCTGGTAGGGCGGCGTCTGTGGTCACTGGGGTACTGACTTTGCTCTTGTAGTCAGTGATCACTTGAATCCCTTGCCACATGCGCCTTGGGTCTGAGTTGGTGTTGAAGTGGGCTGCTATCTGTGAGCTGTACTGGTGCTTCGCAGCCCTGATGCCGGCCTTCAGGTTGTGTCTGGCAGCTTTGAGCTCCTTACTGTTGCCACTGTTGAGCAGACTGCGGACATCGCTGTTCATCCATGGTTCATGGAGGTGTGCGGATTTGTTTTGTTTGTGTCACATCATCCACACACTTCCTGATGAATCCAGTGACTTTATCAATAGAGAGATGTGGCCAATCTCATCGAACGAAGGCAGGGGTGTGGTGCTGAAAGCCTCCTTGGTGTTCGTGTAGACGTGGTCCAGTGTGGTTTCACCTTGTGTTGGACAGGAGACGTGCTGATGAAACTTGGACAGTACTGTTCTGAGATCAGTTAGTAGTGTGTCGTTTCGGATGCAGCCAACAAGCTGCGAGAGACAGATGAGAGGGCAGGGGAGAGAAACAGTTGGTATATTTAGTCCCTTGATATGGAGATGTAAATTGCAGTGGTAAGCAGATTATATCGGCCGAATGCTCGTGCACAAGTAAGCTATAAGTCTAATTTTAAATGTAGAGAATCGAGTCCCGAACGGAGATGGGAGATGATTCTTGTACTCAACAGGAAACGTAACAGGTGTCCAGTGTAGTGAGGACAGTGTTGCGTTCTGGACTAGCTGGAGCTTATGTAGAGCCTTACTGGAGCATCCGGCTGAAAGGGTGTTAGAGTAATCCGGCCTAGAGGTCATAAAGGCACGCACCAGCTTTTCCGCGCTTTTTAAGGATAGGATTATTCGTAGGTTAGCGATGTTCTGCAAATGGAAAAATGCCTTCTTAACTATGTTATAAACATGTGCAACAAAAGACAAGCTGGTATCGAAGATGATGCCTAGATTATCAGAGTTAAGCTAGGAGTAACAGTGTGGGCATCTATATTCAGGACGAACTGGGAGAGTTTGGTTCTCTCTGCACTGGGCCCGAGTAGCAGGACCTCAGTCTTATTTGGATTAAGCTGAAGGAAATTGTTAGCCATCCAGTTTCTGATATTAGTAACGCAATCTTCACGTTTATTTAAGTTTAAAGCCTTGTGCGGTTTGGCTGATATGTAGAGCTGCGTGTCGTCCTCATGTAGCGATGTGAGGGTAATACCGTATCAGAGAGAAACAGATGGACTACGAGTCTGGACCTGTACACCTACAGAGTGTCCCTGTATGGGCAGTGGAGCTGATAAGATGAACAGTGAGTGTAGATACAAGGAGGCGGTGGTGTGAGTGTGACTGTGCGAGGGGGGTGGTGTGAGTGTGTGCGCGTTGTGTGTTGTGTGTTGTGTGTGTGTGTGTGTGTGTGTGTGCGTGTGTCAGTGTGTGTGTGTGTGCGCGAGTGTGTGTGTGCATGAGTGTGTGTGTGTGTGTGTGTGTGTGTGAGTGTGTGCGTGCACAGTAACACAAACATTTGGTTGACCTGTCACTGTTGTCAGCTCTATTAGCTGCAACAACTAAAATTTTGTCACTCTAAAGAGCCTCTAAGGTTCCAGAAGTAGAAACTAGAAGTAGTAACTAATATTAGTATTAGTATATTAGTATTAATTAGTGTCTCTGTGTTATTAGTGGGGGGTGTGAGGGGGGTTTGAGGGTGACGGAACGTTAGAACCATTTTATTTTGTGAGAGGCCTAATAATAGTTCATTATGAACTATATATTATTATCACTGTGGACCAAAACCTTGTATCTCCATGATTTCAGCTGTGATTATTTATGTGAGAATACAATTATTGCATTGCATTACTTAGCAGATTTTTGTGAAGTGTTTATTAAATTATTATTCACTATTATTTTAGTGACATTAATTTGTGTCTTTTTTACATGATGGAATGGATCAACAGAAACTGTCCAGAATTCTAAGATTACATAATATATTAAGATCTTGTTCACACATATACCTGTATATAGTGGACTGCACAAGAATTCTAGTTCTAGCTCTTTCCATTATAAACAGATCGTTTATTAGGCATTAACAGCACCTCATACGTCATCGGTCACATGGGCTCCCTCCAAAAAACATACTCACAGCTGCAGCTCAACCGGAGCCTAGCGCAGTGTGTCCTGTAGCACACCAGAGGACAGCCCAGTGTGGGACGGGATTAGTGTCACATGTGGAGGTGGGGTAATGTGGTTTACCTGCATGATGTCAGTAACTCGCCACCTATTTAAACCTATTCCTATTTTGGGGGTGTCTCATTGTTGCTCCTCTAATGCACCTGTTGTTAGATTTCATTAACACGCCAAAACAGCTGAAACTGATTAATAACCCCCCCATACTACTTAAAACTGACCAGATCAATATCCCTGAAGTTGAACTGAGTGGATGCTGCACTCTGATTAAAAAGTGTCAAAAAGGCCAAACTGCCTCTGGCGCCCTCTGCGGGCTGGCTGTCAGTACAACTTTTTAACCCAGGGTCTCACTCCCATTAAAGTGAAAAACGCAGCTCAGGCCAAACTTTGAGCTTACACATCCAGTGACTTGTTTAGCCAGTGCAGTTTGTCACATGTCGCAAGCTTTTCGCTTATGTCTCTAAACCATACCTGATATTAATTTCCCATGATAAATCAGTTTTATAGAAGTTAGGATGGTGACAATTAAAGGAGTGTCACGACAAGGGGTGATTTGAAAGCTATGGGTTAAATTGATTGACAGCTTTGTGAGCATGCAGGGGTCTTTCCGGTTTCAGCCTGGACCATAAATGGACACGGCGACCAAAGATGAGAGCGGCTGCGTCCCAGCTGACCTTACTTTTTACAGTTTTGATAACTATGTGTTTAATTATTTGAACCATAATTGAAGTGAGGCTGAGCCAATGGAACGCATAATACGTCTTGTGCGGCTGTGAAAATTTTGAAAATAGTTCATGGACTCACACCCTGGCAATTCATGGGGGTGGGGTACGGCACCTGATGGATACCTGGGAGTTGAAAAACCAGACTGTACTCGGTCGCTAAACATGGATGTCGTTTAAGTTTAATCTAGATATACTAAGTGCTACAAATAGATTTCACTGAAGAACATTTTTCCTGGGTTGGAACCTCTATTATGCTTGGGACTCAGTTCATCAGTACCATCTCTTGCTGAAGCAGTTGAAGTTTCATAAGCACGCAGTACAGTGAGGAGACGGCGTCTGATATACTACATGCACGAGCTCCATTAATGCTCGAGGCGTGTCCCAGTTAGGATTATATATAGGGTTAGTATTATTCAAAATCCAAACTCGCTTAGGGCTTTACTCCTGATAAAGATAAGCTTCTTCATGATACACAGGTGAAGCGCAGCAGGGTGGCACTCTTCTTCTCACTCCTTCCGTGTCATGTGCGCAGTGATACTACCTTTGAATTATTTACACGACAAGAAAAATAATAAGATATTATTCATGCCTAATGTACCGACTGTCAGGCATGTCCCTAGATGCTTCAACGCAGCCTGTGTGCCTGTATCAATCAATTCAATCAAGCTGTCAATCAGATCATTCATTAATTCGAATATTAATCTACCGTTGATTTTAAGTCTTCAGAGTACATTAGGGGTTATCATCAGATTAAGCAGCTGTAATGGGCTCGAGCCCTACAGCACAATCGGGACTGGATAACTACTGTAAAGCATAACACTCTAAATTAAAAAAAAAAATTATAATGAAAATCCGAATCAATCAAATCAACAAAAAAATAACACGACACGCAAGAGCTTTATAGATGAGCAGGACAGAGATGACCGAGTGCTGACGGCTCTCAATTGCATGTGAGATTTATGATGACCATGGTGGATAGATATGTGTCTTAGGCGCAATCACCATAACCGCAGTAACAGACCACAGTGCACTGCTTGGTAGTTTTTCTGAATGTGCGCATTTGTTACATGTACGATAGGATCTCCAGTGTATTTAAAGGGTACAACAGTTATGAGCGCCGATGATATATAATAGTTTCATAAACTCACTCAGTGTCTACATTCATCAGGTTTAAGGCCTATGTTAAATGTGAAGGAGCACAGCATATAATGTAATTGTTTCCTCAGTGATTCAAGTTTATTAAGTATGTTTGAGATTTTAAGTTAATTATCACTAAGAAGGTGTCATGCCATGCTGGGTTCTCCTCCACCTCCGATCTCCCAACCTGAATTCCCTAGACCCACCTACTCCAATGACATCACCATCTACATGTTCTACATCTCGTCATCCCGTCCATTTTCCAGCCGTCTGGCCTTGCTGAGTTTTTTCTTCTCCCTGTTGTGGACATCCTCTCAAGTGACGGCTTCCTTACTTAATTCATAGGGTTTAATCTGATTTGGAACGATTCTGGAATGGGTCGGAAGCAGAAAAAAAACCATAAATCGGTATCTCCACCTGAATTCCTAAACTCCTTAGAGTCGACCCATTCTCTCACTTATTGTCTGTAGGAGGTGCAGTCTGCTTGTCTAGGTGCTCGGGTTTTTATACACCTGTGGACGTGGAAGTGACTGACCACCGATAATTTCATTATTTGTTATTTGGACTGAATGACTGTTTGGCTATATGTGTGGATAGAGCCAAAATAGTATAGGAAATAATATGTCCTGCTGCCAAACGCGATTTGCCCTGAAAAGTGCAGGAATATAGATGTATTGAAGATTTAACAGTGTGAGCTACTGCATAAAAATCTAAAGGATATTATAATAAATGAAAAAATAACATTATAGATCAAAAAGTATGTATGTTAAGAGTACTATTATTAATATTTAATTAATTGTATAATGTTTTGTTAATACTGGTGAGGTGTAAGATTAGTGCTGGAATTGTAATTACTGCTCATAGATCTGACTCCTTAGTCTGCATTCAAGACTACCATGCAAATCACTCTCCATACCTGTCAGGTCATGACCTCGGTCCTCAGAGCTCCAGCTGATATAATTGACGAGTACCTGTGAGGGACTGATATAGCATCATCTGGAGGCATCACATTTCCCTGTCTAAGTCAGGAACTGAAGGAGATGTTCTGGAGATGGGAGAATGCTTAAACCGCTCTGTGTCTGGGATGAAGGGGAAGGTGGTGTACATCATTCTTGTTACTGGAGCTCACCGTTCTGTCTCTTCTGATTGAAGATCGATAATTATATTTTTTTAAATCACACCTCCGTTAGTAAGAACGCCACTCCCCCTAGGGCTGAGCTATGGTCTGTTGTTAGGGTATTTATCATTCTTGTTTATCTCCTTTATCGCTCTACTTTAAAATTTGGGACAAAGAAGAAATCAGCAGGTTTATGGACGGCTTTAATGGCATGATTTTACTGTGACTGTGAACATATTATCTTTCTAAAGTTTTCTGTCAGAATAAACAGAATCCTTTTTGTAGCACTGAATTCCAAGTCACCTGCCTTGGTTAAGCTGTCCTTCCTCCAACTCGTCTTCATAAGAGGATAGCTGGCTAATCTCATAATGAATTAAACTACGCGCTATGCGGTTTATGAATGTCTTGGCTGCTAAAATCATCAGTATATCGAGTGTTGTTGTGTTGTACAGTAAATATAAAAAGCTACACGCTCTATATTTCAAACTGGTAATATCTATATTTACTTTTGAATTAGTCTGGTTTATTCTGCTTCTGGGTCAGTCTCTTCTATGGTCTTCGGTTAATATTATATTTGTGTACTGAATATAGTTACTTGTTTCTTTAGAGTTTCGATCGGCAGGCAACGCGCTAAACGCATGGAGGCTTACTCTGGTCTACCGAATTAGCATAGCCCTATCCTTCAGTCACGTAGCGGAGTAGCGGAAGCTGATGGGTATCTGCGGACGCTGCAGTGGTATAAAAAAAAAAAAAAAAAAAAAAAAAAAAAAACTTGTAGAGAGTATCAAGCGGAGGAAAAAACGGTGTAAAACTAAGATTGTATAGTAGTTGAGAAGATTTGCTAAAAACGGTTTGCTTAAACTTTAGCACTTGCGAGTCTGTCCAGCCGGGATTCAACGAGTGGTGTGTAAAAGAGGATTTGGTGAGTTTAAATCTCTAGTGATAAAAAACGACTATTGGCTACTTAAGCTTGTGTACCTAAAGTTCGAGTTATGTGATACCTCGAAGGGTCTACATGTTGTTAAGTTAATTGGGGCTGTTTAAAGAGTGTTTGTGCTGTATTTGTTGGATATTCTGTTGTATACTTGCGGGCTGCGAGCCTAGAGTGTAGACGAACGCCCCATGTGCTGTTAGGCGCTATGTAGAAGCTAGCGCAGAGTCATTGTATGTGTGTTATGGTAAATACCAGAAGGAGCGGAATGTTTGGCTGTAACATGCCAGTAAATGTTTTTAATCTTCGCGAGTTGGGATTATTTTTCTAATGTGACGCTGTTATAATGGCAGGGCATGTTTTGTTATTTAGCACCCATCCTTTTCTCTTAGGCCTCCACGAATATGGCGATGGCTGAGTGGAGAGCCAAGATGGTCGACCACACTTTGCCGACCTGTGAGTCTTTCGAGAGCACCGCTGTGGGATTCGTTGATTCACAAATCTTTCCTAGTGACGTTGTTACGCAGTGCAAGTTTGTCTACGTTGTAATAAAGCACAGCGCTGTCCGATGTGCTTAAGCGCATACAGCTGATATTGTAATTACGCCGATGAATAAGATTCAGTTTTTACAGATATAGTATGGTGTGTAATTAATAGAGTGTCACTACATGGTGAATTGTAAAAGCTAGGGTCACTCAGGGCTCTAGACTAAGCGTGTTGTCACTGTGCGCCTAACGTTATTTCTCCTTAGTGTGCCACGCAGCACAAAAGATTAGGTCGCCTAAATTTTCTAACCTGCTATGCATCATTTACAGCGTTCGCTGTTTTATAAGTTCCATTTATTTTTTTTAATCGGCTATAGGGCAATTCATTGACTGTAAATGATTAGCGGGCGTTAGAGTCATGTGGGTCACAAAGTTCTTTATTTGAGAGCACAATTGTACACGAATCTACTTCTGAAAAAGTGTTGTTGCTTAAAGTGCATGCAGTGACTTGAATTTAACTTAAAACATCTCAGATAAATTAATAAAAGAGAGAATGCTAAATTCATCTAAAGTTACAAGTGTTTACAGGGGGGCTTTACACTGACATCTCATGGGCTCGAATGTCTTGTGTGAGCTGACCCTCCATTGCAGTTCGAGCATATGGCCGGCCTCAGTCATGGCCAGACTCCTGTAGTTTGGTCGCTTCTTGGGTCTTTTGTCCATTGCTAAACCTATTGGGACGCTGACACATGCTCGCATCTAGCAATCAAAATCTTCGCAGACTTGTCAAGGCCTCTACACTGGTTCTTAATGGCAGAATCTCGCACTGTGTCTGAGTGAGAGGGATGCTCTTAGTCGATGTCTGATTTGACGTGCCTCTCTGTGCGTTAGAGCTCCTCCTTCATCAAACTGCAGTGAGATCAGGGAGGATCCAGCATAATGTGTACAAGGTGGCAGATAGTTCTGGTTGAAAATACATTCATAGATTTATTTAGTAGCAGTGTGTGTGTGTGTGTGTGTGTGTGTGTGGTGTTTAGTATAGCAAAACTGTATAAGAAAAAACATCTTAAGACGTAGCAGGCTAAAAAAACATAAAACTGGCCATTGTACTCTAAGCAGTAGGGCTCTCTGTCGTCAACATGAGGTTCCCGAAGGCTGAGGTTAGGTCTTGTCTTTGTAACATCCTTGGCATTACTACTTGCAAGCCTACAAACCTTGCTTTTGCAAGCTCAGTGTTTACACGTCATTATCATATACACCAGCACACTATATGTATGTAATGCCGACCAGCTACCTTCTCTATGAGGATCTGTGGAAAGTGATCCAATGAGAAATGGCAAGGTCTCAAGGCACGCGATATAGCCACTAGTCGGCTCTTGTTCTCTGGCCAGATCTATCATGATTGAAAATGTTGAAAAAGGCATTGACAGCTCTTGTTTGTCTCAGTTAAGGCACTCTCGACCTATTGTAAGAACAAATACATTTTAGTAATATGAGTAACAATATTTCTCATCTAGCATTTTTATAGAAAGATGTGACTCTCACTTGCTAGGAGGCTCTGAATCTTGCTTTCAATGTTTTACATTGGATTTGATTGTTGCATCCATTACTTTAAGTATTTAGTGGCATGCAACACCATCTCCTGCGTCGTAGCTTTGATGCCTGCTCCTTTGTAGTGTTTTGTCTGTGTGTGCATAATCGCTATTAATATGATTGTGGGGAGTTGAATAGTTAGAATTTTGTATCCATAGCTGTTCTTTGTTAAATGGGAGACAGAACGCATCCATTATAGCTGAATTTGTAGACTGCCATTTCACTCCTCTTCTGTCAGCTGCCATGTCTTGCTAGACTTCTGACAGTTCTTCCTACCAGGCTTAGGGTCTCGCAGGTACATTGGCCTCTGTGGTCACATGCAGTTATCGCAAGCATGAAACTGCCTATTATGTCAATATAACAGTGCAGTATTATTAACAGCAAGCTGAGAGTATGACTCTGAGCACAATCAAATTTAGCACATGCCCTACTTCATCTCCTCTTACCTGTGGATATGGATGATTCTCATATCCTGCTTGAAGTAGGAGCTAAAGTTACTTTGATCCTCGTTGCTGCCGTTGGGTGCTTTAGTTGACCAGTTACCCCCCCCCCCCCCGTTTTTTAATTAAAACATTGGGCTTTGCTTTAGCTCAGATGGGCATCACTCATGGTCATCTGTGTCGCTACTGCATGGCAGCAGGATATTTTTCATATTTTTAAGTGATTATTGTTTTATTGAGATTATAGCAGAAATTGAGTCTCAGGTCTGAATGAGACTGTTTCCGCATACTTCAATATGAATATATAACAATATAAGAGTGAGGAGAGGCATAGACAAGCTAGACCAGTCATGAACACTGTACTGCCACACAAGTAGATTATCGCGAATCGTGATCTCTCACGGCCTTCACATGGACATGAACTTCATGGGGGGGTGATACCCATGTCCCTTTATTCCATAGGTGTAAGTGATTTGGGCAACCCTTTACAGGCTATGCTAGCTCCAGCTCATGCTGGGAGGCCTTTCACAACACAGTGTTAGAGAATGTTTTTATTGGAACTTTCTGACGCATGTCTCGATCTTTCGCAAACAGTAAGCAGCCTACAGTTGTTTATGATACTGTTGTATGGTTGAGATAGGCCAATATGTGGCTTTATGGAAGGCGTAAGCATCTGATTCATGATGGAAACTGTGAACTCTGATTATGAATGCTAATACATACGTTTTATTTTCTCTCATATTTTATTCTGTCTTTATCATATAGCCATGATGTGAAATCCTGAAACTGTATTGAGGCACTAGTCGGGGAAACCTTCAGGCAAGCCCCCCAGCCTTGACTCAGGACACATGCGGATGAGAATCCACTGCTGATGACCTTGTGACTAAAGCTAACTCTGTCTGACTCGAAAACTGGGATAGAGGTAATAGATGTAAAGGATAGAAGGGGGGAGAGCAGGATGATTTTCTAAAATGACTTAGCTGAATGTGTGTTTGTGTATATGGGCAAATAATAATTTTACGATTTGGCGACACAATTAGTTCCAGGTCTATAAGAATTTGCGCGTACACTACTCTTTTTAAGCCACGTTTGGTTGCTGATTTTTTTTTTTTTCTTTTGTATGTTCTGTGGGGGTGTCGCTCCGCCCGCTGCTTGCACAGAAACAAGAAGATAGACGCTTCAATTGTGTTTCCTTTAAAGCACTACTTTAAAACCCATTTTGGGGATTCTACTAATAAATGTAGCCCATGCTAAAAATATATCATATGATCAAACCTCTAAATATTGAAAAGCAATAATAACTTATCTATTTCATGTAGTTCCTGTGAAAATGAATACATAAGGTGTTAAATATATATAAAGCTTTCAATTCAATTTGAATGCACGCATAGCAAGGTGCTATAACGCGCTTTAAGGAGACGGCCTCTGCGCTTGGGGCCGCTAAAAACAATAAGAAAAAAAGGACAAGGGCATTGTGTAGTGGAAGGCTTGCCGGAGATCTAACATGCTCGAGCAGAGAGTAAAAGTGTTGGCGCACGGCAAACAGCCATTTCTGATGAATAAATAACTTAAAAGATTTGGAAAAATCACTCTCATACCGAATCGCATGCGAGTTTCGGCCGCCTTCTCTGAAATGTAATAGCGCTGGTTTGTGACAAGTTGTTTCTTCTTCTCTGACACGTTGGTTTCCTCATGTACAACTGTTGTGTGCATGCATCGCACCGTAGTCAAGTGTGAGTAAAGTTAGAGTAAAGGCCCAATCCCTGGATCTTGGGCCTTTAACAGTAATCCGCCGGAGCAATCCTTCCTTGCTGTATCAGTAGGACGGCTTGGGACTGCTCTAGGGTTGTTGATGTTTGAAACAGAACAAATTAAGTATCTGTTAAAAAAAAAAAAATAAAGAAAAAAATATAGGGGAATAGAAGCTACTTTAAGGAGTAGATCCATAGGACCTGCATGTCTTTCCTCTTTCCTCCTGATCCTGAACATATCGTGGATAGCAGAACTGTTCTAGAGCTATGATCTAAAATATTGAGTGAAAGTGTTAAAACTCACTCTAGTAGCCCAGACGCTTAAATAGGCGTCCGGCTCGTCGCTCGGTAAATTTTGTTGACTAGGTTTGGAATAAGTATTTTTACTGTATGTATGGGCTGCATGTGTCTATGTTAATTGTGGGGGCATCGTCAAATGAAGCTGACTATTAATAGGGAAGTTACGCAGGACACTTTAGTTTCGGGTCTAGAATGACAGACGGGTTCGCATTTCATTTGCCTATTTTCATTATTCATTTATTTCGTTGTTGTTTTCATCATGAGCTATAGATTATACTAGAGCAAATGCTTTCTGCTGAGAAAAATGTGGGATGGCTCGCTTGTTTCGGCAGCTTGCTCATGAGGATGATGATGAAGTAAACGGAGTGCTGGTCATGTTGGGTGTGGGTTAGTGTTTGGGGACCTCCTCTTAAGGAGTTTGTGAGTTTGTGGCTTTTTTCTCTGGTGAGAGCGAAAGCACCACTGCTTGGTTTTGCCCGAAATGCTGGGAGCTCTATGGGAGGATACGAGAGAAGAATTAACGACATAGTAGAAGGGAGTGCGGAGTCAGTATGGTCTGTGGTTAGTGTTGGGGACGCTTCCCTTAGATGAGCATGTGAGGTCTGGGGCTTCTCGGAGTGAAGGAAACTAAGCGGCTTTAGTGTGGGTACCGCCGAGGGATGCGACACAAAAAATGAGAAACTATTCAAAGAATCGAGTGTCCGATTCAATCTTAACACTGAAGGGCTTTGGCCTCGGTGCGAGCTGACCAGTGTATCCGATTTGGTGCTCTATGTTGAGCTCTAAAGTGGGTTTACGCTTAGGCACACCTTTTTTGGATCTCATTCATTTCTCGTATAGGGGTAAAAATTCCATCTACTCTTATCCTGCGGCATTCGAATCGAAAAAGCTAGTGTGTCAAGCCGCAACATCAGCGCATCATATGTGGCGGGGGCTTTAATCTGGAGTTGGAACGAGTCAGTATCTCGAAAACTGCGGACGGAGTTAGTTTGGGCGATGAACGGAGAATAAGAGAGTAGAGAGTGACCAGTGATATCTTGAGTTATGCATTCTTTGCAGTGCGCAACGCATAGTATGTCGAAAACTCAAAACATCAATATAGTAGCTGACTGTTGGCTGCTCTGACGAGTCTAGTTAGAACAGCAGTCTAGCTGATTTATAATACAATACTTCACGTATTAAAAGCCACATCTGTGAAATTATTAACATATACTACTTATTCATGCATTACCATTTACCACTATAGACTTTTCAAGCTAAAATTAAAATGCATTAAAGTGGAGTGGACATGGAGCACTTCAGCAGACTTCTTTCAAAATCATACTGTAGGGGCATTATAGCGAGGATTACTATAAAACATACGCTGGAAGTACATATAATGTTCATATAATGAGTATATTTTTGTTCAGTGCTAAAAATTGAGTGGACGACTGCAGTCTAACACGTCAAGGGCTAGGGTATGACAGGCAAAAATATGCTGCTCATATAAGGTAAGAAAATAATCCTTTAGCATTATACTTTGCGGGCTAGCCTAACCTTACAGAGAACTTAAAGGGGAGATGGAGGGCACTCGTGGTGAGCCAGAGCGGCGTCTGTATGGGAGACTAGGTGGTATGCGTGGATCGGACAGGGAGG
>JAMWET010006796.1:0-118901 GCA_024036415.1 Prochilodus magdalenae
CTCTGGTGCGGCTTTTTCACTAGCTAACTAGCTAACTTCTCAAGCTAATGCTAGGTAGGCCTAGAAACTCTTTCCTTTGCAAACTTACTCATTCAACATGAAAGCCTACTTGCTCATGCCTATTTTAAATAATTATTGTAATAAAAAAAAATTATATTTCTGTTATTATTATAGAATATATTTTTCCCGTTCCATTCCAGCGTCTAAACAATTGTAAAACTGTAAAGAAATCCACAGTTGGATGTATAACAGCACATGTATAATGACAGAAGGAAACTTAGGCAGAGCATTGGCAAAAGACTGGTATCTGCAGATCTAAGATCACATGTTGGAACACTGGAGTAGACAGTCACAGGCCTGCAGATGCAAGGCCATCTAGAGCTTTAAAAACATTCCTAAAAGACACAGATAATAAGTGCAATTCTATCAAAATGAAGCGTGTCACGTGCTCGCCCTTTTCAGGGTATTCTTTGGGTATTAGGAAACGTCTTTGCTGCTGATTTGTTTCATCTGTGCTGCTGATTTGTTTCATCTGTGCTGCTGTTGTACAAATTGTAGGGAATGCATTGTTCGGCAGCACTCAGTAACCGAATTCTTGTTGGAAAAAATGCTAAAAAGTATTTCTGCATCATTCCAGGATAGAAAATGTCTACCTTTAGAGATATTTTTAAAGGAAAGAATGTAACATTAGTAATGTTATTTAAATTTGGGTGAAAAATCACTATTACAGATTTATTCTGATTAGCTAGCTTTTGACTGATGCATGACTGAAAAACTACAAGCTATTGAAAAACATCTTTATAAACAATTATTTTTCAACACCAGGAGCATAACATGAAAAGTTTTTTTAGCTGCCCAAAATCTTTCTTCTAAAACACACGCTAAACTCAACCTTGTTAGAGTCACACACCGCCTGAATAAATGTACTGCTCTGTACACGCTCTCATTTATCCTAGGAAATAAATGCATCTGATAGCATCAGTAGGATATGTCTATGAATTACGCCTATCTTGAGCCAATAAGGCTTATGTTGTTGCTTGAGGTTAGAGATCTAAAACGGATAAGAGATTCATAATGAATTCTTTGGTCATTTCTGGTTTCAAAAAATGGTGAAAGAATAGATTATTATGATAGTATATTCAAATGATTTTAATGTTTTTCAGTATTTTTATTATCACATTTAATCAAGCTCCCACACAGAAATACAGCATATGTAAACCCCCAGCTGTTGAAACTCTGTTTCTCATTGGTCAGCTTTTTTGCAGCTGGAGTGTGTTAGAAAATGTGATTTTAATGAGCAGTAGAGCTCTTTTTCCACAGTGCAGTATTGATTGCTGCCTTGGGCAGATTTCTCTATATTTTTCTCTTTTGGCTGTCCGAGAGAAAGAATATGAAGTCCTGGTAGGCTTACCATCGGGTTTTGGAAATTTCCTGAACACCAAATTGATGACACTATTGCACTGGGTGGGATGATGGTGTTGTGGTGCTTCCAAAAAACATCCAAAGGACTGAAATAGATGCTAAATCTGTTAAACCCATCCTTTATTTTAAACATCGTTTGTTTAGATAAACTGCTTGATTGGGTGAGCAGTAACCCCAGGTCCCAGAACAGAACTACTGGGCCATATAAGGTGGAACAGGAGTCAAAAGACTAGAGTCAAAGACTACACAATGAAGGTTTTTATTATTAAAGGAGGAAAAAAAACACCAAACCTACTGGCCCTGTGTAAAAAAGTGTTTGCCCCCTAAACCTAGTTACTGCGGTAACTTGCAATGAGTCTTTGACAGCGCTGTGGAGGAATTTTGGCCCACTCATCTTTGCAGAGTTGCTGTAATTCAGCCACATTTGAGAGTTTTCAAGAATGAACCGCCTTTTTAAGGTCATGCCACAGCATCTCAATAAAATTCAGGTCAGGACTTTGACTAGGCCACTCCAAAGTCTTCACTTTGTTTTTCTTCAGCCATTCAGAAGTGGACTTGCTGGTGTGTTTAGGTTTGTCCTGCTGTAGGACCCAAGTTCGTTTCAGCTTGAGGTCACGAACAGATGGCCAGACATTCTCCTTCAGGATCTTTTGGTAGACAGCAGGATTCATGGTTTCATTTATCACAGCAAGTCTTCCATGTCCTGAAGCAGCTAAACAGCCCCAGACAATCACACTACCACCACCCTATTTTACTGTAGGGTATGATGGTCTTTTTTCCATGTTTCTTTTTGTTCCATGTTTTTGCCTTTGTGGATAAAGGCTCTCACTGAAGTACGAAAACTTTAGAAATGGCTTTATGACCTTTTCCAGACTGATAGATCTCAATTACTTTCGTTCCTGAATTTCTTTGGATCTTGGCATGATGTCTAGCTTTTTAGTATCTTTTGGTCTACTTCGCTTTGTCAGGCAGGTCCTATTTAAGTGATTTCTTAATTGAGAATAGGTGCGGCAGTAATCAGGCCTGGGTGTGGCTAGAGAAATTGAAGGTGTGATAAACCACAGTTACGTTATGTAGGTTTGGATTTTTTTTTTATCGTTATCGTTCAGTTATGGTTCATCCCTAGTTTATTTTTGTTGAGGTATTTTCACACTTATTTTCATAGAGTTAATGAGGCAAAACCTTCACACCAAGTCTTAATTGAGAAAAGGAGAAAAAGCTCTATGGAAAGAAGAGATAAATGCAGAGAGTGGTATCAATAAGGTTATGGCCAGTGCTACGTAAATATCCGTGGTAACTGCATCTTCTGCTAAGAATGCTCAGCCAACAGTGTGAGAATACCCATCGACTCACAAGAGCCAAAGCTCTGCCATCTGTGTTATGTGTGTGGAGTTTGAGGTTCTGCTTTAGCTCGGAGCTCAGAGCATTAAAATACTACAAGAGCAACCATGAGCTGGGATGTTATGTCTGTAAAGCTTTACTGCCTTGTCACAGCTTATCTTAGATATAACAGATAGTATATAGCTGCATAATACCAGTACTTTTATATAATCAAAAAAATCTTAAGTTATGAATAATTTATTGATAGCTCTAATTTTCTACAGTATATCTTTTCTTTTAAAAGGAGAGAAAATTATTCATTGCTTTTTGTATATCCGTCTATTAGACACAAGCGAAAAGCAAACTGAAACAAAAAATATCCCCTGGCGCATTCAAACATGTAAACCAAGTTATGTTTAAACCGTGAGTAGCATGAGTAAAGCTAAAGCCTTAATCTGATCCTGTTTTTGGCCAGTTCTGCATCTTTCTGTGTAATTTAAGCGAGCTTTGTTTGTGCATTGTGTGGGTTAATCTTGTTTAGTTTTTGAATTATACAGTGTCTGTATGATAGGCTAACTGTATGCAACTGCCCTTCAGAAAAGAATGAATGATGCTTAACATGTAGCCTGTGGCTAATGTTAAGTAAAGGTATGAGGCAGGGTTGAGTTGGCATGTTGGGTCTAAACGCTGTAAATGTCAGGCTCACAGCTGCGCCTGCTCCCTCTGGACCACTCTCTCTCCCCATCACTCCAATCTGAGTAAGTCACTCAGCCTGCCCTGAGGCCAACCTCATGGCAGTTAGTGTGACCTGTCTTTGTCCTCTCCCCTCCCACTCTGCAAAGCCCATGGTGGTAGGCAGCAAGCCCACACCATCCTGCTGTTCTGCAAGCCTGGGGTAAAGAGCTGAAGCAGTGGACTGTGTGCTGATGGAGGTATTGGTTCTGTTCTGAGTGCACGGTCAGTGGCCTTGGCTTGGCCTTATCTTTTTTTTGTTGTGTGGTCCCTGAGGGGCGAGGCTACTTTCCGATTGTGTGTGTGTGAGTATGGGGATTGAATGGATGGATTGGTAGATGTGTAGATGGATGGATGATTAGATGCTGGAAGCCATATCTGCTGCATCATTAACCTTGCTCAAAAGGAGACATGCTAATTTGGACATTTTCTCTCAGTGCCTGTCAATATGAAGTAATGTCTTTGCCTTTGGAATTGAAAATCCTTACTATTCCTAGGGGTAGAGCAAAGGCGAATGACGAGATAGGGAATCTCAGTTCTGCAGAACAGTGATTTGCCATAAAATTAGTTGTTTGTGATGTTGAGTGATGTGAAGCTCTTCGTAGTTACCGACTCTATACCAAGTTAGCAAGATTTGGATAATGCACGACTCCTCTGGAAGATGTTCCCTCATTTAGACAATTACTTGCCAAATGTAATATTAATGAAAATATCAGTTCGCATTGCAGCCATATCAGATTTGTTTCTCAAAGCAGGTCTTTTAAATTGACTACCTGCGCTGGTATTTACAATGATCACGTTTTATTTGTGTATCTGGACACCACCAACCTATTTGTAGATTTGACATTGTTGTTTGCCACAGGGAAACAATGTCTGAACAAGGCCTTATAGGAAGGCAGTACACTTTTTTCTGTCAGCAGCTGTTAACTCAGACTGCCAAGCACATTGGTGTTAATGTGTTAACTTTATTTTCTTATTAAATAAAAAAAAACATGTCATTTGCCTAGAGGCATTCAAACTTTGGACTGTATGTCCATGGTGTAGGTTAACTTTATAGGTTTATAATTACTGACTGTAGACGTTACTGCACAAGTTATCATCCTCCTCTGCCCTGTCCATCAATAGAAAAGGACCACCATAGGACTCCCACCTACAAGATATTATTTAGGTAGCGGAAAATTCTCAGTGCACCTGTGACGCAGGTAGCAGCATGGTTCCTTTAAACATCTCAAAGTCCCAGCTAAACTGAGAGCAGTCTGCTGAACCAAAAATATCCTGGGTTTGACCACTGATGAAGGGCCTAAGGACAACCAGAGGAAGATTCATTTTGCATTAGCGATGCACAGTGTTAACAGAATTGGCAGTACTGGCAGACATTTGCCTAAAAAATTGCTACTCGATAGATGTTCAGATTTTACCAGTATTTTAAACTGATATTCAATAACTGTGAATAGCAGGGTATTTAGATGTTGCTGGCTTACTGAACTCAAGTATTAATGCATTCATATTAATGCATCTCTAACACTCTACAAATGACTGTTGTGTTTGTCTGTAATGTTAATCCAGTTGGATCTGGCCCTAGTTTTCGTGTATCAGCATCAGTATCTGCATTGGAAGCTATGCACAAGAAAATGAATCAAATTACATTAGTGTGTACTGATTGTGCAAGGAAAAGATGAACTGTAGTCTTTATCTATACATCCATGGGATAATATAGTGACCGGTGATTGACTATTTCTGTGTCAGTATAAATCAGCTGAATATTTTTATTATGAAGGCACCAATTCCAAAACTTCATAGCAACTAATTTACACCCACAGCTTTCATTACGACAGTCATACAACCCCATTCAAAAGTGAGGAGATGTAATCTCCCTTTCTTATAACTCTGCAGCCAAGGCTTAGATGATCAGGTGTGTGTGTGTGTTGTGTGGGAGAATACGAGGGCGCAGATGTGTTTGCATGCAGAACAGATGATAAGGATACCAGTGGGATTAACACAGTGTTACAGCTCATTAATCCAGGTATCTCTCGTATAGAGCAGCTGTCTACACCGATCCTCCACAAAACCGAGAAAGAAAGAGTGAGTGGTGTTAATTAAAGGTAGAGCGAAAGAACCGAGGCATGCAGTGTTGCATTCAAGATTAACTAAGCATGGTGGTACAAAACAAAGAGAATAATATTTGTTTGAAAAAACGTTTTTTATAGGCATTGACCAGTGATGGGAAATTCTGATATTTTTACTGATCTGACTCTGTTGATCTGTCCATTTTAATAAATTCAGTCAACTAATTCATTTTTGTTTTGCACTGGGGGTGGAAGCTGCTCTAACCAAGCACACTGGATGGTTTGAACCCAAGGCTATATGACTGTGTAAATCAAATACACTGAATAAAACTACACATAGAAACAGACCTCTGTCTTTATATTCTGTGTGTTATAGTCTCTGTGTCTGGTCAATATTCTGCCTCTTAGGCTAACATTCTAACATACTGGTAATACACAAGGACAAGATTAAAAATCAAAATGTTCCTTTGGGGCTCATTGCAAAATCAATCAGTTCAAACTCTGAGTTTTTGTTTCATGTTCCCAGGTTCCTGTTATCATTCCGACTGCCGTCATAAGGTTGCAGTGCTCTCTGGCTTAGGTTCTTATGAGTCAGATCATTTTCAGTCAAATGTGTTCAGAAACTGGCTCACCAGCTGACAGATTGAGTAAAGTCAAACATGTTCAAGAAGGTTTTCCTTAGTCTGAAGACCGGCGTCTTTTGAAATTAGCTCATGACCATTGTCCGGTTGTTTTAGCTCAGCAGTACAAATCCATACCAGGAAACTTGAGAGAGAAAATGTACACAAATTTAAAAGAGATAATATACTGTAATCTCATCAGGTTAAATTGTGAAAGGTTAATAATAAAAGGTGACTTGCACCTCAGCCTATAAGGACTATAAGGAGAAAAACATAAGAATCAGTGAGTCTAAACATTATACCCATTTACTTAGATTAGCTGTGTATTACTGTGTATATGTGGATCATTGCTGAATTCTAGACAAACCTAGTGTCAAATACAACACAGAAGCATCCTTCTGCCTTTTTCCACTTTAATAAATCCATCTCCATTGCACTACTCTGACAATCTTGTCAGTGTTTGTATGTTTTCACGTCTCTGTTGGCCAACGCTACTATGCGTTGCATGTGAATGCAGCATAACAGTTCAGCCCTGTGTTTATTCAGTATAGGCCAATCATGCCGAAAGGTAATCAACAAGGGTATAAACTGCATAAACACTGTTAACACACATAAACAGTTCAGCTTTGCTTGTCAGTCTTTAACAGCAATGTACTCACTCCTCCACGGTAAGAAATAGTCATGTTTTCTTTCTGTCACACAGACATGATTGATGTAGTTGGACAGATAGTATTGTCCAGGTGTCATCTGCTTAATTCCATGTTGACAGAAACCTGAGATCTAATTATTTTCAACAAGATTAATAGCATTTACAGCAGCTCTGTTGGCTGAGTAGTTTTTACTTTAATTCTTAGTGAATGTAAACAGACTGGATCAGACAAGTCAAATTATGGTTTGTGCATTCATTAAGCTTCAGAGTCTGCTGATAGGATGTGGCAGAAACTGCAGATGAGTTTTGAAGATGATGCAAATTATATGCAAATCTTAATGACCTCTGTCTGAAAATACCCAAGCATTCCCCCGAGTCCCACGAGAAGGTGAACTAATAGTCTATAGCAAACTTAACAGTACAGGGCATCCACCTCTTGGATGCCATATTTTGGTTTAGCTTTACACCAAAGGCATATAAGGTTGTTGACGTTGTATTAAGTAGTGCATTTTGATGTTAAAACCATTTAAAGCCTAGCTTTAATGACCTGGTAACAGCCAGGTGTTTCCTCAGTTTATTTACACATTAGCTTAATGGGAGTTTTGCGAAAGAGTGATAATTCATAAATGCACACTCCAGCACTATGCAGATGTTGGTAATGAGCTGGCAAGAGCCTGAAAGCACCAATAAAAACTCTGTGGAATTGGACATATCAGTGGACCAACTCTCAGATTGGGCATCAATAGTTCATTGCCAGTGTTCGCAAAAAAAAAAAAAAAAAATGTGAGGGGGACGGTGTTGAAATTTGTTCTCAGCATGGCAGCACAGCATTCTCTGGGACTTCAAAAAGCATTCTCCAAACGAGGAGTAACATTGAGAACATTCACAGGGAGGAATATGGGGCGGCAAAATTAGTTGTATTTCTGGTATTGTTCTGTTGCAATAATAGAAAACCAAAGTACATTGGAGTTTGCATTACATGACTCACGTTGAAATGCCCAGTGCCATAACCATATAAAGAGTTTCCCTTGTCAGGAGGTTCACCTTGAATCATAATGATGCAGCAATCAAAAAGTCAATAATTATTATCAGGCCCTTTATCAGCAATACCTTCACTGAAACAATGCACATTGTTTATATAAACTGACCGTATAAACCTACCTATGAAATGAAACCTATAAATCAAAGCGTACCGTGCTTTATCCACATGGTTTAAAATGGCTCACCAAAATGCTAATGTTAAACTCCAATTACGTTTATCAGAAACCTGACACTGTAAGTTAGCGCCATGAGGTGAAATGGCAAAACCCAGCAGCCCAATAGATTTCTGGCATTTAAGCTTGAACAGGGGATGAATATCTTTCACACTGGATAGTAGGTGACAACAGCTCTGCATGCACACATAATAATCTTCGTTCTGATCACTGAAAGAAACTGGGCTTCTAGTTCAGGAAATGAGAGTACTGCTGATGATATGGCTTCTTTGAGAATGCCTCCGAGCTCAATGTGAGACGGACTCAAATTTAATAAAGTAATGACTGCTCCGGGATTCATAGTTATTTGATGCACTATATGACTGTCGAAACTTCCAGTAACTTCTGATGACTATGTACTACTCAGCACAGAACTTGATTATGCTCATGCTCTCAGGGAGGAAGCTGGAGAGGATACCTAGAAACTGAAAAAAATTCTCGCCTTTGAAGTAGCAGTCTCTACTCACCACAGCAAATGATTCCATTTCACTTTTAGCTTGTGAGATGCTGTGATGGGTGTTGACAAGCCTGGCAAGAAAGCTTTAGCTATTTTCCCCCAAATAGTCTGCAAGCTTAAAGCAATCCATCAACCAAATAATGCTAACATGACTCATAATAGTTCATAGTTAGAATCGTCTCATTTAGATAAGACAGCATTTAGATGCATTTTTGGAAAAAGGGTTCTTTTAACTGGGAATATACTCACCATCCACATTGTTAGAAACACCTACATTATAGGTGTACTACTACAGATTGGAGCCCATCTGTTGTTGTGCACAGTCTGTAGCCGTCTGTTGTCATGAATTGGTCACTTTTTGACCACATGGCTGCTGGTGACCAGGTTTTTGTGTGTGTTGTCAGCACAGCGCTGTCTTTTTTATACACCAGTGGGCCAGAACATTATGTCGATAGATGAAGTGAATAACACTTATAATCTTATAACAATGGCGCATGTGAGATGGAAATATCAGACAGCAAGCAAACATTGTTGGGTGTTTGGGGAAAGAGGGACAAACCATGGTATCCGAGTTTAAAGGCCATCCATCTGGTTTGATTTGACAAAAGGTCTATTTAATCTTTCAGTGATTACAACACACAGTACATTACACATTTCCGTATATAGGCCTGAGCAGTAAGGATGCTACAATGAACATGTGAGAGCGGTAACTGGATGCTCAATTGAAGAAGCAGTGGAAAAAAGGTTGCAAGGTCTGATGAGTCTTGTTCTCTTTTATATCATGTGGACATCATGTGCACTATTTACCTGGGGAATTGATGTAGACTCTGATGGCAGAGGCTTCTTTAGCAGGATCACACAGTCCAGCACACTGCGCACATAGTTCAGGAACATGACAAAGAGTTGAATGTGTGTGAGCTTCTGTAGAACGTTTTAAAACAGCTAGTCTGATTCATGGCATCTTCACTCACAGCACTCTAAAGGATCTACTGCTAACATTTTGGTGCCAGATACCACAGTACGTTTCAGAGATATGTACTGAAACTGTTTTGGCAGCACACAGAGGGCCAACAGCATATTTAATGTGTACATAGTGGTGCTTGTAAGTTTGTGAATGCTACAATAGATAAAGAGGATCAATTAAACAAATGAGGCACAAATAGTATACTGTAGTCACTAAGCACTGTTGTAAGTCGCTCTGGATAAGAGCGTCTGCTAAATGCCTTAAATGTAAATGTAAATGTAGTCACTACTAATTTGGTGTCACTGCTGTGCTGATCATCACCCAAATGATGGTCCCAAACCCCTGATGATAGAGGAAAACCATAATCAGCTACATCACTTGAGATCCCCTGTTCTGTCGCTCACTTTTTAATGAAACACACAGTGCTGTACAGAAGTCAGAGACCACCCTGTTTATTTCATTTCTAGTTATTCATTTTTCAGTGTCAGAGAAAGATCATGAGGAGATTAGATGAAAGATAAAAAGACAAAAGGCTGGAGTTCAGTAAATGATTAAATGGTATAGAGACAATGAGACTGTGCAAGACCTCGTAGACAACTGAAGCTGCTGTTATCAGACAAACAGTAAGCTTGCTTCAGTTCTGGAAAAACGTGTGTGTTTCTGTCCATCCTTACACTGACAACTCAAAGCCGTGTGTCTGATTGTCGAGAAGGATGTGTAGTTGTCAAGAAGCCATTATTGTGAAAAGAAAACAGATATAAAAGAAGGACTAGATCTATTTGCACTAGAACACCAAAACTGGACACCAGAGAAAGGATTATAGACTATAGATAGTTGTAATTGGGTTTATATGGATCATGTAAAACCGTGTCTTTTCCAAAAGGAACAGAAACTGTCAGGGCAAATAGTGGACAACCAAAGTTTTCTACTTATTTGTTGAGGCTTCTCTGTAATGTTCTGCTAAATGTTTTTTTTCTAATGCAGAGAAATTAATCATTTGTACTTAATGGCGGTTTTGACAGGAAATTAGAGAATCTCTGACATTTACGCAGTTCTGTACAATTGTTTTGTCCACCACAGTTATTACCACAGAGTCTACCATCCCTAGGCAGTGAGTTAGAGAATTATGGATGCGGACTGTTCCTTCTGTCCATGCCTCCTCTTCTGTCACACCTGGGCATTATGATGAAAGATATGCCCTCAGATCCATTCTCTAATACAGTAATTTAGCCTCTCTATGCTATATCTTATGACTCTGTTTGTCTCTCTCCAAAGTGCTGCAGAAATTCTTTGTGCCTTCCCAGGCAGGCCCAGTGATAATCATATGCATTATATGTTTTAAAATGACAGTGCTGATGATTCAGTCTAATAACAGAAATGGAGTGAATAATGGGATGGGGAGTAAAAATGGGCCAGACACAGCGTTCTGTGCATTGTATTTATCTGCATTCTAAAGGTATGCAAGTAGACTTGGACTTAGACGATGGACAGAAATTCAGGTCTTTCCAAGAACCGTTTTTTGTGTGTGTGTGTGATTCTGTGATCTCAGATAAAGCAGGCTTATCCAGAACCACTGTAACTGTAACTGTCGCACTTGCTTGATTTCTTGCCCACTGTTGTGAGTGTGATTGCTCCATTCTAATCTGTCGTATTTGCTCTTTCTCTGTCTTAACACCCCGCTCTCTCTCTCTCTATCTCTCTCTCTCTCTCTCTCTCTCTCTCTCTCTCTCTCTCTCTCTCTCTCTCTCTCTCTCTCTCTCTCTCTCTCTCTCTCTCTCTCTCTCTCTCTCTCTCTCTCTCTCTCTCTCTCTCTCTCCCTCTCTCTCTCTCTCCCCCTCTTCCTCTCTCTCTGGGATCTGCAGATGTGAGAAGTGAGGCAGCTTTGAGGATGCAGTTGAGTGACTGTTCTGTTTTTGTGCCTCCCAAATGAACAGGATTAAGATGAATAATGAAATCAAACAGAGACAGAGCCAGAGAGAGAGAGGGAAAAAGGCAGGCTTGTGTGTTCTCCTGCCTACCGGATAGAAACTTCGTCACCTCATTACCATAGCCCCTCATAATAGAAATCATATTCATGTCTTGGAGCACCTATGCGATTAGCAAATCTTGGTACATTATTTATTTAAAAGGATTTCAATGCTCGGCCTCGGCTCCATTATAACTTTGTTATTCGTGCTGCGTCCCTAAAAGGATTTTAACATCTGTTACACTCCATTAACCTGGTAGACAGACAGACGTCTTTGTTGGTGTAAAGACAGAGGAGAAAAAGAGATATCTACATGTCCTCCTTCTCTCTATGGTGAATTTATTCACTGTAAGTTTGGCTATGATTCTAATTAAGGGAAAGGACAATTGCCACCTGCCACCTTAATGTCAACAGGATGCGGAAAAGGCCGATCCAGAGGAGGGCTCATGAATATTTGAGATGTTCATGCCCGAAGGATATTTTACTCCTGAAATTCGAATTGCTATTCTGCTTCATCACCATCTTCTCAGTAGACTGTCCTTTAAGGGGCTGCTGTATGAAATTTCAGTATGCTATTTTTCACAGGATGGACAAAAATAGTTACAAGATTTCTGTTTTTCAAAACATTATCATATAGTTAAACCATTAATATGTAAACACAGTCTTTCAGGGCCCAGTTTCCCACAAGAAGATTGGAGGAGTGTTTAGTGTGATGCTTACTCCACCATTTAAAAAGCTGTTTGTTCAGATGCTTGGGCAAACTGGACCCTAAATGCTTTAGTTTGATGTAAAAACATGCCATTCTAGCAAAATTTACCAAACATTTACAACAGTGCTGATAGGACACAGACCTCAGAAGCATTTCTTAGAATGTTACTACACTAAATGGTTGTGGAAATATAACCTGAGAAAATTGTCCTGAAAGAAAGCCTTCTGATTTTTCCACTGTTTTACCATAATTGACTTTACTTTTGATTGTAAGTAAAGCATTAGTGTTACAGACATGGTAAAGACAACTGGTTTCTATCAACACCACTGTAAAAATATCCAAGGGAGTAGGTTTCTCTACACTGCACACCTTTGTGTCAGACCTCTTGGAATAACTTTGAGTACATCCCACTGACTGAATTATGTATAAATCTCCAAATTCTCCTTCAAACAGCTCTGATTCATGTGTTCGGAGCTATGTGAAGTTCACCATTTACGGAATTTGTTTCACAGGGTCCAGTGTACAGTAAAATCCGATGTCACGCTGGTGTATATTTTTAGGCTGGTGTATCTACGACTCAGCTCAAAATAGACATAGACGCAATATGTTGACCATCCGTGACGCCTTCAAACACTGCACTTGCCCGTCATTAAGACTGTACGGAAGCTTATTTCTGAAAGCTCAACCCACATCACTAACCCACACTGAAAAGATGATTCACAGCTTCTATACACAGAACTCTGAGGAGTCTGAGATTTGATCTTTGTGTTAGTCTCTACTGATGATGGCTGGCCTCCTTGGCCAAAAGCAGCCACCCGCTTCAGCTATTTCCATAAAGCCTGTTCTATACTCGGTTATCCTCCTTGCCAGTGTTCGAAATGGAGATCCTTTCCTCTCAGTGGGGTTGGAAATGAGGATTTGAACTCTCAATCCCAGCTCAGCTTATAGAAAAAAGGAGAAAACAACAAGAGCTTAGATGTGTTTGCCAGGATTTGAATATGAATTTATTCAAGGGCATGTGTGAAATCCCAAAGGCCTAACTGGCCTCAATCGATGTGCTCTCACTTGCCCTGCTGAAACAGGCACCGCCCCTGCAGACTCTGTCAATAATAGAAAGGTTCCGGCACATTCCCAGGATAGGCTGCAGAGTCAATACTCATTTGGATCATTTTGAGTGGCTTTGCTGCTCCTGGACAATTGGAACAAGGTGTTCTTCAGTCCAGCTTACAACACACTGTAACAAAATGAAAGAAGGATCCAGCTCACTGGTGAAGGAGGTCAGAAGGGAATGTGCTTGCTTAGCACTTCAACCCACTCTCAGTTCATGCAAATGAGCTTAGAAAACAATTTTGTAAGCTGATGCGATGAAGGCATTGGCCTTAGGGAACTTTTGGAGCACATAGGACATCATGACTCATAGTGTTTCTGGTATACTGGACCAGACTCATTCTTTGTGCAAGTTCCGAGCAAGTGCTCAGCCCTATAGTGCTACCATCATGATGGCACCTGGCTCCCTAGTGTCACCAAGCGCCCTGTATCACATTAACAGACTGTCGTCTGTGTCACAGAGCACAACAGCGCGACCAACGCCCCAGCTCCTCAGCCCGCATCAGTGGAACGCCACCAAGCTCACACACATTACTTTCGTGAAACGGTTGCTTTTCATATGTTTTCATGATATCAAGTTGTAGGCTTGCTAGCCATTACACTCATTTTAGTGACTGAAACGCCTGTTGTTGGCATTGTCAGTTTTTGCTAATTTTCTCATATACTTTATAATAAACCATAAAGAGAATCAGACAGTCGGATCAGAAAAATGGTCAATCATATGTCTCACTTGGCCTTGTTTCTCACAGTCAGTGAATCATCTTCAAGCAGCTAACCATGACGGAAACATGCGAGAGCTCACTTTGGTTTAGAGCAGCATTTCGAAGCCCTGGACCTGCAGGCACCCTGCCCTGCACATTTCCTTGATTTAACACACACCCTGCAAAGAGCTTGTTAAATAGATGGCTGATGAGTTAAATCGGGTGTATTGAGAGCAGGGAAAAGACCAAAATGTGCAGGACCCGGGTTGAAAAAAAAAAACACTGGTTTACAGGGTTGAATTGTGCACAGTTGTGTTAATTGGAGGCTTTACACATGCCACAATACACCATAAACTCTTTCAGTGCTAAACTCTTGTGCTTATATTCCCATGGGTTTATGAGTTTCAGATAGTTAGTGAGCACGTTTTAAGAAATGAAGACAACACATTGTACAGATACAGCTAGACACTGCATGTGAACCAGAGATACTCATGAACACTGTCACACATTCTTCTTCCTGTATGTAAAAAGTAATACAGTTTGGATATAATGAAATGATAAATTTCATTATATAAAATGTATATATAAAGATAAAATATATAACAAAACACATCATGAGACGTCCTTCCACTTTAATATCACACACATAGCTTTGCAATAATCCAACCATCCACTGTATTTCATGAGTGATTCCTCTAGATCTACCAAATATGAACTCCAAATAGAGCTGTCTGTATAGTTGTCCTGTACAAACTGCAGGTCAAACTTTTAGCGTTTTTAGAAAAATGTTCTCTGCCAGCTTTTTCTCTTGTTAACAAAAACCATTACAGGTATAAATGCACAAAGAATGTGCTACCTCGCAGGGCTTGACCCTCAGCCTACAAATGTGACCTCAAGTTTCAGTGCCTTCACAATGATGTACATTGCAGCTTAACACGAGAATTTCCTCAAAATTCAACCCCTGACAGATTCTTGTGAGTTAACACAGGCCTCAGGCGTTGCGCAAGCCTAACAGCAAAACAAGATATTGCTGTGCATTAAAAAAATTGTCATAAAGTCTCATCCATGGCCATTCCTTACCCCGTTTCGGTAGCATGCTTTTGTTTTTCTCTTCGTCAGCAGCAGAGACCTGATAAATAAATGACCATCACATTGCTTAAAGTATTTATGAAAGATGAGTCTGGGGAAGATCGATAGTGTTTGTGTGCTTGGACTGTGTCTAATTGAGGCTGTTTGGAGAAGGGAGGCAGGGACATGGAGTACAGGGCATTGGGGCGATGAATGGGGCCAGGATGTGCTGACACTGCTCTCTTGCTTGTTCTCTCTTTCTGTCTTTCTCAGGGCTATCCTTGCCCTAATTAAGTCCTGAACACTGTGCCCACACCACTGTTCTCCTATGTGGTGAGAAGCTTTAAGAAATACATTGCTTAAAAGTGACTAACATGCTTGAAAGCTAATGAGGACCTGTTAGCATGATGCGATTTGCATTATGCTAACTAGGCCCCCATAGTGTTCATTATTCATGGAGCCAACCAGGCTCAACTAGCAGTCATTATTCATAACGCTAACTTGCTCCTGCTGAATCTCTGTTATTAGCAGTGTTGCCTTGCTGTAAATTCATCGACCATAAATGCATTCCTGCGGAGTCTCCCTGTGGGTCCACATGAACTCTGCAGGAGTTACTTATGGTTACTAATGGTGTTACTACCTAGCTAGTTTGGGAGGAATGTAGAGATAGGCACAGCATTGTTCTTCTTTAAAAGTAGTAGTGATGGCCTCAACTTTCAGACCGCCTGTAATTCTGTGCGGTTGCTTGCACTTACAAGACTGCAGTGCCGTCTGTTAAGCTGTCAGTTATGGTGACACCTCGGGCAAGCTTCATCCTTTCTGTCAATATGGGCAAAATCCTGACAGAAACCTTAAGCATCCAGCGAGGAAAAGAAAAGTGTAGCATGTGGAGAGCTGTGTATACACCAAAATGTGTGTTCAGAACAAACTGCTTAGTAATTTCTCCAGTTGTTTCTTGCTCAAGTGGATTTTCATGACCCAGTTAACTATGCAGATGTTACGTAATTTCCTGCAAAACTTTCTTCAAGTTCTTTAGTTTCTTTTTTTAGGTGAATGCGTGGCCCAGAAATGATGCTTTTCAAGTTTGGTTTTATGCTGTATAAAGAAGAATTGACAGCGGAGACATGCCTGTCCTACTCTTTTTTGCAGGCCATTGCTCTTTGTAGTGCCATTCTTTGTTTTTCTTACAGTGTTACATAGAAGAGCTTTTATGTCCTGTGTTTCGTGGTGTGTTAGCTGTATTGCCTTTGGAATGGAACTAATTAAGAAAGATTGGTGTCTTATAGACATATCTAAACCTCTAATAATCCAGTAGTCAGATTCAATAAACCAGTCAATATGTCTTAGTTAGCATAATCCCACCTAAGTGTCCTGATGTATGTAACAGCTACAGTATGTAGCCCACCAATATGTTTTTTACTGTAGCCAAATGACCCTGAGTGAAAAGCTCTAATCACCCTGTCTGTCACTGTAATCGCAGAGCATGTACTACTATCCGTCCGAGCCAGTGGACCAGCCCTGAGCAAACTTGCGGGCCTTTTTAATGAGAGCCAGTGAGACATGGTAATGTCATTTCCAGTAAAAGAACATAGTGTAGATCAAAACCATTTTGATCCACATGCCTACATTTCTTCTTGACTATAGTCCTGGGATTAACTTGAGCCTTGAGTCAAGTCTGTTTCATATTGTAGTTGGCCTTTACTGAGCAACAAGTCTCATGGCTCAATATGAATGCTGGCAACACCAGTAATAGTAGTAATTCCTGTATCCTGAACGCTAGTTATATCAAGAACAGGGCAGCATGGTGACACAGTGAGTAGCACGGTCATCTCACAGCAGGAACGCTATGGGTTCGGTTTCCCAGCGGTGTGAGTTCTTTTGTGTGGAGTTTGCATGTTTTCCCTGTCTGCATGAGTGCTCTGATTTCCTCCCACAGGTTAAAGACATACAGTCAGGCAAGTTAGAGATGCTAAATTGCTACTAGGTGCCAATGTGTGTGTAAATGTGTATGTCTGTATGTCTTCCCTGGACAGGTCTTTCCGTGCTACCTAAAACACCATACTACAATTCCTCCTCCTTTATTTGTTACAAGATTATGTAATCTCTTAACTTATCGCCAGCCTACCAGCAAGCTTCACAGGCCCTCTAACCATGAATGGGTCAAGTCTACCAACTTGTACTTTTGACTTTTATAATGGGACGCTGGCTTAAATAGAAAAAGCAGAATTGATGACTTTGTAGAAATAGCCTCAGTGGTGTAGGGCCAGAACTTGTAGTAGTGCTAGAGTGGGCATAAAGGTGAATACAAATGTACAATAATAGTTAGTGTTAAAAAGTAAGTAATTGATAAATGAAGAAATAGATATTTATATAGATACTTTTTGGCAAGGCACATCAGCTCTATGTTCACAGACGGAAAAATGAAGCATATCAAGAAAAGACCACTGTCCCTACTGTGAAACATGGAGGAGACTCTGTTATGTTCTGGGGCTGCTTTGCTGCATCTGGCACAGGGTGTCTTGAATCTGTGTAGGGTACAATGAAATCTCAAGACTATCAAGGAATTCTAGAGAGAAATGTGCTGCCCAGTGTCAGAAAGCTTGGTCTCAGTCGCAGGTCATGGGTCTTGCAACAGGATAATGACCCAAAACACACATCTAAAAACACCCAAGAATGGCTAAGAGGAAAACACTGGAAGTGGCCTTCTGTAAGCCCTGACCTAAATCCTATTGAGCATCTTTGGAAGGAGCTGAAACATGCCGTCTGGAAAAGGCACCCTTCAAACCTGAGACAACTGGAGCAGTTTGCTCATGAGGAGTGGGCCAAAATACCTGCTGAGAGGTGCAGAAGTCTCGTAGACAGATACAGGAATCATTTGATTGTAGCGATTGTCTCAAAAGGTTGTGCAACAAAATATTAAGTTAAGGGTACCATCATTTCTGTACAGGCCTGTTTCAGAAGTTTATGTTTTTTAAATAATTCTGTTGAAGCATAGTTGAAAAGCATTGTCTGACTTTCATTTGTTCATTATCATAGAATTTTTATTTATTATTACCTGTGTCAAGTTTAAGTTATTTCTGTTACCATTGTGGGTTTTTCTTTCATTAACCGAGGGGTACCAACAGTCTCCATGTGTGTATATCATATATCTGCAAGTGACATGCCACTGGAAGGTGGTTAATACACGTTGCAGCATTTTCTACTCATACCAGGTAGAAAATATCAGGTAGTTGTATCAAGTACCAAGTACTGCAGACACATTGCCATGAACTGTACATCTCTTCTGGTTTAAAACCAAGAGAAAAGAGCAGGCTACTTTGTTATTGTTAGAGTACTATACACGGTTTGTGTTCACAACACATAACGGTCTATTTGTAAATAATTCCCAAATGTTTAATCAAAATCTTCAGATCTGGTGAGATCATTTATTAATATTAATCACAAGAAAGAAAAAACACATCAGTTCAGAGTGCCACATTGTGCACATGCTGAAAATGAAGTGATTTTACTCTAGCATTAATTAGCAGCCTGGCACAGAGTTTCATGAACATATTCCCAAAACTATTCCTGGAGGATCATGGCTCTGCACATTTTAGTGCTCTGTCTTCTTTAACGCTTGCACTTCGTCTCAACAAGAGGTTATTAATGAGCTGATTAGTTTGATCAGGTGTGTTGGGTGCAAGGAAGAAAAATGCTAAAATGCTCAGAGCAGTGGGCCTCTTGGGCCAGGTCTGGAAATAGCCTCGGGTTAATAATTGATTTAATAAATAATTAACAATATTTGAAATAAGAGCCAATGTAATGGAAGGTAGCATTCATTCATTTTCCTTCTTTTATCACCTCATCTTTATTTCAACTTTATTTCAACTTCCATTCCCTTCCATTCCACAGGATCATTATAAACTGTGGTTAGAATATAGACAATAGAAATGATTGCACACACAAACAGGCTTTACAAGCACAAACATCACCCGCTGATACTAATTATTTACGCACGTACACACTTTAAAGGCCTCTTGTAGAGATCATAACACAGAGTACATGCAAATGATACAAAAATAATCTAGATCTATTCTACAGCAGAGAGCTAGCCCAGAGGAAAGGGTCTGAGGTCTCAGCCTAACAATATTTCGTTTTTTCACAAAACATATATGGAGAACCACTGGATGTTAACAGCATTACATGTTATCTGTCCAGAATATATGTTTACATTATAAATTCACTTATTTGTTTAGAATCTAAGCTACTTATCCTGCTGGGTCACAGGGGTGCTGGAGCCTATCCTATCACAGGCTACCATTTTATCCCATTCACCCACACTCACACCTAGGGGGCAATTTATTATGTTCAACTCGCCTGACTGCATTCCTTCAGGCTATAGGGGTAAACCAGAGCACCCTACGGAAACCCATGCAGATATGGAGAGAACATGCAAACTCCTTCAATCCCAGGTCCTTCTTGCTATAAGACAACAGTGCTACCCATTACTGGCCTACATCATACTGTAAATGATGAAGTGATATTGGAAACTAACCCATTTGGGAATATGATCACTATGTCTATTATAGGAATGTCACAATAAGCATGTTATTGTTCTTGTTATTGAACATGTCATGAGAATAAGTGCTGTGAAACCAGTAAAGTTAGATTTCATGCTCTACAAAGCATGATAACAGGAACGGTTTCTGTAATTCCACACTGCACAGTTCTCTGAACTTGACAGAAACTGGTTTGGTGAGCCATCCTTGGATGGTTTAATATCCAGGTTGTTTAATCGTGCTTCATACCTTTCAGTTGCATTTACCTTTCAAGCAAAGAAAGCAAAACAAACCTCACCATAATATCACACTTTTTATCTTTGCCTATATCTGTGTAGTGATACGGAGTGTCTATACCGCCCCCATTGTTGTGTCCCAGGTAATCACTCTCATTTGAACGACGTTATCAGCCATGTCATCAGTGTCACTTGAACAGTGTGGTAGTCGGAGGTGTTTCCGGTAACTATAATGAATGTTTTGGGATCTATGTAGTCAATAACTGACTTTAAGACAGTAACAGTTCAGGTAGTACACAACAGTTAGCAAACGTATCGAGCCGTGCTACATAATGTCCGTTTGATATCAAGCTATTCATAACTTCACATTTTAAATTACTCTTTATTGTTGCTGCCACTTGCAATTAAAGCTGAAACTGACAGCAGCACAGCAACTTGTTGTTGTTTCAACTAAAAGAGTAAAGTGTAGTCATTATCCACCATGATCATTTTTTCTATTCAGTATTTAGCAACTTGCAGTTCACCTGTCAGGAACTGCATGGAATAATCAATAGAAAAGTGACATACCCTTAGCAACTTTAACAGTCTGACATGCTCAAAACATGCCATGGTGCCATATGTGTTCCCTCCGACTGCAAATAATGATGGTTCTAACATCTCTACAGAGTCACCTCTAGACTACATTATGACAGAAACTTACGGACAATGTCAAATACCTTTTGTAAACAGTGTTTTGGGTGTTTTTTTGGTCATCTATATTGCTTAAGCATGGCCCAGGGAAGCACTTCTTGGGCTGTTTGACTTCCATGGCCTTTCTACCAGGGTAAAAGGTTTTTCAGCGTTCCAGCAGTGGAAACATGGCTTATGATATTCCGCTCATGCCAGAGAGGTTGATTAGAATGCAGCTATGCTCAGATGACACGGCACCATTACCACTGAATATGCATAAGCCTTCACTTCAAATACATCTTTGTCTTAGCCCTAACAAACAAGGACTACATTTTTGGCTTGATCAGCCTTTTTTCTTCACAAGGTCCCTGAGCTGTGAAGGCTGAGGGCAGTATAGAAAGAGCTGCCAGCAGAGAAGAAGGGAGAGGCAAGTTTCGTGCCACGTGTGTATTATCCCTGCCGTAATACGTGCTGGTGATGAAATCAGCTGCAATTTCCAGCTTAGCTATTTAAATAAGCAGAGTTCTGTTGCTATATATAGAATATCAGGGCTAGAATTGCTACTAAATAGTGTCGTCTCTCTAAATATGCTATATTTGTCGATTTGCTACCATGTGCTCGGGTGAATCATCAGCTAATTAGCAGACTGATTAAATTCAGTTGTGGGCTGGTTGTTTGGACAGGGATCTGGAACTTGGCGTCAGTACTTGCAGTCAAAGATCGGTTGGGCCAGAGGGACAGGCCTTTCAGTAATTATATCTGTTTATGGGGACACTCACTGCCAGCTGACCTCTTGCCACTTGGGAAATGAAGGGAGATTTGTGCTGTGTCATTGTGTTGACTGGTCAGTGTTTGAGGGCAGAGGGCAGTCCAGAGAGCATTTTATTCTAGAAGAGGCAGATAGTCTCACGTTTTTAAATAAAGGGCTTGGTATTGTCATATGTATATAAGCAAATGGAAAGATCTTAAATTTAGTCGATATGCTGAATATGTGAGATTAAATTCTTTTTTTTTGTAAATATTTCATTCTGTTGGTAGGTCATTTTTCTGTACTTGTTTCACGCATTACTTGAAATTGGCACAGTTATCTGCACTATTAAATAATCTTATAAAATTCATACAGCTATCTCAGAATGATACATTATGACAAACATTCACCTTGTGTGTGTAAGGTGATAGTAACTTCAGGCCTCTGCAGTTGGCACTGCCAAAGATGATGGGGAAGATAAATACCTGTGACAGGATGAGTAGATTGAGAAAATGGGGTACAGTGCAGTGAATGTCTCATTCGGTTTGTGGAAAATGGGTCAGAAAGCAGATGTCAATGAGTGGCTAAAAGGAGTGTTTGCATTCGAGCATGCCAAAGGCCATAGTGTGAATTAAGTAGTTGAATGTGCAGCTGTTTAACAGTCATAAAGGTCTTCCAGCAATGGCTGAAGTCCTAGTCTACAGGAAATTCTCCTCAGAATTGTGCAGGAAAGGCATCCGACAAATCTGACAATTATTTGATAAAAGAGTGGCTGAACAACCAGAAAGGTCCACACCATGCTAAATTAATATGATGAAATTGAATTGATGTTTTTTCGTTCATGGGGGTGTATTTGCTTTTCAGTGTCTGGTGAGCTTATAAATTGCCTACATTCAAGATATTTTGCTTACTTTATCCATGTGATATGAGCATTTTCTTAAACTCAGAAATTGCTATTATAAAATTGTGCGCTAAAATTGCAGAAAATTGACCTTTTTTTTTTTTATATCTGCAAAACACTCATTTGACCAAGAGTGTTCAAACTTTTGCACACAGGGGAGTTACTTTGCAGTTGATTTGAATGTTGATGGCAATATGTGTTTCATATATTGCTGATATTTTTGCACAGTGTTAAAATTGCAGGTCATTGATATTGGTCACTGGTAATGGCCAACCAGTATTAGCAGTGTCAGCGGAAAAGTTCATCTAAGCTTCAAGAAAACAAATATTTATGTAAAAGTTCAGTGAAACAGTTTTTTTTTTTTAAATAAGGTACACATCTTGGTTGTCTTTATTGTTAGTTTAAAAGTCGACAGCTACATAAGTGTTATTTGGAAACCTAAATTACCTTAAATATGTATTTTTGATTTTATAACATACCTTCTTTTTTTATGAACTGCATTTTTTATATAACCTTTTTCTTAGATTACTTTAGGCTTTAGATGCAGACCAGGTTAGGATAGTGTTATTGATAGAATAAAACAGGTTCTAGAGAATGTAGTAGTGATGCAGATAGAAGTATGTAGGAGTGAGGGAGGGAAGAAGAGAGCTTATTAAAACCGAGCTGAAGAACATGGAGTCCTGCATTATTGATGGTCTGGAGAGGAAGCAGCACGTGATTAGTCAGAGGAGAAACACTCAGCTCGGCAATAGATGAGGCTTTCTCCTGCAGAATTACTGCTCTCACACACCACACAGTCATCCATCTGCTCTATTACTCTGCATATGCTTCCAGCCTTCTACTCCAGAAAAATTTGTAAAAGTGTAGTGTAGCACAGTTAACCAACATCTAGAACTGGGCATGTACATATCAGTGTTGTGATGAATGTCACAGTACAGTACAGTACAGTATGTGGTTTTAAACATATTGTGGACATCGTACCTGTAGGACCCAACTGTGTGTTCCATTACAAAGAAAGCAAATTTACCGCAGCACAACTGTTAGTTCTTCTCTGTTCCAATTTGTCTGATGTCTGACAAAAATAAATAATCACACATTTCTTGTAAGAATTTCAGAATTATATTTTTGCCATGTCACTAATTTCTGCTAGCAATACTTTAATGTTCTGCACTTTTGGAGTACAGTAAATCATCAGATATTGGTTTGAAATATTGACTAAATCTAAACATCTGTCCAATTCAAAAGTATTTTCTGAAGCTGATATTGTTATAATTATGATATAGCTGTGCATTAGGGTGGTGTAATTTGATGTCAGCAATGACAATGACATGTAACCTGATGACTATGCATAAAAGCATTAATCAGAGTATTGTTGAATGAACCATAAATGTATATCAAAAGGAGCTCATAAGTGTTTGTTTATAGCAACATTCAAAACAACAGGTAAAACGGTGTTGGTTTACTGAAGATTGTTTTAATTTATTATGTAAGCTTTATTAATGACTTTAATTAAAAAGTTTATGGTTACTTGAATAGTAATTGAAATCTTTTATAATATATTGTGTTGCTTGTTTTTAGATAAAAAAAACACTAATACAAACAAGTAAATATTTACGTGTCTGCAACCGATGTACTCTTTTATCTCTCTCTCTCTTTCTCTCCCCCTCTTTCTTTTCAGAACAAAGTGCTCAACGTTGATGGGGTGAAGGTCAAGCTTCAGGTAAGTCCCATTCTCATCCCCAAAGCGGTACTATGTCCAATCGATTCCAAGCACTATAATTGTGCTTGTGTTGAGCAAAATGTGCTTTTAGCTTTAGCCCAACAGAAATGAGTCATTGAGAGAACTTGTACCTGGCTGATCTTTTCACAAAGGCTCTAAGCAGTGCTTTTATGTCTCTCAGTGAGTGCTTGAGTTTGTGTGACATGCCTCTTAAAGATTCCTCCTGCTTTTGCGTAAATATAATCAGTGTCCTCATATGGAGACAAATGTCCTATTAGTGCTTACTAAGACTGAGACAGGCTCTTCTCATTAATTTTGTACGGACTATTAGTCTCATTAGCTTATTCTCCAGATGTCTTTTTCTCTCTCTCACACATACATAATAGGCTACATCCCTTGCTTTACTGTGCTTTTTCTTGTTTTAGTTTTCTTTTCTTTTTTTTGCTTTCTACTCCTGGTGAATACAAACCTGCAATTATACAAGTTGTTGGGGGAAAAAAAGAACACGTAATTAGGCCAGGGATGGAGGTTTTCACCGTGTGATATGTTCATTTCAGCTAATTGGCTTCGAGCCCCCGCCTCACGCAAATGCATACCAAGCAACTAAAGCTCTGCTCTTTCCTAGAGCCACATAGGGTGAAGCCACATGGGGTTAAAAGGGATGAAACTGTGGCAGAAGTCACCTGATGAAGTGAAAAGCAACAGGGGAAAACAGCCTGCACACGCATACATGCGTAGGCTTATATATACACAAGGACACTCTGCAGCATTGAGTGAGTAAAAGAGCGTCTCGGAAGGAAAGCCTTGAGGGTGTTTCATTAGCAGAAGAAGCACCGGCTGTAATCAGCGTCACATCACCTCAAGGAAGGAGAGGGGGCGAAGTTCGTTTGTCCGCAGGGGAAATAAGTTATGGGGAAAAAAATGACTGATGAAGACGAAAGGCCTCAATTACTAGTGATGAGGGCTGGAACAACGGGGGCAGAGTGCCGCTCAACATCAATTTATATCCGTGACTGGGGCTGAGAGACACCGCCACCGTTAGTCCTGCATAAGCAATCCAGCTCATTTTGCCTTCTTACAAGCAGGAGGGAAGCGAGAGACATGTAAAGAGGAGCTGACATTTGAATCTGTCAAGCCTTAACTCTAGCTTCAGATATATAGAGTGGAGAACTATATGTTGTCTGGCAGGTACACTTACCATGTACCCGCACTTATTACCCCATTCATCAGAAGCACCCTGCATATAGATGCAGTCTATAGCTTTATCTTTTGCCGCACAATTTATCAGCTTTGTATCGGTGAAAATGAGTCACCGCTGAACATGTGCTATTTGGATTTTATCTACCTTCTTAATGCAGTCGATGAATAAAGCTGAGCATAATTTGTATTAGCCATACTTTAGCCATTCGTCTGTGATCAGTATCTGACCACAGCACCACTAATCAGAACCCCAAAGACTATTCTTTACCCCATTATTAGTAAAATGATTTTCCCATTTAGGCTGATGCAAAAACATGACAAATTGTCTCTTTTTTTGGCATATATGAAAAATGTATAGATAGAGAAATAGAATATTGATAAAACCTTGATAAAAAATATAGTGAGAAAATGCTTATTTAATCAAAACTACAGGGAGCTGCAATAAGAGCACTGAATCCAGAACAAGTACAAATGGATAGCTTGTGAATATATGGTTGATATTTGAGAGAAATTATTGTCCAAACTTTTTTGTCCAAATTTTGTGATTTTATTAGAGGTATAAAACATGTTCATTAATATGTTACTCTAGCTATGGGGCGATGCCACTACTCATTGGGCTACCAAGCCACCAGTGATGTAAAAAATAAGGGTTATTAAAATGTACAAATATCGATTAAACAGGCAATGTCACAAAGAGGCCAGATTGTGCTGTTTTTGCCAAATGGAAAATAGTGCAGTCAAAAGGCTGCATGGGTGACTACATGTACAGGGGTGAGAGCTGGAAACAGACAGGCACACGTTATTTAGACATCTCTGACAGGTCTGTATTAAACGGTTACTGCAATATTCCTATGCGTTTTTAATGCCGCCAATATACAGTAGTATCAACAGTAAACCACCATACAGTCACATATGATGGATCTACATAAATTGTGTTACATTTTTTTAATGGTTGGTTCATTGTGTATAGGATCAACTGCTGATGTCTTTTGAAAAAGACTGGCACTACTTCCTTTACAAACACATTTCATTTGAACCAATTTGAACCCGATCAAGAGGTACTAGTACAATTTATTACCTCTCCAAAGTTGGAGAGTAAGCAGGACATACAATACAGGTCTCTTGTGGTCTCTTCTCTACTGTGGAAGCAGGATTTATAGCTTCCTCCCTGTAGGCCAGGCACAGAGACAAAGAGAACATCGTGTGAACCTTTGAAAAGGTCCTGAGAGTGAGCAATATGGAAAACAGTTAACACTTAATGGAAGATGAAAGCTAAACATCCTCTCATCTTTCCCTCTCTGCTTCTTCAGATCTGGGATACTGCTGGACAGGAGCGCTTCCGCAGTGTTACTCATGCCTACTACCGTGATGCCCATGGTGAGATATTCATGGACATTTCATGTATTAACCACAAACAAGAGTTTTGGTAATTCTGACATTTCCTTTTTACCGCTCAGAACAGCAGCTGTTCCCATTTCTGTAACACGCAGCTGTAGAGTTCAAATGCAGGCTAATGGGACTATGTTCAGGTTTACAATGCAGGTTTATTTATGCATTACCACCAGTCAGGTGGTAGTTTGACAACCTGGTAGTTTGACAACAGGAGAGTACTCTGTCCTCCTATTGGTCAGTATCCTGTTCTTTGATATTGACCAATAGAAGGACAGAGTGTCTCTTTTGCACATAGGTGCACATGCCGTGAACCATAAATAAACCGTGAAGCGAGAAGGATGCTGTTGTTGCAGCTGTCGGTTCACGTATATAACAACAACACCTGCTGTGTGTAACAGTTACAAACATGTTACCAAAATGCTAATGGCTAACCACGAACCACACAGCTGTAAAACACTGTAAAACCACCGTGTAAACCAGCAGAACTGTTCTTTACTAGTAAATACAACCGTTACCTAATGTTCTGTGGTTAAGGAAAAAACCCCTCATAAACTGTACTTCTGGTCTACCAGAAAAAAAAAAACCCTCATACCAGTTTCAGGTATCTCTCTTTTCTTTAGCCCCCATTGACAGTATCAGGTATACCTCCTCCTCAGTGACCTATGAATGCACGCAAGGATGTGATTGTCGTAGTGCTGCCAGTCTCCTAAACCTGGGCTAACCCAGTCCAGAACCTTCTCAGAGCTATGATACTACTAAAACGATCTCTCTTGTATCAGACAGTGTATTTGTAACTATTTTTAATAACATTTTTTGTTTTATGGAATTTTATGGAAGCATTAAACTTATAGATGCCTGATTTCTATCACCACCACTGTAAACCATTCTGAATCATTAATTTTCTCTGGAACTGTATTTCATATCAAACCACTCTATATAATTTAGTTTACATATTATAGTGGTTTAATTATGCAGGAATTTAGAACATCACTGCGATTCTTCTTCTGTGCAGTATGTATATATGTATATATATATTTAAAGTAGTCTTACAGGAACAGCCCAGCATTTTTCGGTCTAATGTGTTCTTCCACCTCCATACACAAAGGTGTGAGTTGTAATCATGACAAGTGATGCAAGCACATGAGAATAAAACACACGCATGCATAAGCATGCATTTGGACACACACGTTTGTTAATGTGAATTGTGGGGTCATTACAGAGACTTCCATTTATTTAGATTTATCAAACTTTAACCCGAACTACTACTAACCTGACTTTAATCCTACCCCTTAATCTTACTCTGACACTATTATTGAATGATTTACATTTACAAGGATGAAAGGACCCCAAAACATAAGATCAGATAAGACTTTATTAATCCTAAAGGAAACTGCAGTGACAACGTACTTTACATGTGCTAGACATATGCAGGAGCAGCCTTGGTGTATATTGCACTAATAAACATATTAAGAGATAAAAACAACAACAACAACAACGATAACGATGACGACACCGACAACAAGAAACATTGCTATATACATAAATGAGTGTGTACAAGAATAGCAAATGTATAATTGAGATATGAGAGATAAAAAACTATTACAAAAATATTTATAAAGTATTAATTAATAAAGTATTATTACTAGGAGCCACAGTTTCAGGACTGGTCATCTAAAGAGCAGAAACACAGGAAGTGTAATAACAGCAGCAGGTTAGGTAAAACTAACATACGTCAAATGAGTGCATGATGTGCAGTGATAATATAATAATATAAGCTGAACATGTAGCAGTATGATATGACTCAACACAGTTCAGACATCAGGAGATCAGTAGTGTTCCTGCAGTAAGCAGACTCGTTGTAGAGTCTTATCACAGTTAATAGATCTTATAATAGATCTTAATAGATCTTATACTGTTCTCTTTAGCACTGCACAGCTAAATCGGTCTACCGCTGAATGTGCTTCTTTGTTTTTCTACTGTAGCATGCACCGGGTGTGATGCATTCTCCATAATGGCAAGCAGCTTATTGAGAGTCTTTTTTCTGCCACAACCTCCAAAGTGTCCAGTTTGACTTCTATAACAGAGCCAGCTTTCTTGATCAGTTTGTCCAGTTTGTTTATTGCACGTTTGTTGATGCTGTTACCCCAGCACACAACAGCGTGGAATATAGCACTAGCAACAACAGACTGGCAGAGTGTCCAATGGAGTATATTGCACAAGGCAAAAGACATCAACTTCCTAAGAAAATACAGACAACCCGGCAGAAAACTATACTCTCAATAAGCTGCTTGCCAAGTTGTCTTACATAAAGGAAGCATAATGCAACATTTTAAACAACCTCCATGTCAGGATTGCTAAAGTTGTATGTGGTAATGACTTAGGGTGCAGAACATTCTGGAAATGCTGCCTGACAGTGGATTTCATGTAGGCTGAGGAAAAGACTTCATAGACCTTAAAGTATTCAATGTTTAACATTTATAGCAAGGTCCACATTAAAGACCCCTAAGGATGCTGTGCAATAGCGTCAAATAGTTTTAAATCAGCCACTTATGGTTGACGGATTTGTGACAAACAAACATATAAACAGCAGATTTTAGTTCATATTTCAGAAATAACATTTCTCCATGCAAAAATAAACCCATTACAGCAAAACAAGTTAAATCAAAACTGTTAATTATGGGAACTGGTAATTAGGCTTGCGAGATGAACAACATAGTTACTGAAAGTCAGGAGGTACATGTTTATCATTCATATCCCCATCCATTTCAGGTTTTAGGTGGTTTCAGATGTCATAGTCTCATGGATTCCTGTTAGTGGCATCAGAGGTAATGTTTTAATAATGTGATAACACAATACATTAATGGCACTAATTTTCTAACACTGTTAATGCATTTTTCTAATTTGACCCTTCTAACCATTTGTATTTCCATCCTGAAACCTACCTGTTGCTACACACTACTGCTATGGCCGCATCACTGGTCCTCTTAATTTAATACAGCTTTTAAATAGCATGTTCTACTATTTTCTCACTCGCTCACTAAAAGTTCCTGCTCCTGCAGTGCAGTGTATTTGTCACTAAACTACATAAAATGATTTACCAGCAGAACACACCCCTGATGGCAGCAGTATCAGTACTTTTGCACAGAGTTGGACAGAACTCTCAGGACAACTATGGATGATTGAGCAACCTACAAAGTAGCAAAAGCAAAAGTTCTCTCAGAAACAAAATAACATAAAAGCAAAAGTCCTCTCAGAAACAAAATAACATAAAAGCAAAAGTCCTCTCAGAAACAAAATAACATAAAAGCAAAAGGGCTAAACTGCTGAGAAGTTGGAACATGCATCCAGTGTATGTTGATAAAGAATAAATGCAGCACCGGAAATTGGTGAAAATTAGGACTGTGTTCAACCTGCATTTATGTATTTTGCTGATTTTACACGAGAAAAAAAAAGAAACCCCACCATTTCTGATGCTTTTATGATGTCCTGTCCTGTGTTATTTCATGATTCAACTCTTGCTATTGGTGCCGCCTCTCCGATAGCTCCTTTTCCTCCAAAAAGAGCTGTTCTTAAACATTAAGGAAAGAAATGTGTTCAGTGGGCCCTTTTCACACTCCATTGCTGTTAGGATGGTGACAAAGCAGGTAAAAACGCAACTGGTTAGCCTGCCGGTGTAAAGCCCAATCTCACATCCCTGTCCTGAATTCACTTCTCAAGGACCCCTAGGCATAGTTAGTGAGTAAGCTAACCTCTGAGGCTCTTGATTGACAGCTCTAATGTGTATAAATCAACCTATGAAATCACGAAATTTGTGACCGGAAACCAACGGAAGTGAAATCAGGACAAAAATGTGAGATAGGGCACCCCACCGATAATTTCAAGACATGGAAGATATGAGAACCTTCCTTATCTTCCCACACATGACACACAAAACACACTAACAAGTACAAAGGCTATTCTTACAAAGAAATAATAACAAAGAAAGCTAGCTAACCTAGCTGGGTAACTTGGATAACCAGACTGAAAATTGTTGGCTTGGTTAAGTATATATAATTAAACCATGTACAGTGGGGGAAATAAGTATTTGATACACTGCCGATTTGGCAAGTTTTGCCATCCTGGATGAGCTGCACTACCTAAGCCACTTGTGTGGGTTGTAGAGTCCGTCTCATGCTACCACAAGTGTAAAAGCGCCACCAACATTCAAAAGTGAACAAAACATCAGCCAGAAAGTATAGGTACTGAGAAGTGGTCTGTGGTCCCCACCTGCAGAACCACTCCTTTATTGAGTGTGTCTTGCTAATTGCCAATAATTTCCACCTGTTGTCTATTCCATTTGCACAACAGCATGTGAAATTGATTGTCAATCAGTGTTGCTTCCTAAGTGGGCAGTTTGATTTCACAGAAGTTTGATTTACATGGAGTTATATTGTGTTGTTCAAGTGTTCCCTTTATTTTTTTGAGCAGTGTAATTAATTTGCGTTTTATTGCATGAAATAAGTATTTGATCACTTACCAACTAGCAAGAACTGTGGCTCTTACAGACTTGTTAGGTTTTCTTTAGGAAGCCCTCCTATTCTGCACTCATTACCTGTATTAATTGCACCTGTGCAGCACTACTTCTGGAATCAACCCAAAAAAGTTCAGAATCAACCCACCGTCAGCAAAGTGATCGCAATTAAGACCCTCTACCCTCAGATTGAATCGACCCATTTTGATCTTAACGTGTGCTTGGTCAGAAATTAATTAAATGCCAGGTATAGCTGTTAAGTTAACAGAAACGGAAGTGAGAAAAGGAGCTATTGACTATTCAGACATTAAACTGTAATGTGAAAGATGGAATTTGAATGTTTCAGTACAGCAGTACCACCCAAGAACTGATGCATAATGAAAAACCCATTTTTGATTTTCATTCATTCATTTATTTATCTTCTAAGTCACTAATCCTTATGGGTCGTGGAGGTGCTGCATCTTGGACAACCTGCATTTGGGCAACCTGTATTTTTAAAAGTGGTTTAAGATACATCCTGGAATAAAAATCCCTTGAGGTAATCAAACTACTACAAAATGAATACCCTGCTTTAAAAAAGGAAAAATAAAAATATTTAAAGCAAATTGGACCAACACTTTAGATAAATGTGATTATTCATGATCAACTACAATAACTATTATGATCCTTTCACTTATTTTACAGTCTCACTTACTGTACTAAGTGGTGGAGGTGGAGATTTCTTTATGTTCAGCATTGAAGTCTTGTACTCCTTATTTCAAGTTTTAGCCAACTTTCCCCCAAAACTTGTTATTTTCCACAAGGAACAATAACAAGTTTCAGCATGACCTTATGAGAAGGGTTGCATCCTGGAAAAGCGTTACAAAAAGGAATCCCCATGCTCCTAATGGTATTTATAGGTCCTGTATGGAAGTTGCATCAAACCTTTAATGGTATATGGGACTGTTTGATACAGATCTGGCTTTTTATTGTGTGAACTCTGTGATATCACAGGATGACATTTAGTCTCTATTACAGCTGTCATGAGCCCTCCAATAAAACGTGGTCACAAGGCGATTTTGGTCCGTGCTACCACAGAGTACAACCTAATTGGTTTCAGGAAACTGTCACAGGCAGAAGAATGTCGGAGGAGAAGGCAGCGTAGCCAGGACCAGTTCATCAATTTTTGGCCATCCCTCGCCAGTTATGAGACCCACAAGAATAAAATGTGTTTGGAATGCCCTTTCATCTATCTGAAGATTGTCAACTTAAGCCACCATAATAGAGCTGAGAGTGTTGGCTGGAAATTAAAGTCAGCTAATTTACCACATGATCACAACCGATCTTGAGGAAAAGGGTTTGTTAGGGTGCAATGCTTTATTGCAGCAATATAATTCTTTACCATTTTGTAGTCCTAACCTTGGTTTTTCAAAGCTATAAATGGAGATTGAGAAAATGAACACTTCTTTCCTTTCCTGTTTCCCTGAAACAACCATTTTTCCTGAAACAGTTGTTGTTCATGATAGCATAATGTATGTTGGAGATGTTGGCAATATCACACTCGCACAACATCACATTTGATGGAATGAGGGCCTGACAAATCCGAAAATTCAGTGGTTGATTTCCCCTTCCCCAGAGCCATTTCCCCTTAAGGGAAAATAATGAAGGGTCAGTTATAAGATCATAAAAGATCAATCTTCTTGTGACAGAGGTCACATGGCATCTTCTCTAAATATTATAGAGTCATAATACTGGTAGGATATGTCACAACAACAACAGTTTCATAACTGATATTTCATCATGGTGTTCTACAAATGGGATCAGAACGGGTATATGTAATATAGAATATGGGTATATGTAATATAGAATATGGGTATATGTGATATAGAATATGGGTAAATGTAATATAGAATATAGGTATATGTAATATAGAATATGGGTATATGTGATATAGAATATGGGTATATGTAATATAGAATATGGGTATGTGTAATATAGAATATGGGTATATGTAATATAGAATATGGGTATGTGTAATATAGAATATGGGTATATGTAATATGGAATACGGGTATGTGTAATATAGAATACGGGTATGTGTAATATAGAATACGGGTATATGTAATATAGAATATGGGTATGTGTAATATAGAATACGGATATATGAACATTAGAGCTCTTAAATGGGTTGAAACCTTACAGGTACAAAAACAAGACTTGACCAGACTGAAAGAGTTTTTCCCAATATTTAATACTGTGGTGTTTTATACTTTAGAAGAACACACATCAGTCTCACACTGTTTAGTTTTATTTACAGCTGTAAATATTTACAGCTTGTGGTTACAGCCTTGGCTCTCACATATGCCTTCTAAAACTACACTCTACGCTTTGTGACCTCTAACTTGTTCATCCCGCTAGACTGACATTTTTTTTCTGAGTTAGGCAATCAAAAAAGTCCAAACCAAAGGCAGTTGTGCCTTCACTGTAGGGGTCCTTGTAAAAATGAATGTGAATGTACACTATAAAAACATATCAGGTTCACACATTTTTATTCACTACAGGGTGTGATAGAGACCACTTTTTTTAGAAACTGCATTCATTCATTCATGCCCTAAAGAAATCAAGTATAGACCTGGAGTTACAAATCTGGGCACACCATGCATTACAAAATGAAGCATTACTTCAGTGGTCTTTATAAATGTAAAATAAAAAATAATGGCAAACTCAAAAGCATGGAAGTAAGAGTAAGTTTACCAGTGAGAGCATCCATAACAATACTTCCCACGTGTGCAGTGGAAAGGATGGTAATAAAGGCAAGGAAGAACCCAAAGTTTTACAGAACTGCACAATTTATTAGGAATCTTGGGATTTCCAAATGTCAAAATGTACTCCATGACTATAAACTTTTTGGATGTGCTCAGCCAAAGAAGCATTTGAACAGATTTGGCATAGTAAATTTGACTAAATGTCTGGATATCTTAGCCCGATGTCTGCCAGAGGCTTTAGCTTGCAGTGGGTGGACCTTTCAGCAATGATAATGATCCCAAACACACACCAAAGTCTAATGGTCATAGTTGCAGGAGCATATTTTGCGTTGGTCCTCTCCAGTTTTCAGATCAGAACAGAATTAAAACTTGTGGTGTGATGCAAAAAGTTGTCTAAAAGAAAAGTTCCAAGAATATTGGAACTGAGAATGTTCTACATGGATATGTGGTCAATGATCCCTCAACATGTTCTGTATCCTTGTTAAGTATTACAAAATTACCCTTAGTGCTGATATTCTCAATTCTCAATTTGGCAAATTGACACCTGTCAGTAATTTGGATTTGACTGTATTTCAGTAAGATTTTTTTATTTTAAACCTTAAGCTGAGCAGTGTTTTACTGACTACTGTAATTGTCAGATATTAAATGCTCATACGTATTGAAGCACAAGAAAATCATATAATTAGTGGAAATATTATGGGTTTCGGGGGTGTGCCTGTCTAAAATACTTTCCCCATTTTTTCCTGTTATTTTCCTGGCAAAGCTTTTGATACATTAGTTATTTTCTGTGTTTTGTGTTGACATTGTACAGTCTGTCTAGCTATACAGTACCTAAACAGAGGGTCCTCACCTGGGATTTCAAAAGGGCCTTTCACAGTGCTAAATGGGGCTAAAGAAAGAAGGATCAACCACTGGAAAAGAAGCCTTTGTGGCAAACTCTGCTACCTTGTCTTTTCTTGCTCTTTGATTGCTGGGCACAGGATTCTGAGGTTACAGAAAGGTCCAGGGGTATTTAGCTTTGTCCCCTGATGCGCTGGCTTTCTATACACATTCAACCATCACTCGTCAAACGTACTCGTTCACATACACATTGCATGCTTTTCCTGCTGCTTCCTGGCCTTTTCCCGAGGCTGTGGCCCAGGCGGTTACTTTTACATAAAGCTCCCCTGCTCTGACAGCTCCTCAAGCCAGCAACCTGCATAGACACATGAAAGAGAAAAAAAGTGGAGCAGGCCAAAGTTTCTCTCTCACTGGTTATTCTCAGGAAGTGAACATGAAGGGAAGTAGAGGCAGAATGACCGACAGGGCATGTTTCATCTCGCTGACTTGCACAGGATGCACGCTGGAGCTCATGAACAGCTGTTATTTTTTGCAGTGGCGGTATAACAACCTTTCAATGGCAGAAATTGTTTTGTCTAATTTAATAAAAATTTTAAAGCTATAATAAGGAGATCATTTAACAAAACTCAAAACGTAACATTTGGACGCTTACATTTTATTGGTCAGTGTTGTTGTTTTAATCCTTAGTCAGATACAGGTTATTGGTTTTTCAGTGTCAGACAAAAACAGTAAACATATTTCACACAATATTACAAACAAGCCTTCAAGCATAATATCATATATACTTATTTAAGGGGATATACTTATTTAAGGTGGATACATTTTTTGCCAGTAAAACTGAAACACCATAGATAAAAATTTAAAAAGCTGTTGACAGATTTAGATATAATGTGAATGGAACCCATATGACTTTAAATGTATTATTTTTTGCTCATCAGTAAAACATAACAGAAAGTAGCATAACAGAAATGGATTTCAAAAGTAAATTAGATGTAACATAATCCTCTTGTACACAGTTAATTAATATCAAAGAAAAAAAAATAAAACGGGATCTTAAAAAAATCCATCTTACAGCTGTTGGGAAAATGAGTATCCTAAAAACCATGCAATACCTGTTAGACCTTCAAACCCATGACCTTACTGCTTTATATCTTGAAGAAAAATAAAACATGCAACCAACTTCTAAGACTGAACTTTGGAGGTGAAGAAGCACTAATATATCTATACACCTTTAGATTTCTTTAAACAGTTGGAAAGAAAGACTCCCAAAAATGAATAAAAGCTGAAATAAAGGCAAAGGATGGACACACATTTTAGATATTATATTTAGTTGCTGAGGCTTCTGTGTAATTTTCCTGTTTATTCTGAACAAAAATAATTAACTTGGCCTTTTACTGTCACTTTTAGTGATTTGAACTTCATTCTGAATGTGTGCACATGCTCCCTGAAAAACAATCACACACGCAACATGTTTAATAGTCTTTTTAAAGTGATATAAAACAAGAGTTTTACTGACATAAGATCAGGTTACCAAGAGGCTTTTTTCTATATCATTCTGTTTATTATTCTGTAATAGCGGACTGGTGGGATTGCTGCCCCTGGCCTAATCAATAAGCCTATATATACAGGGACAGTTGACCCTTTCATGTGGGTCCAGGATTTTAAATAAAACAAGGCTTGCTCTCTAAGGTGCCTGCTGTAGCATGTCCGTGGAGAATAAGGAGTGTTTCTTGTTTTCTGTACTTCAGAATACATCCCAACATGAAAGAAGGATTCTACTGGTGGAAAGATAGAAACACTTTGTGTAAACTCAGAAGACTCTAGATGGATATTCTATGAAGTAGAAAAGATGATAAATCACTGGGTGAAAACTTACTAGGAGTTAAGACAGTAGTTGTGTTTTCCTCTTGCTTTCCATTCGGGTCCACCAAAGTCATCTCTGCGAGGAAAGATTGCACCAGTGTGTGTTAAGACTGACAGCCATTGCGATAGGCTTTTCCTTTCCTTTATCTCAGAGTTGAGCCACTCTTCATCACCCGGCCTAATGACGCCTCTCTCTTTCACAACAATAACAGCAAATACTCCTCACCAGTGCTGGTGGTATCTTTGAAACTGTGACTCCACTAGCATTAGACAGGCTGTGATGGATGGAGACGGTGAGTTTGTTGTCTTTCAGAGAGTGGAAATTAGGCAGTGGGATAGCTTTTATCTGGCAGGGGTTCTATACACCATAGTAGAGAGATATTTTGCCAAGGAGAAGTTCTCCAGCATGTAGAACAAGTTAGTAAGATGGGGACATATGGGACTGAGGAAAAGCCATTAAAGACAAGTGGTTCATTTTACAGGTGATATTTCTGAGAAAAGCTGATAAAACACAGGAAAAAAGAAAAATAGGTTTAAAAACAGGACTTTGCAAAAACTCTTAGAAGTTATAAAGAAACTGGAACTTCTAACATCTGTGCAACACCTGGTAAACCTTCACCCTCAGAGGAACAGTACAAAGAGCTCTCTTTGAGAGCTTCACTCTTACATCAAACCTGAAAATCCACTAGTCTTTCTGTTCGTCCTTACACAGTGAGAAGACAACGCAGTGCTGTGTGTTTAAAGGATGTGAAGCTGTCAACTGTCAATCTGCTGCTGAGAAAAGAAACTTCATCAGAAAAAAGGAAGCTGTAATAAAGATGGACACACTACATACTGCAAAATATAACTTCAGTTATATTTAACTGGAACTTTCTGCAACTTTCCATTCTCCTTTTTTCGTCCTACTAAATGGCTGTTTAGTCTGGTAAGGGTGGTCTCATTTTTACACTGCACTGTAGGCTTTGTGCAGAAGCAAGACACTTTCTGGCACTTATGATGATGGATCCCACACCTCACTCACCAAACCACCGTTCTGCTCTACATGCTAACGTGCTTCTTCTACAATAAGCCAGCTCCTAGCTATATGCGATTTTATGGCTATGGTATGTGCTCCACAGCCACTCACTCCACTGCTGCATTAAAGGCCTCATTTGCATGTCACAGAGGGTATAGTCAGTCCTTCATCGCTTCCCTTTGAACTCATGCTACAGTTTGTATTTGAGAGGGTGACTGCTAATCCCTGTGCGTACTATTGATCAGTTCTAGACATTGAACACCTGTGCTGAGTTTGTTACCTGCTCATGTTAATGAGTTTAAAGACTAGTACTTAGTATATTTAGTATACTTAGTATATCGGTCGTTTGACCACCACATTAAAATCGCAAATTTACAGTTTTTTTCTGAAGGTGACGTGGTGTTAAGGGCAGTCATTGTAACGGCCTGCATGCATGGCACTAACAGGATGACTCATGGAGGGCATCACTGCTTGCTGAGTCTGCGCAATTGTGACTGTTGGGTCCATCTGCACATGTTGCAAAAGTTTGTTAGTTTTCTCTGTCCGTGGTGCATGTAGTCCTCCCATATCCTTCATGTCACTGATGCATACATTCTTATATCCACAATGTGCATTCATATATCCATTCATACTTTATTGTGGAGCTGATAAAATGGGCACTAATACATATACATTGCATTATTTTATACCAGAGTGTGATCATATGACCCCCGATGACGCTAACATTCTCAACTAAATATGTTTTTATGTAATTAATCATAGTTCTCTTGTTTTGCCATATTCAGTATGTGCATGCCAAGTCAATTGGATAGATAGATAGATAGATAGATAGATAGATAGATAGATAGATAGATAGATAGATAGATAGATAGATAGATAGATAGATAGATAGATAGATAGATAGATAGATAGATAGATAATGAAGAGGGTGTGATGTATTGTCCAGGATAGCAGTGAGTTTGTTAAGTGGCCTCCTTTGGACCACCAGCACCCCCAACAACAGACTGATAGATCTCCAACATCTTGCAGCACATATTGAAGGACCTGAGCCTTCTCAAGAAGTAGAGTCTGCTCATCCCCTTCTTGTACATGTCCTCCGTGTTGGCCTCCCAGTCCGGTTTGTTTTCGCGCAGGACACCCAAGTATTTGTAGGTATCTTCCAGCTCAACATTCTGACACATGATGGTAATGGGGCTGATCGTGGACCTCTTCCTCCTGAAGTCCACCACCATCTCCTAGGTTTTGGTCACATTGAGGAGCAGATGGTTCCTTGCACTCCACTTCAGAAAGCTGTTCACCATCCTGCCTATCCCTGATGCACCCGACCACCACAGAGTCAAGAATTTCTGAAGGTGGCAGAGGGCCGACCTGTACTGGAAGTCTGTGGTGTACAGGGTGAAGAGAAAAGGGTAGAGCACAGTTCCCTGTGGTGCTCCAGCGATACTGACCAGGCAATCAGACTGGCAGGATCCTAGCCACACTTTCTGGGGTCTTGCAGACAGGTAGTCCAAGACCCAGGTGATCATGGGCTTGTGCACCTGCATTTTATCCATCTTCTCCCCCAGTATGAGAGGCTGGGTAGTGTTGAAAGCACTACACAAGTGCCTACTGTTTAGATGCATGTTGCATTTTCACACTATTTTGGGAAATGTAGAAAAGTCAGATGTATTTTACTTGCTGAAGCCAGAAGTCAAGCAGCTGACTCATAGCATCTGTTGATGCTTGTGCTTTAGCAGGAACACACTTTGCAAAAGAGCTGTTTCCTAATTCTTCCTAATAGGCAAAGTAACATGTGTTTGGGAAACCCACATATGAGAAAATGTTTGCTGCCTAAGAACCTCATTAACACATTTATTAATCCCAAAATCCAGCTTTATCAGAAAACGTCTCACTGAAATTTATACCTAATACCCCTTTAGTACACACTTTTGGATGTGTTTGCTGGTCCACATAATTTGCAGATTACAAAGAGAATTCTAGACCAAAATTGCTACATAATTACATTGGTAAATTGTAAACAGTCATTAAGAGTGACAAAATTCTTCATTACAAACTGCAGAATTCAGATTACTTCCAAGTGCTGGCGGTGGAAATATGTTTGAATCGTTTAGTGCCTCTTAAAGGTACACTAAAAGGAAGCTATTACATGAAATGAATACATTGGCAGATATTTTTGAAATCCTTGACAAAGAGGTACATGCAAAGAGCTTTTCAAAGAAATCATATCCACTCACCAAGAAAAACTGCTTTCAGATACTAAGATCCAAAATGGGATTCCTAATCTAGGGTAATGTTCCCTAAAATGTATCTGTATAAAGCTTTTTTGGATGTATGTCATCTATAATCATAACAAATTGAATCCTTTCTAAATAATCAAATTGGCTACTGTGTTTTTACCTGCTTCTGCGACCTGAAGCTGGCACAACCTTGCAGTGCTCATATTGCCGCTTGTGGCTTGTTTTGCTGTCTGGTGCCAAATGGAGAAGCACAGGTTCCCGGTTTTGAGTCTTGATTGCTTTGAAGGCTTTTTCCTCCTGGAGTTTGTTTTCCTTGCTACTGTCACCCTTGGACAGTAGGGACAGTAGGCCTGAACCTAGATTTTAGCTGATTTTAGATTTTTATTTTGATATAGCTGCTCAGCACTTTCGTGTTGTAGATATTATCTGTGTTTTCATGCAAAGATATTTGCCAGTTTATTTCAATCACAGATTAAGACTGAATTTATATGCACACTCAGCTCAGCAAGCTAATGAAAATCTCTGTTCACACTACAAGTAGTCATATCCTAAATTTTGTGCAGAGTACACTTAGTGTGGTCATTAGCATGACAATGTGCATCACATAAATCCAGTCTTTGTGTTTTAATAGGCTTTAACATCATGACAGACTCAGTTAGCAAGATTGGAAGTGTAATCAGATACAGGTGTTTACATGGCTGTTGTTCCTCTGTTTATTGGATTATTTAAAGGGATTACCCACTTTATTTGGTCAGGGAGGAATTATGTTCAGAATGACCTCAATATTCTTTTCCGATTGAGGTGGATACATGGACACATTCTATGCTGATTGAACTGTTAGATGGATTATTAATGGATTATCAGGCTGTATGTAAACACTGATATGTGAGCGCTGGTTTATGTCGCTACTTTAAAAAAAACAAGAAACTATTTTATAACAGATAAGTCTGAATAACTTTGCTTACATGCGAGTTATTGAATTATAGAGAATTAGACGATGGATAGTTGCACATTGTAGGGAAATGTGCATTAATAAACCTATAGAACTTACGATCATGAGTCTGTAAGTAACTGAGCAGTCAGGTCTAGAAGGTTTTAGGAAAGACGATGACAGCAATTTGATCGTTTTAGCCCTAGTGGGATGAGTATACCAAAAGATGTTGTAGCGTAATGCTCATTCTAAAGATAAAACATTAGTTAGTCAGTGTTCCCCTGCCCTCAATGGTTTGACTATAATAAGGAGCTTGTACTGTTTTTGCATCTGCCTCAACAGAGTTTTCTTCCTACAATCCTTAGCATGCCTAACTCATAAAATTGTACAGCCACTGAGAATTCCCCCGCGACAATAAAGAAATCCTGACTGCTAATTTACCCACTTATGTAAAGGCTGATAGATACAGCGGTAGTGTGAGGTGTCTGCTTTAGCCAACACTTGTAAGTTCTTCAGACCTTCAACAAGGGAGTTTTCCTTGTATTCAAGTAATGCAATCCTGCTTAAAAGACTAGTTGAGTCTGCTGTTGGGAGTTGAGTCTCTATGTTTACAGCAGATTTAGTAATTGTTACATTTTGCCCAGAGTGTCGCTTTAAGATCATCTCTGCATTGAGATGAGTGTGAGTAGAATAGACACTAAAATGAGATATTACCCACAACGCAGAAACCTTCACTTCTCTCTCCTCCTTTTCCAACTTTTTTTTGAAGGAAGGAGTGTGATCTCCGCTCTCCTTCTGGAACCTCACATTCTCCAAATGCAGTTTACCACTGTGTCTTCTTAAATGCATCAAATCTCATCTGTCCTGTCAACTTTTCTCTCTGCTCTCTCACTCTCCCACTCCACTTGCTGCTGTGCTGACTTTGACGGCACTCTGAATACTCAGTTTATAACTTATACTTTCTACAAAAACCAGATCTGATCAAGGGTCTCTGGTGGTGAAATCCATTTTTCAACCAGGTCTTACATTTCTGATTCAGAACAAGAAAGCTATTTGGAAGTGGGTGTTTGTAGGTGTGATTTAAGCTCTGCTTAAGAATTCATTTTATTCCCGAGAACATTACCATTGATATTGGAGACGTTGGAGAAAAAAAATATATGCAGAATATAAACACATTCATTCACACTCAGGTACTATCACAAACAAGCCTACCCAGCATGGGCACACAGCAAATCACACCTGCTGGTTCACCTTCACTGGAGTGCTAAAATGAACAGATAAGAGGAGTTCAGAGAAACCAATCAGGAGGAGGCACTATTACCTTCCTGTCATCTTCCATATCGTCTACTCTTAGCAGCAGCCCTACTCCTGACTCTCCTCAAATGCTGGGTGGAAATTTCACTCGGGTACCCACACAAGCACACAGAATGACAGAATTGTGTTAAATTTTAAAGTGCTTTGATATTTTATTCATGTTATTTTCATGCATCAAGATAATTCAAGTTATTCAGATGAACATTTGGTTTGTAATGCTTAGGGTGCCTCTGGTAAAATTCTTTTCATTTGCGGCAGGCATGCTAAATGGTCCCTGACACCTTTAATCGTTGTAGAACCTTTACCAAATGTGAAGATTCTATCAGGCACTTACAGCCACCAGCCATTTCATTAGGTACACCCTGATGTATCCATACCCATTGTCTAATTTATTGGTTTTGCCTGCCATATACAAACTGTAGTCCAACTGATTCCCTGCATGCTTTGTTAGCATGTTCACCCTGTTTCTGGACCCCCACAGGACCACCACAGACCAGGTATTATTTGGGTGATGGATCATTCTCAGCCATGACGTTATGTTGGTATGTTAATGTGTGTTGTGGTGCCATGAAGGGAACAGAGGCAGCAGAACCAGGGGTTCCAATATCTCCAATGCAAAAACAAGCCACTTTATTTACTATTCAGAACAACCAGCCTGCATGTGTCTTCTGAGTGGTATATGTAATGCTGGTTAGGATTGCTCTGTGAGTTCAGTTAGTATAAGTGAGAACATTCAAACCCAGGATAGCAAATATGTGGTCCGTTTTTAAACTCTGGAGCAGTTTGTTTAGTATAAACCCAGAACACATCAAGAAGAAATAGATAAAAAGACTAAAGTCTGTAATATAAGCTATAGGTCTAATTATAATGTTTTATGGACTAATAAGTCTGAATTTGTATTTTACATTACTAGGCATGGAATGGGTATTGAATGGGTGTGGAACGGAATCTCACAGCTGATTGCTTTAGAGTATTACAAGCCTAATATTACATTTTCTTGCTTTGGTTTAGACCAAATCAACAGAACTACAATAAATAAAAGCAAGTCTTTATATGACTACTTGAAGGCTGCTCATGCTGTTCTACAGGGCTACTTAACTTGAATCCATACAAGTCTATGAGAATCAGCACCCCGCTGCTTCTTTAGCTGTACCCAAAGTTCATTAGCTTAGCGCATGAGTTTCTCGTTGACAGGCTCTGATAAAGACCCGTGCTTGTGCTCCAGCGAATTAGGCCAGGCAGCCGATTTGTCAAGCCTGGCTGACAATGAGCGAGCAAAGCAATTACCCAGCATTATGAAAATTCAGCCTTGAGAAGAAATGAAGAAAGCTAGACGTATAGGAATCACCACTGAACCACAAGTTCAAAACGAGGTGGATCAAATGCCAAATTGAAACTTTCTTATAGCTAATGAGCTTTTCCTAGTAGGGATCTCTGGTTTTCTGACTAATCAGCTCTCTCTCTTTTCTTTTTTCCTTTCTCTCTTCCACTGGACCTCCCCTGTCTTTCTGTCTTTGTTTTCCTCTCTTCTCCCTTTCCTCCAGCTCTGCTGCTCCTGTATGACGTCACCAACAAAGCTTCTTTTGACAACATTCGGGTAAGAGCATCACAGCTTGCTTTTATTCACTCAAATAATAGCTTGTAAAATAGCCCATCATTAATGTGGGGCCATTACTGCGATGCAGTGTTAAAGGTGTCTGTCCAACAGAGCCTTTGCTAATGTATGTGCTTTGGACAGATAGATGTGAAAACTGTATATAATTCATCATAATGGGAAGGGAGCAAATCTATCCATGTTATCCTTCAGAGTGAGAGAGAGAGAGAGAGAGAGAGAGAGAGAGAGAGAGAGAGAGAGAGAAGCAGGGGTTTGGGAGGGGAGGTGGGTTTCAATCTGCCAGTTTAGCTCAGGCCCTCAGGGTGCTATTATAGACCCGTTCTCCCCAGCTGTCTGTCTCTGTGGTGCCACTGCTGGAGGAGCTGTCAGTCCTCATGGAGCGCTCGCACACTTCAGCTCAAAGGTGCAGGCAGGGCACAGAAAGACACTAAATATCGAGACTGCACAAACAAGCAGAGGTGCTTTAAGGAATACCTCACTCCAGAAAACAGGAACATGATGAACATGCTCACTCTGAAATATCCTATCTGTCATTGCGCTGGAAAACAGTTTTGCTCATGATTTAACCTTATTTAATTTTTCCATCTGAAGTGGCAGCATACAGCCTAATGACTTCAACAGAGTCCTTTTCTAAAAACCATTCTGATGGAAGGCACATTAGAACTAAATGCATTAATTAAGTTCAGTGGCGGTAATGGAGTTACAAATGACTTCTTAGTGAGCGTGTGCTAATAACATATTTGTAAAACTCAAGGGAGCTGTGATATAAGTATGTGGTTTTTATGGTACGCATATTTGGTGTATATGCAAATATATGTATATATGTGCAAATATATGAGTTGCATGTAACGCTATGCAGTGTGCTTGGATTCTTTTAGACAGCTTTCTGCATTATAAACATTAATACAGCGGTCTAGATTAGCAGTCCGCAAGTATGTGTGCTCGTCATATTTGCTGAGTCAGGTTTTAAAAAAGTATTACTTAAGCTATATTACATACTTTTTGAACAAAAATGAACAGATAAACAGCTTATTTTGAAACCCAGAAACTGAACTGGTATAGGGGAAAGGTAAGAACCCCCATATGGTGAGGCTTAAGCATTACCGTTAGCTAGAGAGCAATCTCTAAGGTAGTCTTCTTAGATGTCGATCTTTGTCCAGTGTTTTAAAAGCTGAGTACTAGCACATGGTCTAGTGACTTCAGTTTGGCTGTATTCATAAAGGCATTCTGAGGCAAAATACATTAACCTTAAATAGACTTTTACCGGTGGGGAACCGGTGATTTGCTTTATTCTAAAACCCAAGGGAACAGTAATATGTAGTTTCTGTGGTAGACCTGTACAAACATTGTAAAAAGGAAGACATGACTAAGCAACCACCTGAAATCGACCAGTAGTTTTGTATGAAGGAAGAGTTATATAACAGTGTAGTGCACTGATCTAGTCTGTGTATCAGTCCACTTGCATTGATACTGTAACATTTGGGAATTGCTCCACAAATGTGTGTGTGAATACACTTAAAATGTAGACATTGTAGAGATTTAGACCTCTTTCCTATGTAGAACTGGAATTCAGTACAACCCACAACTGGTGCAACTCGGTCTTATCATCAACAGACACCTTACCGCAGTGTTTATGAAATGCTGTTTATTGAGGCTGTACTTTTTGTCTTTCATTTTGGAGGACAAGTGAAACAAGCTTCGGTTAAATAAACAGATCACAGAACACTGCGCTGTCTCACGAAAGACAAAAAGAGATCATCTGTCATCATCCAGTTGCCAACTTGCCACTCAGTTTGCATCTCATTGCTAGCGTTAAATTTTTCAAGTCACATAAAGAAAAGAAAATACATTCTATAACCGTTGCCCAACAATATTATGTTAGTGTCTGATGTTTGTTCATCTGCTGTTAGTTTACAGTAGCAGCTTAAACAGGCCGGTTTAATGTTACATGAAATCTATTAATTTTATTGAGCCTGTTGAAATAGAGGACAGCTTTGTTTGTGGGATAAGCATGCCAGGTGGCATGACAGTTCTTGAGCAAGATCTTTTCAATATTATGCCATATATAGCTCACATTAAAAAAGGTAATGTGCCGGGCACAGTTTGGCAATAAAGCCTGAAAACTCTTAGAAATTCTGAACATCTTGAGATCCTGAGATAAAACTAATACATTTTCACGGCACAGTTGGGGTTGTGGACCCAAACGCAGGACCCAAAACTTTCTTTTTCTTTTTCTTTTTTGGTACCTTACCAGCTACCCCTCTACAAAGGTGTAGCGGCGACTGTTGTTTGATAGGGGCTTATATGGCCGACATCTCAGGTGCAGCTTGTTGGCTTGATCAGCCCGGGGCATTCTTAGGGTTGGAGTTCCGGGCTGTAGTCCCCCCAGAACGGCACCGCTGCTGCCGGCTTCTGCTGGCTGCAGATTTCACAGCCCGGACCCTTTCATAAATTATGTTCTGATAAAGACAATATCAATGAATTAAACTGAGCCCTTTTTGTGCATGCTGGTCAGTTCTGGAGGGAGATCCCTTCATCCCTCTGGGAGGTTCTGGTGACAATAAAATTTTAATGTGAATGACTGAAAAAAACAAGAAACACATTGGAATAGTAAACTGAGTAAGTACCTGCAATTTTAGTATATCCTAAGTTTAACAGTTATGCCAGGTAACTCTACAAACTCCATAAACCTTCCAAATGTGGTCTTGCATAAAACTAATCGAATCTAAGTTATTAAAGAGAGTATCAATTAAAATGTGACTGATTGTCCTCCAGTTGTGGGCTAGGCTGCACTGTAAAAATGTTATATGAACCCCTGATCTAGATTAATGCACCCGTGGTCCACAATGGACAGGAAGATTTAAAGTCCTGATGCTATCAACACAGGAGAGTTACCCAATCTGTCAAAAAGACAAAGGTGTGGGAATAAAATGGTGATAAAATGTTTCACATTTTCTTATTCTCATTAATAGGGCCAGAAGCTAACCTGATTTGCTGGATGAGTGTTAGGCTGTGTAGTGTAGGGATTTGAGGAATGAGGTTACACCAGAAGATAAATGCTTTTAATAGCAGTCCTGATGCAACAGCAGAGAAACGATTAACTAATTTCATGCCTATGCCTGTAATATTAAACAGCGATTTGCTAATGCAGGACTCGATTTGTTGTCTATCTGCCGGCATGCTTGCCTAACAACGAAGCTAATCTTGCGTGCATGCACACGAACGTACAGCAATGCGTCTGATGTTCATGAGTGTGAAACAAATGGCTCAACCCAAACTAATCTGCGTTAGTGGCGGATGGGTAACCTGCTGTTGCAGCCGGCTAAAACGTGTCAGAGATAACAACGTGAAAAATGAAGTTAATCAGTCTAGGCTGACCACGCCAGCTACCGACCCCCATCCGTTTCTCCACAGATAAAAACATTTGTCTCATCTCCTTCCTGTCATGTCACATTCCCATGAGCCCAGTTGGCCCTCATTATAAAGTAAAGCGGCCTCTTTTGATGAGTGCACCCTAGTGGTGCAAAATAGATTTTAGTGCATTCTGAAGTCGGTGTGGAGGAGTGAAACTATTCAGAGCACAACTGCATCATCTTCAAATCAAATTAAGTTCATTTATATAGCAGTTTTTGCAACTGGTGTCTAATTAATTAGGAATACTAATTAATTAGGGAGGGAAAAGAAAGAAGCCCCCAATAAGCAAGCCGAAAGCGACAGTGGCAAAGAAAAACTTCCTTAAGTTGAAAGAAGAAACTTTGTGAGGAACCAGTCTCAAATGAACAATCATTCAGATTGTTCAAAGTAACATTTGTTGAGTATCTAATAATGCTGATGTAGTTGTAGTGGTGACAATGAAGCTAATTGTGAAATAAAAGCCCGATGCAGGTAGCAACAGCAGATAAATTAGTCTGCAGCGGGAAAGCCTAGTTTGTCCTTCATCAGCATTAGGCTGGGCAGGTAAGCAGCAGGTCAGGAGCAGGTAGCAGGGAAAACCAGCCAGTCTTTCTTTAGTGTCTGTCTGTGCAGGAAGGTCAGTGGAGAGTAGCAGGGGAGCCGTAGGGGAGAGACAGTTAGCTCTGTTTGTGACTAATTGCGGAACACAGGAAGTATGAACATTTCCAGAGTGTGGCAGCGACTCCAGCATCTCACTATTACAGCCTGGCTAAAAGGACAGAACCAGAAGGTAACACAGACTTGAGAGCATCCTGAAACACTGGCATCCATCCACTCCAGAGTCAGCTGTGTGATTGGGTGGAGCAGTGGGAAGACAGCACCAGCATCTAAGTATACCATAAAACTCTGCCCATGAACCCCTGGATCTGCTGCCTTTAATAACGGGGGGATATTAATGGCCATTAAAGTTTTAACCTAGACTTAAAGATTGTGTCTGCGTCCCAGACATTTTCTGGAATGTAATTCCATAGTTGGGGGGCTTTATAAGAGAGGACTATCACCCTGTCACGAGGGATGGTGGACGAGGAGGCAGGATGTAATCGCAAGTCTTTAATAAAATACAAAAGGACAAAACAAAACCAAAGATAACAGCGAACAGAGGGGACTGGGAACAGGATTAACAACTCACAGATTAGGAGTCAAAGAGCCAGCAGGAACACAAAACACCAAGCAACCACACTGGGGACAACAGGCAATGTAAATGAACAAAGACTAACTAGGAACACCTGGGAAGGGGTGGGGCTACAAACACGGGACTTAAAGGGCGGAGACAGGAGGAGCACATGACCAAAACAAAAACACATAGAGGATGACAACAAAGAGCACATGGACAGGGACAGGCAGACAGATGTAACACCCCCCTGCTGATACCTTATTAATTTTAGGAACTGATAAGAAGCCAGCACCCTGTGACCTTAGTAAACGAGAAGGTTCATAATAGGAAATAAGTTCTCGCAGGTAATCAGGAGCGAGCCCATGAAGGGCTTTATATGCCAATAGAAGAAATTTAAAATCGATATGGAATTTAACTGTGAGCCATATAGTAAGGACCCTAGCTGCAGCATTTTGGACTTGTTGAAGTTTACTTCAGTTCCTATTAGAACATCCTGATAGTAGTGAGTTACAGTAGTCTAGTCTGGAGGTAATAAAGGCATGTACTAATGTTTCTGCATCATGCAGGGATAATGCATTTCTTAGCTTATATAATATTATCTATGTGTTGTTTAAATTATAAATCTGAGTCAATTATGATGTCAAGGTTTTTAGCTGTGTATGATTCTTATGCAGATATAAACATAATTGTTGAGCCATGGCTTTTTCTATGATCAGTGTCTTCTCTTCTATCCCTCACTCATCAGGACTCTTTTACTCTCCTATATTTAGCTGTCTGTAAAGAAATGCAATTGCACAGTTCATTGCCAGTTTTCTTTCTTTCTAGTCCCTTTACAAGATGTAGTATTTTCCCTGCCTGTGCCTGCAGAACAAGCGACCACGCTAAGCCGCAGCATGGCTGTCACATTGCTCAGTTAAACTTGATTGACTGATTGAAATTCATTGACATTTATTTTCTTGAGGTGTCAGCCTTGATTAGTTGGCAGTTTGCATGATGATAACACATATTTTATGCTGTCCTACTGGTTCCTCTCATAATAGGAAGCCATCATAATGGACACACTCATTCACAACCCCATCCTCTTTATTAGGAAAGCCAGTCATGTGCAGTGGATCAAGAGCTTCACTTAATATTTACATCAAACTTCAGAATGGGGGAAAATGTGATCTATGACTTTGGGAAGAGTTGTTGCTGCCAGACGAGGTGGCTTGTGGTTTTCCTGGAATTGTCCAGCAACAGGCACAGTTTATGTAGAAAAGTCTAGTGAATGGCAGTTCTGTGTGTGGAAATGTCTGGGTGATGAGCGGTCAAAGACTAATGACCTTGTGTGCTGTAGTGCTGTCTGGAAAGTTTCAGTACCCCAATTAACTGCAGTTATGAATATCGGTGATTAGAAAAGCATCTCTGAAAGCTCTGGGCTACAACACCCTGAAGACCACAAAGTGTTTCACTCATGGCCAGTGAAAGCAGGCTCCACGGAACCAGGGCTGTGTGTCACAAGGGGTGATGCATTTTGGATTCTGCTTTGACAAGATGGTAAGGTTGGAATCTGATGTAAACAGCATGAACCCAAGCGGCCCTGTGTCTAGAGTTCAAGCTGATGGTAGTGCTGTAATGATTTGGCATACATATAATCCCTTAAATAACAGTCATGCAGGGTTTGCCACAGCTTATCTGAGTATCGTAGCTGACCAAATTTACTCATTAAGACCACAATTTGTCACAAAATGAGTCCAGGAGAGCACCATTAGGTAGCACCATAACTGCAGGATGCAGTTATGACAACATGGACCAAAATACTTATTTTTGATTTTCTGATTTTTTTTAGCATTTTTAAAAAATGTATGTCGAAGAAGAATTCAGGCTGTTCTAAGATAATGGGGGAGAGTATGGTAATGACACACACATGGTCTTAACAAAGTCTTTCAATTTGTAAAAAAAAACGTACCACATTTTGTTATTGTTCAGTTAAAGTGGATGTCTTAAAAATCTCCTGTACACCTCGGCCATTCAAAGTAGTTTTATGTAAATTACCTTTTAGAAAAATCTACCAATTTAGAAATGTTTACAGCGAAGGTGATAGGAACCCGAATGCTTTTAAAACTATTTCACAGAAAGTTATTGCACAGAAAGGTTACACTGCCTGATGCTTGAAACACTGTTTAATAGACATTATGGTAATACTTTGGACTAACATTTTTTTTTTCTTTTTAAAGTTTTAAGTATATTCTCAGTGAAGAGGTACATGCAAGGATGTGTGATGCAAAATAGCAACCAAAGAAAACAGATTTGTACAGATTTACCACACTTTTACCTTTTTTTCCCCTTACAATTATACACAACAAATCAGAAGTGTGTAGATTGACTGGTGACTTTGTAATAAATAAAATGGTTATATTTGCATTAGATGTTGCGAACCATGGCTTCCATCACCACAACTGTAAAGTTGGCAAGTTGTTCTACAGAGAGTCATTTCAGTGAACTCCAAAATAATTTTTTATCTTAGCTCAATTAATCATCAAAGTAAATCAGTCGATTCATTGATTACTAGTACTGTATAAGTAATAGGGACAGCTGTAGTATGCAATAAGGAGACATTCAGGACAGAAATGGAAGAATTCAGGTTTTAATTGAAGGATTATGTATGTACTGGCTCCAGGTGTTCTGTTCACCTAGTTATTACTGTTAAGTGAGAGGCTAGAAGCTAAGTGATAGTCCTGGAGGGAATGGGGGATCTGCTAGTGACACAGTTAGGAGGTGAGTGAGAACTATGGTGTCAGTTAGAAAATGGTGTGTGTGTGTCAGAGAAAGAGAGGCTTTTACTTTGAGCAGCAAGCATACAATATATGCTGTATGAAGAGTTACAAACTTGCACTATTTATTGCTTATATGAAAAGTCACTCAAAGTGTATTTATGGTCCACATTTAATCAAATAAGAGGATTCTGTTATCAGCACAGGCGTAATGGTAGCTATACCTTCACCTGTCAATATTATAATATAGATTATAGCATCTAGTATAGCATCTGTCAGTGCAGCCGTTTCAGTTGCAGCATTGATGCAGCTGAATGTGACAACTGGAATAGACAAGTTTCACATATGACTTTTTATACCTGTTGCATTTAGATTTTGGTTATTGAATTTGTAATGTAATTTGTCCAGTTTTTCTAAAGTTAGCTAGAACGGCTTTGCCTGACTTTATAAGAAAGCACAGTGAAATACAGCAACTTCAGAATGTAGATGATGTTTGGTGAGGTCATGCATTATGTATTGAAAAATAAGATTTGCATGTGAGCCCAGGAGGTTACTCTTTGTACATACCACTATTTGTTACTCATATGGCATATTTGACAGCTTAGGAGGAATTTACCTTTAACAGATTTCTAAAAAGTCCTCAGAATAATCATCTCTAATTAGAGTAATGGATAAATCCGGACAAAGAGCAGATGATTAACATACTGATACTGTTGGAGCAAAAGTTCCAAAAATCTCTGGTTTGCATTGTATGAATAATGGTATATATTTGTATGCCTGTCATTCCTTTTAAGTTACTATAAGCAAATTTACTATCAAAAGTAGTTAGTAGTGAACTGACCACATTCCAATAGTGCTGTGGTGGTTTGCTCAAGCAAGAAATGCACATGATTCATCAAATGTTTTTATTTGCTAAAATACATAAAAATGTCAAATGTTAAATCTGAGGTTTTAAGGTGCATCATACTCACAGTATTATATTCTAAGTAGATTACTTTTATATAGTCAAAATGTACAGATAAATATATTAACCTAGCAAGCTATTTGCTAGTAGTATACAGTTTGAATTCAGACAATACAGTGTGAAACTCCAGAGCTGTATTTGGGCCCATGTGCAAAGCTTAACTTGAAACATAAACAATCCCAAGGACAGCCTGGCGAATTAGGATGTAATAACACACAATAATAAAAGAAAACATTATCAGCCTATAAACATGTTCATGAATTTGTCTTCCTACCACATATCAGTGGAGGTTTTGTTTTATTCTGTGGCCTATATAATGTAAACAGATGATTCGCATTCAATACGACGTCTCTGGTTAAACGTGGGTTGTCAGGGTAATGGCCTGTGTTTTGAGGGCCTATTGAATCATCTCTGTGTTTTACGTTATCAGTGCAAAATCTGCTCTGCCTCTTAACACTTGTAGCTCCACCCCCATGTTTTAATGCTGTATGTACACTGGAACTTCCAACACTTCCAATTAAACTTGAAAAATCAGAAATATCAGACCACAATGCACCAGGTTTCACCACTTTTTCCATGCCTTATTTACCTCTTCTGTGTTTTTCCTACTAGCTGCTTCTATTTTCCAGTAGGTCCAATATATTGAATATAACAAGTGGCTGTAATGGGTAATCTCTCTAAAAACTGGATATGATGATGTCAAAAAATGTAACTAGTTCGGATCTAACTGGGCCAGCATGCTAGTCCTTTCATCAGATGCAGTCAATCAATTTGCAAAATGGTGGCTGGAAGACACCAGCTTGCACATCTTATGTTTTCAAACATGTCCTGTAATGATTGTTTTGGCTCCATTAATATTTAGCATAGTTAGATTAAGCCTTACTGGACACATCTGGAGATTTATGTCTTAGATTTGGGGGCCTGGGATGAACTGTTACACCACTGATGTGGTTTACCTTTTTTTATTGCTTTGTTTTTGACATTGGAAATGAGCAGAAAATAGCATCCTCCGCTCTGTCTTTTACCAATCTCCCCAAACACTCATCTTCTCAATATGTGTAATTTAAAAATCAATCCCTAATACATTTGTTGCTGCACTGCTGAACAGCTAAAAGATTTTGATTGAAGAGCAAAAATTAGGCAGAATTTGTGAATTATCATTGATAGGAAGCAGTCAACTATGCCAGTGGGCAACTCTTGATTAAATGGTTTGAATTACAAAACCTGTTTGGTGGTCTCAGAATCACCACACAAAGATATTACAATGCAGTACACAACATGCCAGTAAAAACATTTCACTACAGCATGCAAAGCAAACAGAGCTCATCAACGTCAGAATAGCAAAATAGGAAGCTCTGTAGAAGTTCAAAGTGACTTCAAAAACCATGTCCTCATTTTGGAATCAGAAAAGGCAGGTTTAAAAATATCTTGAGCTTCTGCAGTGCTGCAGTGCACACACAAGACACAGGTAAAGAGCACAACAGTAGTGTTGGTTTAATTACACACCTATTTGACAATCGTCTTAAACCAGGATTATAATTTTTTAAGGTTTTGAATCCAGAGGATTATTAAACCTTCATAAAGAGGGATTTCTGAATCAAATCTAACGCCTTGTGTGCGGTTTCATGCTGTCTGGAAATACGACGTGTTTGCATGTGCATGCCCTTGTGACGGATTGTTGGGAGCTGATCTTTATTCCGAAGTCTCTCGCTCTTTCACCTCCCCCCCTGTCAAAGACTTTGACAGCCAGACCTTTCCTCTGTAAAACATCTGTGACAGGACCATCAAGAAACCCATCTGTAGTGTTTCATTGATTCCTCAGAGCTGCCATTGACCCGGGTGAACTAATGCTCTTAGGGACCAGATGTGTTTATGTGCATATATTTATTAACATTACTATAATGCCCGATCAGACTTCTGATCTACGGCTGAGAATACAGTAATGATGCCTTTCATATGTGATGTGCTTAGTATTGTGATGTGCTGGGTTTTTTCTCCATTTGTATTCGAATTAGTCCTCCAAAAGAAAAAGTATGTGATTCATAAGTTCAGTCTTTTAGATGAAGGGGACACATTCCAAAAACTTTGTTCTTAAGTTTACATTTAGGCGGGTCACAATGATGACATTATATTTGAGCTTGAGCTGTTTCTGCCATCTTTGTCTCTATATTTGGAAGCTCATTGACAACAGTTAAACTATTAATCACAATTAATAGCCAGATTTTATTGGTTAAGTAGATTAACATTCAATGTAGGCTTTATCCCCAGTGTGGCTGGATCCATTTACAGTGGCAGGAGAATGAAAATCCAAAAATCCAATATTATCAGCTGATTACTGGTATATTATAATAATTCCTGCCTGGAATTACCACTATGTACCTTTTCCTGTGGGGCCCAAAGTTTTAAATATTGATTCTAATCAATAGCTTGATATCTCTAGAAAAAATGGTGGCATCTTGTACATTTGGGCAGAAATTAATTTTGCCATAATGTTTATTGTTACCAGTAGACCATCTACTGCTATACATTTAAAAATAGTAATTAATCATGAAGTAATGATCAATAATGAATAGCATTAATGCTACATTAAACCCAACATTACAATATAATGCTATCTTTTTTTTCTTGCCCTAGATCTGAACCCAGAGTTAAACTCCTCTAAGTGTAAGACTGCTGGGCTGGTGTTAGCTAATGTTTTCTATTTTATGTAAATAGAATTGCTAGATGAAAATCAGTCTTGGATCAGTGTCCCAGTAATGCTGTAAACTATACAGTTCTACTCACAGTGTAAGCTGAGAAGTTTGATTGATAAGCGCCAGGGGGGCAATGGCAGTCTACAGGACATAATTGTTTGAGGAAAAAAAGTTACAAAGCCAGAGGAGAGAAAAATAGGTCACTTTTCATTCCAAAGTTCAGTCAAGGCAGACAATGGTTTCGTCTGCCCTGAAAGCACTCAAGCAAAGAATTAAAAGATGCAAGACAGAAATGTTTAAGCTTGCCAGAAGAGTCGTTTCCAGCAGCATCTCTCTCTCTCTCTCTCTCTCTCTCTCTCTCTCAAAGCAGAAGTGGAGCTAAATGCAGATGCCTGTGGGCTAAGCGTGTGCAGTCTGGAGCCGTTTCCCCACTGCCTCACTGGTGCTAATTCATTCTAATGAACACTAATGCTGAGAAATGGAGCGATGAAAACAAAAGGGCGATCACCCCTCTAGCACATACTTCTCTGTCTCACACACTCTCTCTCGGCCTGTGCAGATGGTTACCTCCAGCTAACTGTGTCAACAGGATGGCTATTATTCATGACGGTCTGGCTGCTCTAGATATGACTGCTCAGTTTTTCGTACTAAAAAACAGAAACTTTATGCAGAGGCAGAAATTGATTTTAGTACCACTTATGCTTCTCTTAGCCATTTCTAAACAGTGTCATCTCGTTCTCCTTCTTTTATGAAAAGAACACATTGTGGCTGAATCTGAAGATTTTTGTTATAAAAGATACCATTAGGAACGAGCCTATGAATGCCTAGAGATCTGCCTCAGTCGCTTTTTATGTTTCTGACGGCTCTGAGAATAAACGCCATTGATCTGAATCCTGCTGTGTTGGCAGCATTTATTGTAATCCTTTATTCTAATAATTTTCCATACGTACATGCTAACAGTGTGGCCCATGAGTGCATTTTGCTATGCCTAATATAGAAGTGTTATTATTGTTTCTTTCATGTTAGTTAGTTGCCTCTGCCTCTAGAAGACACTAGTAGAAACATTAATGTGCCACATTAGTTATATCATTCAAAATAGTTCCAAGCAGAGAAGGCCTTTAGTCATATAGCCATAGCAATATCATGCATTAATTCTGGCAGCGAGTCAGACAGATATTTATTGAGACGTGTACTATTAAATATATATTTATATTTTATATATTTATTTATTTAGCACTTTCCCCCAATATTTTCCCCATTACTCACATTTTAGTGTCCCCCAATTACATGATGCTAACAAACCGGGAGGCGACTTTATAGTCACTAGTACAGTACTGATTTGAAATATATGAATCATTGTAATGCAGTGTTAACTTCCCAATGCATACAGTGAATCTTAATACATATTCTCACATCTAAGATATAATTTTATTATATAATGTATACTTTTATGAATAGATTAATCAAGAATATACTATAAATATGACTTAAAAAGTATAGTTTGTAAAGTTTGTCCGGTCTAAACCACAAAATTGTGTGTAATCATTTTAATTTAATAGATAATGTTAACTTTAACATCAACCAAATAGAAATCTAAAGAAGTGATAAGGATGGACTTTCAAGGGACAGCCCTCACGTAGAATCTTTATTTTTCAAACAACTATCTGTGTTAGGTCAGTCCTATTTAGCTTCCTAGGCCCTAGTATGCCCTTGCTAATGCCTATGCAAAGAGTAATTCTCATTCCTTTAGGAGAAGAAGGGAGCTTTTATAGCCCCCATACCCTAAATAACGCAAGGCTATTTCTGGAGAAATCCGAATTGCGGACAGAGACTCAACCTTGAGGGAGAAACTACTGTGATTAATCTTAGACTCGTTGGCATCAACTCGCTATGGACAGCCTTGAGCTATCAGGCATTGGGGAGGGGCCATGCACTATAAACTTTCTCATCTTGATTGCATTTCCAGAATGAAAAATTAAAAAGTAAAAAGGTGCTGAACCTTTCTCACTAAATGACAAAACAACAGTAAACATTAAACATAACTGTATACAAAGAACCTAACCTCATAGGGTCCTTCATGATGTATATGCATACAAGCACTTTATATTTGGTTTCATTATGTTCTCATATTACCATTCAAACTAAGAGAAGTTCTGTTTATGGTATGAATTCTAAACTCAAAATCAGATATCAAACAGAATATACACCAAAGAACCATAACATGAAATCTACCTCTTATACACTCATTGTCTATTTTATCAGCTTTCTTGGCATTAAAGCAAATGGAAGACGAATGTCCTGAAACGGATCTTGAAATCATGCAGTACAGTACACTGCAGTACTTTGTCCCGTACTGTATAATAAAGGGAAGGACTCATCTCTTTCTAAGCACTGGAAGGCAGGTCTGAGGCTCGGCCAAGAGTTTGGCTCCCTTCCAGCCTTTGCTTCATCTGCCAAACAGCTATTCTTTTTTTAACGGCATGACCGATCAATGCATGGATATCGAATGGAGATTTATACTGCGCCAATGAACTGCATCCATTTTTCTCACTGTCTTTTGAAATCAGACGCCCACTCACTTATACACACATTTCACTGATATTTATTTATTTATTTATTTTGGCCAGCAGAGGATTTTAAATGCCAGCAGGTGCAGGTGGGCTGTTCTGGATGCTGCTTTACTCATGCTTGTACATTCACTCCATTTTTCTCTTCACCACACCAACACACATCCACAGGCCTATTACATCTGTAGTCTTGATAGCCTGAGGTCAGTGTAAGTCAGTCTGATTGAGCAAACCGAGTAAAACAACTTTATCTTGCCAAATGGCCTGCATAAATATCCATGGCTACTACTGCCATTTGTACCAAGTATTACACAATCACAAACACAGTGCTGCTATCACATGTGTGAAATACACATAATAATCAGGGTGTGTTTTAGTTCAGTTGATTTAGCATCTTTATGAAACCCAGGGGGATCAGAAATGGTCCATAACTGACGGAAAATGTCCCTCTTTGACCCAGTAACTGCAAAACTATGGTGCAGTGTCACTTGGGTGAAGAGCCCAGGAAGCCTCGCAAGTGGAAAAGTACGGTTGGTGTTACTCATACAACTGAACACTATGTAGCAAACAATACAGTAATACAAGAGCAACCGGTCTTGATAATTATCAGGCAGCCATGGAGTGGCAATGTAGTGTTGATCGAGTGGGCGGTCCAAGCAGCCTCAATGATGCAATGTAGCGTCAAACAAAATGCCAGATAGCCTCGTAGTTGAAATTGAGATATGGTAGAAAATCACTCTCGACCTCGTGCATGACAAAGTCTTTAGCCATAGGGACGCGCCAAACATAATGTTTTCAGATTAACTGTGATGTTGACTTTGAATTACAAAATGTACAGATACACAAAAAAATAAAAAGCTGTTTGTAATTTATGCTTGACTGTAGCTAATACTCACAGCTTTGCTAGCTGGTTGCCCCTGCATTAATAAAAAATCTGATTATTAATGTCTATGCCCCCAGTATAGTATAACCTGTGGTTCAACTAAAAAGACTTTATACCTGTGCTAATCCTATCAAAAGGCCTACACTACACCCACCCCACCATCTTACTTGAATATTTTTTACAGTTTGACCCCTTACAATAAACCTTTCGATAATACCAGCTCTATCAGAAACCAACTCAATGAAGAAAGAAGTATGCCACAGTTGCCCTTTATGATAAGCAGTCATGTGGCAGGGGTGTATGAAAGTGGTCAGTTCATCACTCTGACTGTTTTACACTGCTTAGCTCCATTGATCTGTCCACACTGGGGGGAAATCAGCTTGTCTGTTCATAAGACCCTCATAAGAGTGTTGATAAGATAGATGTCCTACACACTACACTTTATACACATATACACTACACACCTGGACTAATCTATACTGAAGTTGACAACCAGGCGTTTGGAACATTCATTACGTTGGTATGACATTTAATACGGAAATATGTTATTGCCCTTTTCTGTGAATAGCAACACATGGTTCAAATTAGGCGTTATGAGACATTATTAATTGACAAATATGAATAATTCAACAGAGCTTTTGACCTTTTCACAAGATGCTGCATGTCATGTGCTGTCACTTTTGAGCTGGTAGTGTTACTAATGACTTCAATTCCTTACATCTTTCCCCAAACACGTTTTAATTCACCCAAAGCAAAAGTGGAAAGCAGTAGGACATATTTTAAGATATCATCATTTCTAAGTTGGCTTTAAGCAAATAAATTCCTCAGCTTTCTTGTTTTTAATTCAAACACATTTCAGAAAATACTTAATAAATTTATGTATTGATTAATCATTTTTCCTTTTTTCAGTGGATATTTTGTGTGCTCTTAAAATCAATTTTCTCACTCTTTGAACCGTCACTGAACATGCAAATAACCCTTTTTGCTTTTCGTCTTTTGATAACCTTTCATGAAACATTCATGGGTAGATTCTTGTCTCTATTCCTTTTGAACGATTTTGACTTTGTACTTGAATGTGCAATTCAAAGGCACTTTCCTACCTATACTTGCCAGCATACTCTGATTCCAGAGCTATTCTAGTTTTGTGTGCGTTGATCTTGGATTTTATATTCTTCCAGCCTATTTCAGTAAATTAAGAGCCAGTTTCATTGGAGTAAACTGTTTCATAACAATTGGCAAATGCATCTTTTTTGTCCAATTATTTTTGTATTTGTGCTTTCCAAGTCTACAAATATTAAGTGGTATAGACATCCAATCATATATGCAGAAACTGTAAAACTGAAAACTATAAAACCATTAAAACCAAAATGTGTCATAAAATAAGGCAAAGTGCTGACCTTGCTGACCATGGACTTAACATGGGGTGTAAGGGAATCTGCTGAGCAGATTTGCATCTGCGGGCATGTATATGAGAGCCCTTCAGGTTGGCCTGCCATCTGCATGCAGAGTCTTGCACTATACTTGATACAGTGCCATCAGAAAAAGCGCTGCCAATTTCACAACATGCTGATGTCGGACGCCCGTCCCTCTACAAAGCAGTCAGTGTCAGATATAGGAATTTGCATTCCCTGTAGGTGATGGTGGCAGCATGTAGGTATGTCATGCAAAGTTCTTTGGTGCACTCAGTGCAGTATAAAACCAAAACTTGCTGTATTAAAAAGGTATGCAGTGTACAAAAATCATCAAACTTGTTCAGACCTTGGTCCAGACTTTCAGTGCGTGAAAATGTCTTCAAATGGTGGATGGTTTACCTGATTATTCTTAATAAAAGTTTATTGAATCATAAAGAAAAAGATCCACATGACCTTCAGAATGCAATGCCAAGGTTAGTTTCCCTTTCACAGTTGATTCAGTTTTCCAGTTTAGATGGTGACCTCAGTTAATATATATATTTTTTTGTATAGACAGTTATTATTTGCAGTAGTAGCAGTAGTAATAGGTGGTCAAAGGCTAAGTTTATATGTTTTGTGCAGTAGTGGTAAGCAATGAACATTGACTTTATGGTTGTGTGATTGTGTATCCAGGCAGTAAATCTGATTATCCTGTTTAAAGTAAATGTTTTCAAGGGATTTCAGAATGATTACAGACTTATAGACTTACATTTATAATTGTTTTACATCATATTATTTTTAATGTGTATGTTTTCAACTATGTTTTTTAAAATCTTTGTCATTGACTTCTAAACAAGCTTTACATATCCTTTCTTTTGAACTCTTTGGCACAACAATGCAGTCATGCATTCCAGAGCAATTTCGCATACATATCGACAGCTCCCTTGTTGATTGCATTTTGAGCCTTGCCAGCTTCAGCAACACCACTTGGCATCTTGCATTGGCCCCAAACGCAGAATTAAAAAGTAGCTATTCATTCTGTTCATTGCCAGCGCTGATCGTTTTTCATTCTGTTCAATCAAGACGCGAATAGGGGTTTAAACGATGCTGTTCTGCAGCCATCCACAGGCTAAATAGACATTAAATAGACATTTCTTCTTAAAAGAGGTGAAAGAATGCTGGAGTGATTGAAATGAGTGATTTGCCAAGAGTCAGATACACATGGTAGCACCAAGCGAGCATCGCTGGAATATTTCTCTTACTGTCTTCAATTCAAACATTTACACATCACGCTGTACAATGAGGCTAAAATGTTACTATGGCAAAGAAATGCGCATGAGGCATTTGTTTCATTTATTCCACATAACATTTTGTTCAGTGTTTGTTGGGATTAGTCACAAAGACATTTGCACATACTTCATCTTCTTCAAAAATAATTTAATTTCCGTGTGATGAGTCACCCGCCCTGAAAGAAGTACTTTATCTAACTGTGATCAGTGATTCAGGTAAACCCCTTATTTGGAATGTCTTTATTATTCCCACTGTGACTTACACCAGCCGCAGTGCTGTGTAACATGGTTAGAGGCTGCTGATTTCTGGGGACCCAACCAAGTGACACTCAACACAATTGAGCAAAATTTTACTTTATGCGTGAGGGAAATTAAGTGATTAGGAGTGAAGTGAGCAGATGTGCTGCATCTCTGAAATGGAATGTCCCATTTTAGTTTCTTAGATTTGTTCCTACTTCAAATGAATGATTAGTATGGCGTTAAAACTTTTGCTTTAACTAGGCGCTGATTAAGTGGCATTTTGACTGATACTTTTGTATTTTTACTGAAGTTGCTTTATATAAAGGGACTGTTTCCTGTGTCAGTATTTTACCCAAAAATGCTTTCACTTGAGTAGTAATCTAGGGTACTCTACCCACCCCTGGTTATAGCACCATGTTATTTTAAAAAGGTGCTATTGCCTGCATACATGCACATGATCATCCCCAGTATTTTATTTAAAGCACTTCTCTAAAATTTACAGACAGATGGCAGGGAATTTGATTATTTAGGTTGTTCGGGCCTCCCATTGTTGTTCATTGTTCTGTCACCACCCTCACATTCAGCTGGAACTTAAAAATATAAGCATGCATATATATTCTGTGTCAGCTAAAAAAAATCGTATCAGCCAGCATTTCTTGTTGCTCTAGGGCCATTTTTGAAAGTATCATCCTGTCTTCCATCACTGTCTACTTTTACTCTATGACTCCTTTTTCTAACAGCAAATTACAGTGCCTGGTCAGGCTGGTATGAAAGTTATTAGCTGGGACCTCTCCTTCACTGAAAAAGCTTTTAGACTCTGGGTAAACAAAGCCTTTGCAAGGCCACTTTTCTACTGCTGTAACCCATAACCCCTCATAGCCATTTCTTCCCCATCTAGTCATCTGCAAGGTACAGAAATACCTGCAGTACTGGGTAAAATCTAAAACCTTCAATTTATTTATTGTCCTGTCCAAGGCATTATTTCGTTATTTGGGTTTTTGGATTTCTGAGGAGTATATAGGATGCAATATAAAATAATTCACTTATCAAAACTGGAGGAGATAGGGGTTAGGTGCCTTGTACAAGGGCACTTTAGTCATGTCCTTTCAGTTCAGGGAATTGAACCAGCAACCTTTCAACTATAAGGCTGGTTTTCTAACCTGAAGCCCATGGCTTCCCTACCAACAGCAATCTCTAGTTTTAATTTTTAGGAAATAGGAGGAAAGGCACAGAAGCTAGCTCTGTGGGTCTAAAGTGTAGCTGTCAAGAAGTTGTGACTGAGAAAGGAAAACACATACATACATACATACATACATACATACATACATATACCTACATATATATATATATATATATATATATATGTATATATATGTATCTTATATCTTATGTATCTTATACTGCACTGGAGAAGGAGCCTGACTGTGTTTCGTTATACTGTACAACCCTGTATTAGTATAATGACAATAAAGTTGAATTGAATTGAACTAACTGGCCACCCCAAATCCCAGACCCCGGTATAATCTGTACCTCTGTGTAATCAGACATGATCTGTATGGCAGTAATGAGTTCTGCACACTGCTAATTGAAAGTATTCTAAAGTGTAAAATATGCTGGGTCTAATTACTTCGTTTTATTTCTGCACTAATGTATTTGATCTGTGAGGAAATGCACTGTTCTATTATAGGCAGCACCAAATCTGCCAAAATAAACTGCAGCCCATCATCCCTACTGCCAGGAATATTGGCTGCCTGTGATATCATACTCTATGAGAACTCATTATGTGGTCATTTCCACCTAGATGGGCACAGAAGCTGTAGCACACTCAACACATTTCACCGTCAAATATAATTACCCATTACCAACTGTATGTCTCTCGCTCCTGGGGGAGTAGAGCTGCTCTGGTGATCGTTTCCTTCTCTTCTACACCTGCTTCAATTAAGATGCATGGGGTTCATATATGCTGTAATGTCATGTAATGTTGTCCTGGGGTCCAGTGTTCTTATTTTTGCTAGTGGTGAACTTCTCACTGTGATAATCACTGTAATGGTGTTCAATTATGGTCAGGAGTGAATGTGTTCCGTGGTGTGATATATTAAATGTTAGAATACATGCAAACTGACCTTTCATGTTCTCTTTAAAAGTACACCATTGCTTCATTTGTATTTTAAGAGATTAATGTGTGTAAGATTGTGTAGCGCAAAATGTTGCTTGGTGTGGCCAAAACTGTATTCGCTTTGAGTATGTATGAAACTAACATTCTTTTTTTCTCAGGCTATGCATAATGAATAAGCACAGGACCAACTTCTTGAACAACTGCGGTAAAACAGTGAAGCAGTCAACAATTACAAGTTCAGTAATGAGGAGAACAAAAATGAAGTCTACAGGGCGTAATTCTAATAATAGCATTTGGGAAACAGTAATATAAATAGTGTGATATGGGAGTCTGTAGGTGAAGTTGGTTGTACATTGTTTCTTCCGTGTTGATGTTGGACCTTACGTGTTGGACTGTGTTTTTTCTTACAGGGCTTCTTAAGCAAGTGACCTATATCCTATTCTCTCTGGCAATTATAGACAGTTGTTGCTTGACATCTATAGTCTCAATAGCTTCTGTGAGGCTTTTCAGGTTGGTTTCTGCTCTCTCCACATCCAAGACTGCCCAACCTCACCAGGGTCACAAATGACTTTCTTCTCCCCCTTTGATTCTGTTATTAACCCGTTTTAGTCATCTTTCCACTGTTCATAGTACTTGTGCAGGTGATAGGACAGCAGTTAATCTCTATTCAAAACCACAGATTCTGTTGCTCATGGTGTCCCACAGGGCTTGTTCTTGGACCCATTCTCTTTATTATTCAGTGTTTACACTTGATTGGATAACCTTTGTCCAATCTTATCTTGTGTGTCCAATTTTCAAATTGAGACTGACTGTTATGATGGTGCCTTTTTCTGTTTGTAAGCTTGGCATCATCTTCCATCCCTTATTTATCTTTACTACGCACATAAGTTCATTAGCAAAAATGTTAATCTGTCCCTGCATGTCTGATGCAGAAGCACTCGTTCATGTATTTATCATACCTTTTCTTACTTAGTGCTTTTTTCTGTGAAGTCACTTTTCAGACCAGAGCATGTCCAAAATAAATCCTCCAGGGTACTTAGACATACTAAAAAATCAGAGCATATTATTCTCATTCTTAGTAGGCTTTAGTGCTTGCCCATTTCCTGTCGCATACAATATAAAACGCTCCTCATTATATGGGATACTTCATGGTCTTGGCCCTCTGTACTGAAGAATTACTGCAAAAATATGTCCAGGAAATCTGACTATTCTATTCATCCCACTATCAAATTATTCAAACTAGCCTCTGTGGGTGGCAGGTGCTTTAGTGTTGTCACTCTGAAATAATGGATCTCAATTCCTCCCAACATTTCTTTTTTCTTTTCCTTCTTAAAATCCAACTGCTGTGTTGGTAGTAGGTTGTACTATATGCTAAATACAGGCTACAGACACTGCGCCTGGGGGAGCTAATTTAATGGCTTATCCATTAGGATCTAAAATCCTCTTAATTTTGGTTCAAACTGTCATCTAAGTAATTATAATAATTTGATGTGACATTGATTTTGTAGAGAAACACAATGCGTATGTTCTCTTTGAAAAATACATATTGCATATTGCAAATGCAATTATTTTGACATAATACATTCATTAGTTATAAATTTTTTTTTTATTGATTATTTCATTAAGATACCGATTTAGTAAATTCAAACTGAGATACTAAGTAATTGTTTTGACTGCCTCTTTTGAAAGATTTTTTTTCCATTTGGTGGTTTGAGCTGAAACCTGAGCTCTGCACTGAGTGCGTTCATGTGCATTGTCAAATCCCTGTTTAATTTCACTAAGAGCTTCCTGCTCAGTTGAGAATTGTATTGTGAGCGTGTTCTTTTCACTCTGAGCAGTGCACCATGGACCATGGCCATGACATTTAAGTAACAGAAGCCACAACACAAACAGTAAGGAGTAGTTTCAGTAATGTAGGGACAGCAGATCAAAGACTTTCACAAAAGTTTTAGGGCATTGTGATGAATGTAAAATATACTAAGGCAGTCCCAGTTTAAAGCACTGTTTTACTACATTATTTTATTTCCTCCATCAAATTAATGATAAAATAATATGGTGAGCCTTCACACACACACTTCACACTTTTTTACATTTTGTATTTTTTTTGTACTGGGAAAAAAAAAAGTTTGTGAAAAACTTCTCTCACAGCAACAATGGCAGACATGTCAGTGCCTAGGGTAATCTTTTCTTAAGCCTTAACCAGCAAAAATGCAGTTTTTACTATTAGCCTTGGTGAAATCAGAATAAGCCCATCGTTATAATAACCTTCTCTTATTTTGCCCCTTATGCAGGAAACTCCTATACATGCATATGCAATGAGGCAACAGTGCAAAGAGACAGCAGCTGCACCTTTTATCTTATTACAGTCGCTGAGGAGCAGTTTCCTCTTTTTAAATGTTAAAAAGTGTTAAATCAGCCGCTATTTAATGAGAAAACAAGTTTTGCCATTGCACAAAATGTTAGTAAAAGAGCTCCTATGTGTTTTGTATGCTGCTGTTCTGTGTGCATCTGATTATGCTCGGTAAATCATCCTCCAGTACACATTAGTTGATTGGCCAGGAAGAAGGTTTCAGTCACGTTTAAGTAAAATTGAAAATGCAGCAGTCCCTCCATCAACTCCCGCTGACAGTTGCAGTTTAGTCTATTTTCAAGGTCACAGACATAAGAGAGTGATGTGAAAGGAACATTTTACTCTTGAAGTCAGCTAATGGACACTAGACCACTTCTGGACCACTTCTGTTTCATTTCCTCTTGCACCACCTGAGGCAGGACCTCACTTGGCATGCTGCATCAGACAAGGGGTAGATGATATGGTAAAAATAACATACCATAAAAATGTAAGACATTTCAAGAAGGTTTCAGGCAGTTTCATGAATAAAATTACATGTTTTGAAGTATGTGACAATGTATGTGATGCTTTTTACTATATCAGCTTATATCCATCCATCTTCTCTATACTGAAAGAGGTTCAAACACTTTTTTTTATCACAGGCAGCTTACATTAGGTGCATATCTACATATATTGTCATTTTATTATATAACCAGGTTTAAATACAGAGATACAGTGATGCAGTTAAGTACAGAGAACTTTACATTCTCCATAAGTATCATTTTATGCAAAATTGTTCTTTCAAAATGTAGTAATTGAACAGAATATGTAACGAGCTTCTCCTTCATTTCTCCGTGTGAACTCTGCATAAAGGAGACATATTTTGCTCCTATCTCTTTAGATGCTCTGTATTAGGAGGTGGGATGCTTGATTTCAGCTTTTGTGTAGTCCATTAATCTAGTAAGTTGTCAACTGTGAAGAAAGGGTTGCTTTCCAGTTATTGATTCTATATTTAAATGAGAAGAATCTTCGACCACATCATTGTGAGTCTGTATATGCTCAATCTCAAGGTAAATACAGACACACTGCTACAGAGGCCCAACCAGTCTGTTTCCGACTGGTATGGCTTTTCACATATCAAGTATATGGTGGTTTAGTGATGATGCTATCTTGCTCAGTGTATACATAAGAATGTAGTGTTTACCATCCTTTATAGACTTTTAAGCGCAAAGGGAATGCAAACCTCCATTCTGGTGGGCACATCAGGTTATCAGTGAAACTGAAATACAGAAATGTACACTTGCATATACAAGCTATGGCTTAAAACATGACTAACTTGAAGGCACTGCTTTGCTGTGATGTAGAAATGGGGAAAAAAATTAGCAACAACAAAAGAAAAGATGGCAATATGAAATATACAGTGCTGAGTAATGTATACGTATGATCTTTATCTTTAACATATATGATTTGTGGGCATAATATGCCTAATTTTCTCCTCAAACCTAACTCAATCATTATAGTGTGTTTGGCCTGGAGTCTCATTTTTTAGCTTCAGCTCCAAATCTGCTGTATCTGCAAATCTGCAGTTTCAGAATAAACATCTGTTTTGGAAGTTTACTGATGCAGTCTCGATCGGTCACCTCTAAAATTAAAGACATACATTTCAATACCTCGGTTTCATTTTATACTTCGAGCTAAGAAAAAGAGCTGCAGACAGGCCATTCTGAAAGGAACTATAATGAATTTAGGTGATGGAGAGCTGGAAGCTACTTGGGAGGAACAACTTGGGCTGCTCTTTAACTTTTTTAATCTTTATCATCTCCTTGTAATATTCTTAGCTTTAATAGGGCATGAGAGGAAAAAAAACAAAAATCCATTTGAGTGGGTCCATCCTGAAGGCTTAAAGTAGGCCAAGATTCAGAGAATGTTGTTCGGCTTTGGCTGTTGCAAACTGTTATGCTTATGCTACTGTCAAAGGTTACTTGCCTCCATTCTCTTTAGCTTAAAGGGATGGTTTTGCCAATTTCCACTTACCCAAAAATGTAGGTGATCAGCCAGGACTTCTGTAGTTCTGCACCGAATCGGGAAGGCTGATATTGCTAATAAACACTAATGTCAGTAGTCACCAAAATCTTTTCTGTAAATGCATGATCTATCTTCTCTAAACCTGTTCAAATCACATCCAGGTCTTCACTAAGGGCACCCAAAATTTCAACATGGTTTAAGACACAAGTAAAGTAGTGAACAAAACTTCACTATGTAGTTAAACATAACAGGGACGGTATGCCATTTCCTGACCCCTCGCCTCATGCATGCACGTGAGAGGCTACTGATGACATTTGTGACTTCTGTTGTTTATCTTTATTAAGAACTTTATTAATTTAAGCTGAAGACTTTCAAATATGTTTATACAGTCAGGTATATTAACAGGTAACAAACCTAATCATAACTTGTGTGAACTTGTGTGACCCTCCTTTACAGTCAATGACTTTTTAGATACTTAGTCTGAAACTAAGATTTTTACAAGATGATGGGTTTCATACATCTGGCAGTCCTTTACAGCTTAACCATTATTCAATTCTATCTCCAGGATGGTGTGGTAGACAGCTACAAAAGCAATGCATATCTCAACATCCAAATATTTATGGACCTGTAAATAGAAACAACAGAAGTCGCAAACATAAAGCAACTGTATGCATGATGTGTGTGCACACGAGACGATAAGGCCGTGGTGCGCTGGGTGTTAGAATTCTACACTACACCAAGAAGCCAGGCCCCCTGCACACAGAGAAACGGTGGGAGGGCCATCCTCCTGCCACCCCTCATTTGTCTGCACCCAGGGCTCGGCTGCTTGGTACAGGCATAAACCTGAAAATGCTTGCTGTGTCTAGCTTTAGAGTGAGGGGTAGTTCTTTTTTATAGCTCACACAAGCCATGCTGTGTCTTACACCACATTGTCAAGTCTGTGCAACCTTAATGAAGACCTGGATGTGGACTGGGATTTTCAGGCATGTATTTGCGTTTGGGTGACTGACATGCAGTGTTAGCAATGTTAGCTTTGTAGATTCAGTGCTAAACTAAAGAAGAAACCAAAGAAGACACCAAACATATTCTGGCTGCAGGCACATGCACAGATGGAGCCCAGAGGGGCTCAAGCCTCTTGATTGGCATATAATAATTGTGTTGTTTATGGCCAGTGCAATTGTTCAGTATCCGTTTTGTGAGGCGAGACTAGTGGGTGTGAGCTAGTGGGTTGGCTCAGACTCCATGAGCTTTGTTGCTCTTGGCTCTCCCATCTGGAGCAGCCAATAGAGATTTTGCCTCAGCAACTACGACTGGATGTGGATTCTCAAATCGCAACAGTCCTGGAAATCCTGTTGATGAAGCACCAATAATGTCTTTCCGAGTAACTTCACTTTCCATGTTGTGGTCATTCTTAGCAGCCAAACAAAATGTTGGCAGTAAGAGGCACTAATAGCTGACTAAACACAGTTGTTACTGTAAAAACAGATTAGGTTAGGGCTCTGTAGGCTGCCTGTAAGAGTATTTGAATGAAACTCTAAAACTGCATTTGCCTGTCTCTGAAACATGAAGGCTGTCTCTCTGGATAAAAACACATGCCATATGGCAGAAGTGAATTTTCTCATTTCATTCACATTCCTGCCTGCGTTTCTGAGCCCCTGCCCCTGAAAATGAAGAAAAACTGAAAAATGCAAATACAGGATACCCAAGCAACATTCTGCTCTCCCTTTTATTCCAAATGTTCATTCTTCCTTGCCTCTATGCTCGTAGTACAGTACAAGTTCTCAGAAAGATGGAAAAATCAATGCCTGTTTTCTACTTGTAGAGGAGCTTGCTGAAAGAACTATGAGTGTTGATAGACTGCAGTGGTAGTTCAGCTCCTCATCAGTGCACCTGCATGAAATGGATTCCTCTGCCTCATTTAAGGTGTAAACTCTTCAGCGAGACTTCAGGATCTGATCACATCAAGGCCTCAGTGGGAGACAATGAGCAGTGAGGGGGTCAAACTAGTTCTGCGCCCATACACTGACATACCCAGCTAAGCATTTGTGTTTAGGCAGTGGAGTAAACTATGAACATATATGAACTATAAATTATTTCAAAATAAGGGAAGGGGAAAAACAAAGCATTGTATTAATTACAGACCATCCTTAAATTATTTAATTTTCAACCCAAACATTAACAGACTCCTCTAGGACTACACAGTTGAGGCACATTATCATCATGACCACTTCTTACTTTTGATGGCAGCAGCATGTAGTTAATGAAAGAGGTCACGTGTCATGAGCTGGCTTGGTGGACATATAAGGTGTGTCATAGGCTGTCTGCACACATATCCCTCATTGTTGCCTGGGGCAAATGGGTCTTCCAGCAAGATAACGAACATCTTACACGGCTACAGATGTCCAACACTGGTTGGACGAGCATGACTAAGACCTCCTAGTACTACCCTGACCCCCTTATTCCCAAAATTTGAACTCAATTGAACATCTGTAGGACTACCTTGTGAACATCAATTGAACATCTGTAGGACTACCTTGTTTGTCGTGTGGATATCTGTCAATGCACCCTCCAGCAGCTGTGGGATGCACTGCAGTGTAACAGAAGTCACGTTTTATATTCTGATAAATATGTTTTCTTATTTTGCTGAATCTACAAAATGATGCTGCATTTTGTATTCAGTGGTTGTTTTCACTTTCACTTAAACTACTCCAGCTTAACACGTCCTTGTATTAGTCCTTCCATTTCAGCTGAACATAAATGCTAGGACAGTTTAAAGCAAATGGAAGTTGTACACCGATTAAATTTGACCACATATCCGTTACTTGCTGTAACTGCCTTCAGGCCTACAACCCAGACTTTTGATATTTTCCTCAGAGATGCCCTGCCAGGCCTTAATGGTAGCCGCTTTCAGCTGTCGCTTGTTTAGGAGCTATTCTGACTCTGGTTTCTTCTTCAACAAGTCAAATCCATGCTGAGTTGGATTTAAATGAGGAAGCAAACTTGCTCAGTTTAAAACTTTCCACGTTTTCTTTCTGATGAACTCCTTGGGGAGGAGTGCGAGATGTTTTGGATTGTTTAGATCTTGCTGCATTGTGAACATTCGCCCTCTGAGATTGAAAAGCTTTTGTTTTGGACATCAAAAGACAAGTTTCTGTAAACTTCTAGTGAGACCATGACCCTGCGTCTTGTGCCTAAGATACACTGAAATCTCGATCTTTAACCACACCATTCCTTTGCATTGCTATACTGCTGTTCTGGTGGTCACAAAGGAACCTACCATTTTGCAAAGTACTGTGGTAATGCCCTGGCACTTTTTGATATAGTTCAGGCTACTGATCAGATTACTGATCTAGAGACACAATCTGATTCCAAAAGGCAGTCAAACTCAGTGAAAAACCTGCGCTAGTGTCTGCGAACCTTCAGTAACTGTTGCATGTGCATACTGTGATCATACACATGGTACCGCTGAAGTACGCGCCCGTACACGTAAGGCGTGTCAGAGGAGATTTTTTGTGAATTGAAGTGTGAAGAAAGGGGAGATCTTGTATTTCTTCACGTTTCCCTTGTAGTTTGACCCATGTGTCTTAATTATTTGTGTTCTTTTTTTCTAAGCACATGCCTCGTCTCTCTCTTTTATTTTATTTTTTTTAATGCATGCCTTTTCTTTTTTTCATTTATTTTTGCTAGTACCGTTACCGGCTAGCCCTCTGCAAAGGTATAGCAGTTGACGGCTGCTTGGTGGAAGCTTAAATAGCCGGTGCAACTTGTTGGGTTATCAGCAGAGAGCATTCTGGCAGCAGGCAGCACCACCCAAACCCTTACACATGTACCCTGAAAAGGTTTTTTGGGACTTTGTTATTATAATAGTAGCAATGGCACAGACTATATGTAGTATTTTAGTTTTAGTTTATGAGTCAGTGGCAGTTTTTCTGTCATGCAGAATAAGGCTGGCAATTTACCTAAAGTAACAACTAAACAAAATCCAACTCCTCTTCGAACACTCTTTTGTAGGAGCACCTAAAGCTTGATGATGTTAGGTTTGGAGATAACTGTGTGTAATTGTATGCAACATTTGAAGGAGCCTTCTCTGAGCGGATGAATCTGATGATTGTGATGAAAGAGTATACAAGAAGAACTTGGTCCAAACTTAAGAATGTGCCTTCCAAAGATGTAAGTGAATTGTATACTTCTGACATAACTTAATCAGTATAAGGTTGGTTTTGCATTTCAGATTAAGTCTATGTGACATAATTCAGAGAAACCCTGTGAAATATGTCTGATCGCGCTGACTAATTGTTTTGGGCTGTACAGGTTAAATTACAACAGCGCAAACGTTTTGTATCCTGTTTTTATTCTTCCTTTAGTTTTTTAAAAAAACCTTTTATGTAGTGCAGCTTTAAAAATAACCTGGTATTACGCATTACTACTAGAGGCCCATGATGTTCATTGACACAGACAAACATTTGACATGTGATCCAATTGCAGTTAATGGGAGGTCTGTAAACAAATGGCATGAAGATGCCATGTAAACTACAGTGTCATGTTGGCCAAACAGGTGTTGTTTTGCTTCAGGACATGCTTTTCATTTGATGTATATTACCAGCCTAGGGTTTCATTTGCCTATCAGCCCACCGCTATCTTTGACTGCTATAGTTTAGAGACATCTCCCTTTGAAGGTGTGGCACCAACCAAGTTTCTCCTTATCTGTCTGTAAAGTTCCAGTATTGACCTTTTTGTTCTTGTAGCTGGTGAGATACTTACTTCCTGCATCTTTTCTAGCGTCTGTATTGCTTGACACCTTCTGTGTCTTTTGTCTTCCTTGAATTGGAAATCTGTTCACACTCTATCCCTGAGTCTTTCTTTGAGTGTTTGTTTGTGGTTTTGCTATGCCAGGCTACCGATTTTGCTGTTGATGCTTGCTTTAGTCCTCCTTGGATGGTCTGACCTTTGCAAATTGCTTACTCTTTCAGTAGTTTCTCTTTCTAAGACATTCCATTCTGTTGATTTTGCAATGTCCAATTACTCTGCAATGGCCCTGCCATGGCATTTATCTTTAACTTCAAAATAACCTGCTTTTTCATCATGGTCTGTTATTTAGTTTTCATCGTACTCGCCCCTCTTTTACCTCAAATGCTGCTTCTAAAGGCAAACCCAAGCCACTCCTACACATTTACAGCTCTTTTTTATGTGTGCACAACTGAGAGAACATGGAACTCTTGAGCAATTAGAATCTATTTGCATTTATTTCATTTATACTGTCTTTTGCTCTCTTCACATAATGTGTCTTTCTTTACATATGTCTCTTACCCTTAGGGAATTGCTGATTTGCTGCTGTGTTTGTTCTTTTCAGGTTTTGACAAAGATTCAGCAAAGTATGTGAACTAGCATATCAAAAAACATACACAAAACGTGCCCTACATCTTGCCGGATTTAGCATGCTCTCAGATCGCTTCTTGAAGGCTTAGGAAGTGTGGAAGTGTGGAAGTGTGAGTGGTTCAGTAGTAAAGAAGCTTCACTGACAGCTGACTTCCTCAATCAGCGTTCTCTGCTGTGAGAGATTTCCTCTCTGTTCAGTCTTCCCTGTATTCTGTTCACCACTGCCATCTCTCCCAGGAAATCAGGCCTACATTCTCTTCAGTTTTGCTGTGCACTGAACGAAGGATTGCTGTCTGTGGCTTCCAACACTGCTGGTATTAAGAGTAGATCAAAGGCAAAAGAGAACAGTGGTGTTGTTGGCAGGCAAATCTTCTCAGTTACCATATTTACATGCATACCAGTGGTTAAGTATTCATCTCACGAATGATAATGTAATAATGTATCACGAGTGATAATGTAAGAATTGAGCATGTAAACAGCACTGTTTACTTGTCCAACCAAGGTCCATAGCAAGATTGAAACATGGTCAATGCTGATATTGTCTAGACTGTTGCAGATCAAGTTTTTGAAGCATAATCTTACTGTCACTTAGTGACTTTCATTGTTACAAGCTCTTCTCACAATTGGTTTGTTGTCTGCATCAGAGTCTGCATCATGAGTTTTTGTGACATTGTATCTTTTTTATTTGATGTGTTTGTTTTCACACTGCTACAGCATTTAAGTAATACATGTTTCGGGTGTCTGATAATTGATAAGACATTCTGCAGGGATAGTGTTCAGTTACATATATATTTAGAGTTGAATGTTAAAACAAGCAGAATATACAGGCTGTGCAGGGCTGACCTGCTGTTAGAAAAATAGGAAAGTATTCACTGATGTTGAATTTCCACACATTGTGCGGACCATCCTGAACTAGGTTTCACCTGGAGGTATACCAGGACCTGTTTTTGCTAGGAAGTAGGCTTGATCATCTGCCAACCAATCAATAAATCTTCTACGTACTGCAACCACAACAGCAGCACATTATTGTCAGCGGTGTTTGGTTGTTTACTGTGACATGACTCCTGTTTCTATTTATCCATTATTATTTTCGTTGTTTGGCCGGTAACATGAGCCTTTTGTAAAAGAGTGATACAGCGAAAGGGCAATCCAGAACTAGTCCCTGATGTTTGTTTATTTGGAAGAAATTAAGACATTGCCCATCCATATTTGCCCATCTAAATAGTCCCAAATACATTCAATGATACTGTAGTCTCTGGGATGGCCAGTTTATTGTATTGGAGCACAAGCAGTAACTTTAGACCAATAGTGTTGTCTTCTCACATTAGAGTGATGGACAGAAACACCTGTGCTGTTCTAAAGCAAGAATGGCGCTTGACATCTTTATCTCAGAAATAACAAAGCATTAAGCACTATTTGTCAGTGCTGACAGTTTTGATGGTCCACCAGGTCTTGCACATTTGCTAGTATATTTGAAATCATATCAGTTGCACCCAGAAGGAAGTGTTCGATTGCAGTGTTATTTAGAAGGAAGGTAGCCATAAAGGTTATTAAATAATTAAAAATGTAGACTGATATGGGCAGTATTTGAGCTATACATACAGAAGTAGTGTATCCCAGTATGGCGCAGGCCACCATTTTTGCTATTGCAACATGCCAGACGTGAAGTTGTAGAAGTTCCCAGTAGTTTTCTTGCAATAATCCATGCAGCTTGAATATTCTAATCTAAGATTTTGTGACAGATGTGGAGGTAGAGTGGCACCAGGCTTTCTGGACATTGTTGGGCATCTCCACCAAAACAAAAGGAACTCATCACTCAAGATGGCATTCTATTCACTCCATGACAGCCTCGTGCGACACCATTGCAGTCTTTGTGCATACAGGTATGCTTGCATGTTGTCCTGTGTTGTGCAGGACGACATGCAAGCATACCTGTATGCCCCAAGGCTGCAATGGTGTCATGGTATGATGACTCATATAAGACATCACTGCTTGCTGTATGTCCGCTATCAGGGCTGTTGAATCACTCAGGTTAAGCGATAAGGCACATCCTTGCTTACGTCATGTGAAACTTGAATCATTCACATTTCTCACAATTTTAGACCTACCCACCTACCCAGTTTCTTTTTTTGTCCTGTAATAAATGCCATCTTTTTTTCTCCAAACTGTCAGTCAGGATGACCCACTTTGATTATGCTTTGTTGTTTGAACAACTGAATGTAAATTACTCTCAGGAACATTTTAACAAAACATTTCACTGTGATTATGCATATGTATTGTTCTTTTCTTCAGTGTTCTAATAGCTTTGTGGGAATAGAAGCTAGACGATGTGGAATACATGATCAGAGCTGGAAAAACAAACATATTTATATGGGCTTGTCTTTTTTGCGCTCATTATCAGGTTATGTAATCTTCATTAAACAATGCATGTTTAAAATAGCCTGGGAAGCATTATTGTGTGTTACTTGGCACAGCCACACCATAAAGCTTGAAAGTTTTGACCCAAGTGTAAAAAAAGTCACGGTCAGTTTTTATGCCAGCTACAGAAAGCTCTCCTTGTGTGTCTATTAAAAAATTAATAGAATTTCCGAAAGGGTTTTGTAACACCTCAATACGTTTTGTACATCTTTTCAAATTTCCTGCTAAGCTCAAAAATGAAGAGGGTGATTTATCAAACATACAGGCAAAAATCTGAAATGCTTTATGCTTGTCTTGTGCCGCTGAGACAAACCTGGAATTCATATTGGTTAGTATCAGATGGTCTGGTAGGCATCTGATAGCATGGATCTGCTTCAGCTCCTTTTTGTCTGTTGGATGGAAGGTTGGTGCCAGCGCCCCAAAAATAGCCTGGACTCTGCCGCCCACCCACTTACCAGCCTGCAGTGTCAGATTCCTGAACTCTGCCTGCCTGCGCTTTCAGCCATGCGAACAGACATCAAATTGAAATGCAGCAAAGTTATTTCCCAAACACAGATTAAGCTTGGTTCTGCTCTAGATCACTCTGGTCTGTAGTACTATTCAGTCTTCCTTCAAAGATTCCTGAAATGAAAACTCCTTTTCCTAGAATGGGACTGAAGTGTTAGCATTTGCATTGGATTTATAAAACATTAACTAACTTGCATTAAAATTAGCAAATGGTTTACTTCTAGAAAGTTTTTATTTTGGAGATTTTTTTCAGTGGTGTTTTTCAGATTTTGTACTGTATACATTCAGGTCTGGGTGCTGGGGTGGCCAGATCGTTCTTCCAAGAACACCAGCAGTTTCTCTGTAGTTTTTTTATTTGCTTTTTCCTATAAGGCTTATAGTGTTAAGTACTGTTTGATGGTGGCAGTAACTGTTTGGAATCACATTTTTTGTATCTGTCGTTTTGGAAACTCCTTATGCAAATGTATTCATTATATCTGATCTGCTCAAATCCTGATCTTAAAGAATGACTAAAGGTTACCCTGTGTGTAACACTGAACAGCACCCACATCAGCTCATACATTTTAAAATGTTACTTCTAGCTTAAAACTCCCAAGTAAGCAAACCAATATGCCAAGCAACCAGTCTGTGACTCATTCCCACATGCAGCTTTACCACAAACAGTGCTCCATGAGGAACTGGAGTGGAGTCGACAGTGGTTCACTGAAGCATTATCATTGGATAGGGACTTCTATGGAGAGCTTGTGGCAGATGGCCTTGCTGTAATTTGACCTTTCATATTGACTGCATACTGGTTTTACTGTGTGTGAATAGGTAAGGTTAAGTCATTGGTAGAGACTGCTCTTTGTGCGTCACTGTGATAAATGATAAGTTGTGTAACTGTAACAGTTGTTTAAAGTTAAATATTGATCTTATCAATCGTTTGACAACAAATAAATGTAGTCTCACACCACTGGTGCCCAGAGGCGCTTGCTGTTTTTTGCTTAGCCTCTCTCCCTTAAACAGAGTGCCAACACTGCAAGTTTGGATTGGTTTAGAGCAGCAGTCTCATTTTTTTTAAAAGTATTTGTCGATAGAAACATAATGTCTGAAATGTTCAATATCATCATTTGCAGATTGAGTTTCAAGATGCGCCGTATAACCTTGATCACTGTCTCAAATGCAGTCTAGATTCTTAGTGCCTTTTTCTACTAGATGGCTCAAACCACTAGTCAATAGCCATTTCAGGGAAACAGTCTGCAACATGTGTCGAAGCATGTATGTGGAAATTGAACAAGCCATGTGTGAGCAGGCAGAGCACAGTCAGAATGAGATCCCTGGAACTCTCTATCAGCTAGCTAAACCTTGACTGAGATAAGAGATCCATGTATTTATTCACACCTATGAAAAGTATGCCATCATGCCCATGTATTGTCTGGACAGGTCTCCACAGAGGCTGCTGCTGCAAAGCAAAGGTTTCATTTCGTAAATGTGCATATGAACGTATGTTTACATGGGGGGGAATCTTGTCCGAGCTGCATTTTAGAGACACTGCTGGCCATTGGCGTTCATCAAACGTAAAAAATAAACTAAAAAAATAAATAAAAGAGCAGAGAAGAGATGGCTGTTTCTGCAATTCACTTTCGACATGTCCATTTTTCATGACCAGATGTAAAGTTCTGCTTCATCTATTCACCTCTGACAATGAATAGTGGCCCTTGTGTATTTTGCCAGCCACCTGTGACGTGTTGAATGTGCACATAAAGCTGATCAGTGTTGTAGAGGCGCAATGAACTTCCTAATGGTGAGGTCACAGTACTGAAACAAGGCCCTTGCAGGAAACCTCATTTAAGTACTAATTTAACCATTACCATAAAAAAAAAACAGAATTAGTCCTTATTTTTGGTGGGCGTTTATTGGAATTGTTTTACGATGCTGGGTATAAGCTGCCTACTACATGTACACGTGGTGCATGTTTTCAGGTGTGAGACCTCAGTGGGGTTACTTTTAAGACCAATGTCAAACCACCATGTCAGCGCAAAATCGGCTTAGCGTACCCAAGCTCTTTACGTGCTTCTTTGAAGTGTTGAAGTGCGAATACAGAATGGATACAGTCTCCAGACAATAACAAGGTTTCTCTCCATTTCATCATCCAGAGGATTACTGTACCCTCTAACACTTGGGATGTTTGTCTACTAATGCCCAAGGTGAGGAGATCAGGCTCTCCATTCAAAGCTATCAGCAGAGAACACGGCTCGGCAGTCATGCTCCAGGTGACATGCTGCTGCACATAAAGGAAGATTGACACTTACGCTTTCTTGAAAATTGGATTGTGGATTGATGTTATGCAAAAGAGTCATGGAAGGAGGTGGTGTCACCAGTCTATAGTTAAATAACACTGTGACAACACATCTCTCTCTTTCTCTCCCCCTCTCTTTCTGAGAGCTCTCGCTCATGAGTCAGGTGAACTCTAACATTGTGCTCTTAATCTATGCATTATGCATGATCATTACTGTGTATTGTAGAAAGCCCACTGGAAGTCGAATGCCTTGTAGCTTTCTATGGTTTACAGCGTTCAGTTGAAATGTGCTCAGAGAGTCAGAGAGCTCAGAAATGCTGTAACGTGCGAGGAAGAAACAGGGTCTGATTTTCTTATGCTGACTTTACCCAATTGGCACCAGTCATGTGTAACTCGTCGCTCGAGGCTAAATGTCTCTTGCACATCCGTGGCAACGTGTCAGAATGTAGGTGTTTTGTTTACTGCCTCAAGGCCACGAGAACTCACCTGATAACAAGTGCTTAATTACTGCCTGCTGATTTATTTAGGCCCTGCCATTATGGCCATCCGTAAGGACTGATTATATAGAGGTTAATGAAAAGGTGTGCTCTCTCTTTCAGTGTTATGGTCCTGGCCAGGATAATGGACCTTTTTGCTGACTGTATTTTTATTGAAGCAATGCTATTTGTAATAATCAGTGCAAATTTGGTACAGTATATTGCAGAATATGACAATATGCAAATGAGCCTCTAACAAATAAATGAAATGCGCTGGACAATCTTGACTACATTTATGTTGTTCCAGATGAGTTGCTGTGGGTGAAAGACATTTGGTTAAAATTGGATATGCATATGGGAATTGTGGGCTTATGCTAATATCTGCTGTTGCATATGATTGCATCTGCTAGTGCCATTACTGCGGTAAGCCAGCACTTTTTAAACTCCTCATATGCGGAAAGAGACACAAGGTGGGCAATTAGACCACAGCCGTTTTGGAACAGCCTTTTGTACTAACAAATGAGGCTGCACGGATATGTGGCCGATGCAAATATGTAATATGCTTGATTCTTGGTGTTTCGGAACTGACATTCCATTGTTTATGCATGCTGATACATAAACATTTATAAAACACAGATTAGGACTACATACTAAATTGCTAAATTTATATAGATCAATAAATTATCTATGTATACATTTGGATTAGAACTACGGAAGAAATCTGTATATTTTATATTGGGTTAATAATGAAGTAAAATGACTAAAATGTGGACAGTTTAGTAGAGTAATCCAACATGACCTAAATATATATGTGATCAGAAATATATATCTCCAGCCCACCTAACATATATGTCATCCCCTGTAGATAGAGGTCCAGAGTTGACCATGTCCTCATCATAAGCATGTCTCTGTAACAGGGCAACAATCCTTATACAGAGAGAATGCTATCTGGATTGTTGTCTCGTTTGTTATTTCACGACCTGATGGAATCCACCAGGGCGGACTCAGATGCAGATGTCACGCAGTAGGATACAAATCAGATACACAATGACCGGCACTGCTCAGCTTTAATATAAACAAAGGGCAAAGAAACGGCGGGAAAACGTGAACAAAGGCGCCGAAAAAACAGAAAGAAAAGAAGATGATCAAACTGCGGGCACTCAGTTTGTATCGTGAAATCAAAAGGGAAGATAGGGCAGTAACCAGGTGTTCTCCATCAGCCTGATTACTGCGAGTGGCAGAACGTGGCCTCCCTCTGGTGGCAGGAGGACCACAGTGCGGGCGGCCCCTTACAGTCTCGTAATAATTTTAAGTGATCTGTGAAGACGTTTGCTTCTACCGGATGAAATGTCATTCAACGTCACTTAAAGACCACCATACCAATATACCCATATCACTTTAAAACATCAGTCAAACTTAAACATCCTAAAATAAGCAACTGTCTAACAATATTGATCTGATTATGATACCATTCCAGTTTGTTCATCCTTGTCTATAACAATGCAGGCTAGTCTTCAGCCACATCCCATCAAGGGTTTACCCATGTGTTTTTGACATATTACAAGGCATCTCAAAATGTCATCATGTGGCAGTATAATCTCAGTGTGTCCCAAAGGTACATCTCTAGTCTGTTTTATTTCAGCGGCTACACACTGTAGTATTAACTAAACAAGGCTAATACCTGTCAACTCTGATGGCAGCTTCATAATGTTGAGATGAACAGCCTTTGTAGCCATTTCATCATCACCCATAGACAAAAGAGGTCTGTCATGCCCGCTTTAGAAGACCGGCTATGGCTGACATCTATATATTGTGCCTCATTTAATATGACTGCCTGGAAGACAGTCTATATAATGCTCCCCTCAATATGACAATGCATTTCCCCCTTTGTGTTTGTCGTTTGCATCATGACTACCATTATGTCACATGCGAGTCAAAATAGCTTGTTGACCTTTAATAAGAGCTACATTTAGGAGCCGTTTGTTGACAGTGTACTGTTTTTGTGAATGACTCAGCTGAGTGGGATTGTCTGTAAGAACAAAGACTTAACATTTAGGCTGGAAATGTAAAAACTCCTACTAGCAGTGGTTCTCAATCCCAGTTGTGAAGAATCCATGCAGCACATGTGTGTTCTCTCCTGATTCAGTTCATCAGCAAGCTGCAAAGCCCTTCTGGAGCAGGGTTAGATATGTTTGAGCAGTGAAAACTGAATGCACAGAGCAGCATATACCCTATATACATATAGCACTATATACAAAATATTAGTCTTTATCTTTAATCATGGTTTACAATATTAGTTTAATGTGGCAGCATAAAATTACTTGTTTAAACATAAATAAACTATATTTTAACGGTAATTTAAATAACAGTACCATGTGACTGGATACTGTATATGCATTCTATATAAGCATTCATAATAAAAACTAGACTGAAGCTGGATACTTCCTCCCATAAAAAACTTTCATTTTTTACATTTTGTAACCATGCAACCATAAATGTACATCAGCTTCAATTAGGATCATACAACAGTGCTTAGTTTGTGTAGCCCTGAGATCTTGCTTCTTCAAGCTGTGTGAGACATGTGTTTTCACCTTCTGGAGTTCAGGGACCTCTCCTCACCCTGCCAGACTGTGGTGCGTGCTGTGAATGTTTACCTGCATCTGTGATTCACTGAGATAAGGAGCAATAACAGTTAGACCAGCTTGTAAAGAAGCCGATCTGCACATCTAACAAAAGTCTGGTGAAGCTGCAACTTGTTTGACTAAATTTGCAGTGATGGTACTAAAAGAGAGCCACACTGTGCAAACTGTGCCCCACCCCTCCATGGCAAGAATGCAGTCATATGTTTTATAATTTTGTATTAGATAAAACTATTGTACATACTTACTGTACATATCACATTAAAGTAGTGTAATAGCTCTTTTGCCATGCGTGATGTAGTAGTGATGACAGTATGTAAAACCATCACCTCATTGAGGATTTAAATTGTTTGGCTAATTGGTTAACTGTAACATTAGCCATGAGCATCTTAAAATATGGAGACAATTTAAGGTTTGCTCTAGTCTACAACTGGCACTGCATCAGTGATAAGGGTGTAGTGTTTGTAATGATTGTAATGATTAACAAACTGAGTTTAACGTGCGCTGAGCTAAAAGGAGGGCAAGGTTTAGTGTGTAGGTTGGCGGTGAAGCTCAAAAACAGGATCAGTACGAACATAACAAGGGCAAAAACCAAGTCAGAAAAACAGGAGACCACGCAGAAGGCAAAACCAAACAATCAATCCAACCAGCAACCAATACAAAAGTGAAAACCAAACCACAAAATCAGTCAGAACCCAAATAGCAAACAGGAGAAACAACAGGGACCACACTCAGTACGCAACAGAGAGGCAATACTTCACAAAGTGAGAGTGAGAAAGGGATACATGAGAAGACAGGCTGATTACAGACAGGTGTGTGTAGTTACAATTCAAGGGGCGAGTTGGGGTGATCTGGTAAACAGGAAGTAATTGGGAGATGGCAGACATGTGACAATGATGTCATCAGGTGGTGGGTTATGGGAATTGGAGTTTGGGAGATTAGAGGCAGGAGGAGAACAAATGTACCTGAGTGGAAGGTCAGGGTTTAAAACCACTGGGTGGAACCAATGGTGCTTATTGTTAGGCCTCGCACTGAAGTACACTGAAGTGTAATATGAAACATTGTTGGAAAATGTTCTTCTTGATTGACTGTGAAATAGTATATCCTGCCTGCTTATTGTATCTCACTTGTATTTTCTCTTAAACAGTACCACCAACCTCGATAGCATTTGCCAGTAGTTTACAGCAGATTTTCCCAGGCTTTCGGTGCATGAGCTCAAATACAGATTTCAGTTATTCAAGCCTTTTGTAAAATGTTCTTTTTGTAATTGTCTCTCTGAGGAGCATCTTAGAGTTAAACTCTTTCTTCTCCTTCCCGTCATTCGTCTGTTTCTCCGTTCAGGACTAATTAAGAGGCCAGATAGCCACCCCTTGTTCTGAAAGCCAAGGCCGATTTCCCCCGATCCTCATTAGCCCCCTAGCAAAGGAACAGCATATCAGAGTCCATATTTACAAAGAATCTTGGAGCAAAAGCGCTATTTGGGGATGTCTCTTTATCTTTCACTTTGAATCAGCAGTTTGATCCCGGATCACCGGGGAACTGCACATCTATTACATTCCTCTGTAGCTTGCTACTGTTCTACAGAGGGAGCGGCTCTGCAGACGACTTCACACAAACTCATTTAGTGCTGAAAAACACAATACGAATTCTGATTTTCATAGCATCTGAAGCTAATTTTCTCAAATGGGCCTTCATAAACAGACAATTATGGGCATGTGGAGCCTCATACGAACAACAAATAGCTGGGATTTAAAGTGCAGCGTTGTTGTAGGCCTGCTTTAATGAAGCCCAGCTGCACTTGCCACTGTAATTGACTTAATAGCAGCAGCGGCAGCAACGCACCCCACAAGAACAGGCAGCTGAGAAGTCTTTTTACGGCGCCAATCTCAGCACAATGAGTTAGAAGTGCAAGAGAAGTGGCGCCTGTTTTACCCAGAGATAGTGGGCGAGGTGGTGAACATGCGAGAAGCGGCCCACAGCATGCAGGAAAAACAGTCACCTCATCAAAAACTCATTCTCCGATACATTTTACGGACACTGCTCTAATGACAGATGCCAGCCCTGTAATTGAATGGAAGGAAGGAGTGATCACCCTGAGCAATGGAAAATGGGGACAGATATATAATTGGAAAAAAACTTGCAACAAAAATGAAATGATAATGATATCATGAAGAATTGTATATTAAGCACAGGGGAAAAGAGAGAATAGAACGTTGTACATTGACTTCAGCTGACTTTTAGGTAGTCCAGGGATGATTTGGCAGCATTCAAAAAATGCCTGGCTTGCAGACTCAGGATGGAGATTGGTCATAAATTATTCTTTACCTGTCGGATTTTGTGCAGAGCTCGGGAAAGGATCACAGAGGAGACCTACGTTTACCCACTTTCCTTACTTAAGCAGTCTGTTTCATTTATCGCAGTACAAGACAGTTTATAAGTTAGTGAAGAAGTGCATGGATGTTACTCTCACACCACCCACAATACTGCCTGTATGCATCAGTGAAGGAGAGTAGTGCGCTCTTATAATCTCTCTTTGATGTGCTGCGTCAGAGGTCTGGTTGCTGCTCGCCAGCATGCAGCTTGTGAGATACTCATTCTGGGAGGAAGATGATAGAGCTGAATGGATGAAGGCCCACGTCTCCTTACCGGCTTTGGACAGCTCTGTTCTATTGTTAATGGCCACTGATTTGATCAGAGAGACTCAGAACATAAGGCACAGCTTATCTATGCCAGCCAAAGTTGAGCTCAAATAATCACTTTAATGTACTTGGTCGCTGTCTGCACAGATGCTTTAAGCCACATGCTGTTCGTTATCCTCTGAACATATATCCATGTCTGGAGTAAGCTTAAAGGAGTTTGATTCTATAGTCTAACACTAACTATGATGCTAATGTAGTTAACAGGTTTTGGAAGCTTCAACTGCGGGCTGCACACGCAGTATGTCATTTCTCCCCTTTGTTATAGCACTGGGATGCACTGGGTCAAACCAAGTCCATTTGTTAAATTATCTCAAACAGTTTTGCTTATGTGTTTGTGTAAAGACATGAATCTGGAAAACACCACAGTATGGAATAGGTAGCTTTCAGATTAGTATAAAGGTCAGCATGGGACATACTTCTTTTAGTCATTTTAGTTTATTAAGTGATTGCTTTATATAGGGATATGAAGAAAATTGGATAGTGCCTGTCTTTCAGGTTAAACAACTGGCAATTCATTGGCCTCTCTCAGTAAATTCATGTGCCTTAGGGGTCATGGCCAGTGTTTAACTGTATACTGATGTAAGTGCTACCTATCATGGTGTTTTTTTAAGTTTAAGTTTTTTAAACCATCATTTGGTTTTTTTCTTGGTTGATTGTAGCCGGTTTTGCTGGTCATGTTACATCTACATTTACGTATTTGGCAGATGCTCCATAAAAGACTTACAGTTTAATTACATTACAGCAAATGTGGCATTGAGTGATGCTCAATACTTGACATACCATGAGTGTCATGCTAAATTAGGCAGGGGTGTGTCCCCCTACACATTACTGCAGGACATGCTGTCATCTATAATGAAGCATGAAACTTAGCAAAACAAAACTCAAGCTACCTTTAAAAGGCTACTACAATGGTTTCGCAATGCCAGCATCATTTTTTTGTTTTTCAAATTTCTAAAATAGTTAGCTAAAAGCTCTCATTCCACATATGGGCAGGGCACAGTTATGCTTAAAGAAACAAACCGGTAGGGATGTTGCATTTGTATGACCCCAGATAGCGGAGTAAAGTAGGGAAACTGCACCTTAGATAAGAAGGTAAAAAGTGTACATAAAGTATTAAGCCTAAGTCAGAGTCAATCAAATGTCCACATATTCCGATACATAAAGGTAGAAACAGTTTTAATGCAGTGTAAATGCAGTCCCCCAAACTTAAGCCTTTCCAACTCAGCAGTTAGTTATCCAGGGATTGATGGGCCTTATTGACAGCATTACAGTGGGGTGCGAAAGTTTGGGCAGCCTTGTTAATTTTCCTGATTTACCTTTATAAAGCATTGATTGTTTGGATAAATATATATTATATAGGGGACAAACACAGTGATATTTGAGAAGTGAAATGAAGTTTAGATGATTTACAGAAAGTGTGCAATAATTGGTTAAACAAAAGTAGGCAGGTGCATACATTTGGGTACTGTTGTCATTTTATTGATTTCAAAACCTTTAGATCTAATTATTGGAACTCAAATTTGCTTTGGTAAGTTCAGTGACCCTTGACCTCCATACACAGGTGACTCCAATTATGAGAAAGGGTATTTAAGGGGGGCAATTGTAAGTTTTTCTCTTCTTTGCATCTTCTCTGAAGAGTCGCAGAATGGGAGTCTCAAAACAACTTTCAAATGACCTGAAAACAAAGATTATTCACCGTCATGGTTTAGGGGAAGGATACAGAAAGCTATCTCAGAGATTTCAGCTTTCAGTCTCCACTGTGAGAAACATTGTGAGAAAATGGAAGACCACAGGCACAGTTCAAGTCAAGGCTCGAAGTGGCAGACCAAGAAAAATCTCAAACAAACAGAAGCGAAGGATGTTGAGAACAGTCAGAGTCAACCCACAGACCAGCACCAAAGACCTACAACATGATCTTGCTGCTGATGGAGTCACTGTGCATCGTTCAACTATTCGGCGCACTTTACACAAGGAGATGCTGTATGGGAGAGTGATGCAGAGGAAGCCTTTTCTCTGCCCACATCACAAACAGAGCCGCTTGAGGTATGCTAAAGCACATTTGGACAAGCCAGCTTCATTTTGGAATAAGGTGCTGTGGACTAGTGATGAAACTAAAATAGAGTTATTTGGGCATAACAAGGGCCGTTATGCATGGAGGAAAAAGAACACAGCACTCCAAGAAAAAACACCTGCTACCTACAGTAAAATTTGGTGGTGGTTCCATCATGCTGTGGGGCTGTGTGGCCAGTACAGGGACTGGGAATCTTGTTAAAGTTGAGGGACGCATGAATTCCTTCCATCTTTCAACAAGACAACGACCCTAAACACTGCTCAAAATCTACTAATGCATTCATGCAGAGGATCAAGTACAACATTCTGGAATGGCCATCTCAGTCCGCAGACCTGAATATTATTGAAAATCTGTGGTGTCACTTAAAATGAGCTGTCCATGCTCGGAAACCATCAAACCTGAATGAACTAGAGATGTTTTGTAAAGAAGAATGGTCTAAAATAAATTCAGCCACAATCCAGACTCTCATTAGAAGCTATAGGAAGCGTTTAGAGGCTGTTATTTCTGCGAAAGGAGGATCTACTAAAGGTTTTTTTTTTTTGGTGCCCAAATTTATTCTCCTGCCTACTTTTGTTTAACCAATTATTGCACACTTTCTGTAAATCATATAAACTTCATTTCACTTCTCAAATATCACTGTGTTTGTCCCCTATATGATATATTTAACGCAATTTTTTAATCCAAACAATCAATGCTTTATAAAGGTAAATGAGGAAAATTAACAACGCTTTTCACACCCCACTGTACTTAATAATACTAAGTACTTTAAAGGTCTGTATTAAAATGTGAGGAGTAATGCTTCAGTAAAGTCTCAGTAGGACTGTAAAGTGCAAGTCCTGACCTGAGCTAAAAAAGAGGAACACTAAGTTCAAATGATATTTAACTAATTCTGAATCTAAAATCTGAAACTGAATCTGAAATGAATTAACGTTTTCAGATCCCTGAGATGAGTGAGATGAGTTTTTTTGGGACTCAGCGAGTCTATGGTTGTGTAAATTTCAACACTTATTGGCTGGATGTCAGATTGTGGTCTCCCTGGGCGCTAAGACCCCTAATGCGATGGCTAGAAACATGATGAAGTGATTGGGTGATTATTCTGCTCAGCTGTTGGTCTTCTTGCAGTAAAGCTTTATTACTCTGTCTGCCTTTTACATAGCTTCACATTTGTTTTCATTGCTGCAGTTATTTATAACCCTCTCTTTATTATGGTCTTTCTCTCTGTTTCTGTCTCTTTCCTCCAGGCCTGGCTATCAGAGATTCATGAGTATGCTCAGCAGGACGTGGTTCTGATGCTGCTGGGCAATAAGGTAACTCGCTACAATTACACCAACTTGTCCATCCCTGCACATTTCCTCCTCTTTTATAAGACCTGTCAGATTAGGTCAGTACTTCTAGGTTACTTGCACATCTTCAGAATTGTCAGCCCCACTGCGCCCAGGTGGCCGCGTCTCATATAGCAGATCGGTGGCCATGCCTGAAGGGGACAGAAGATGGATTAGCACTGTGTATTAATACATGGCACAGCTGGGGGAACAAGTAACAGATGTCTAGCTTTCCAGCACAAAACAGCCTCAGCATTCTGAGGGATGAAAAAAATAAAAAATAAATATGTTTCCTCTCGTCCAGATTCTGCTGGTGTACACTTCCGTGCTCCAGAACTCTCGCTCTTATAAGATGCTCATTTTCAGTTCACAACACAAAAGTGAATTAAACCCACACACATATTCACATGAAAACATGAACAGAAGAGAGTCAGTTGCCAGTGCAGAGGTTCATCATTGCATGCCCTGAGGATGGAGTTAAAGGGCTACAAAATACGTCTAGAAAGAATGACAAAGAGAAATAAAAGAAGTGCATGAGGTTAGGTGAGAAATGAGTACTCTCTCCTGTCAGAATCGACTTGTGCCATTGCACCTTCGGAAAAATGATACCTGAATGTAAAGCAGTCTAAAAGTGTCTGGCAAGACGTAATGTACTGCGAAATGGAAAGAACTGAGATGAGTTAAATATAACTGCATTTACATCGTTTGATGTTGTCTGATAATGATCCACTTAATGCAAAACATGATGCTCCAGAAAATTATGGTTCTTGCCCAGTGTCTGATTAGGTACCGTTTCTTAAAACCCTTCATCAGCTTTTTAGAAACCTCTAAACAGCAGCTGATGATTTTTTTTTTACCAAGGGTGACAGGGAGTTTTGCCAGAGTGGAATGTTAATGTGGCAGCTAACATGCGTATCTGCTGAGAACAACTACGTTCAGAAAATGCACAGCTCCAACAGTAGTGACAGTAGTGATACAATTACACAGAAGACTGTATGCAGCTCATATGTAGATCCCACTTTTCATGTTATTCATTTGTTTAGCGTGTGTGTGCTTTTGTTAACTACTTCTGAACTTCATCTAGCATTATGTATAAGGTTATGGTGTTATGTGAATTAATGAGAAAACTGATAGCAAACTGGCACAGCACTTAAGAAATGGCTCAATCCGCTTTCACACAGTTGTAGAAAGTTATTGTCACGGCACGGTTGGGGGTGTGGACTTTTGCTTTACCGTACCAGCTACCCCTCTACAAAGGTGAAGTGGTGACTGTTGGTTGATGGGGGCTTATATGGCTGACGCCTCAGGTGCAGCTTGTTGGCTTGATCAGCCCGGGGCATTCTGGGGGTTGGAGTTCCGGGCTGTAGTCCCGCTAGAACGGTACTGCTGCTGCCGCCCTCTGCTGGCTGCAGGTGGCACAGCCCAGACCCTTACAGTTATTAGACATGTGCTGCTTGTGCTTGATTAACAAACTGCCACTAGCTGCTCCCTAATAATTCCACTTTTTATTCTTTCCATCATATCACTTCTGGTTGGTTGGAGAGGGGATCATAGATTTGTATTGTCGAAGCAGTGGTGAAGCATTGTACAAGTGGTATCCGGCATTAGCATAGGCCTATTTATAATTATAGACAGCATTTTTAAAAAGTGTGTACATGTATAGACGTGTTGTATTAATACATTTTTGTATCCTTCAGGATTGCGGTGCCAGATGGGGAGGCAAGTGTCATGGAGGCCACTGTATAGATCCAGGCCTACCTCTGAAGCCTCCTTTTAGCTTTCTAGATCCCTACAAACCGTTCTTTTTGCAGCTTAGATACATAAAAAAAAATTCCTAACTATTCCTTCAGGTTTGAAGAGGACTGCTTTGTAATTTTCAGATTTGTCAGACGTGTACCCTTAACTAGCTGGAAAGCAGGGTATGATGGTACAGGTGTTTGTCTCTGTAGGCTGATGCTTCACATGACAGATCAGTGAGGAGAGAGGAGGGCGAGAGGCTGGCTAAGGTGAGTTCTCAATGAGAAAACTACATTTTGTTTATGTTCTTGTTGGATACAGCCCAGCTTCAAGGTGTTGTACCTGTCTGGTGCAGTTATCAAGTCACATACAGAAATAATCCATTCTTAAGCTCAGTAAAGCCTAAATTGAAAAATGTAACTTAAAAGATATTTAAAAGGAAGTATAAAGCTCACATGACATTTGTGGAAACAAGTGTTGATAGAATACACAACCTTATGTTGTTAGCCTGTGTAATTAAGCTTGTGCATGAGTTTTCAGGTGAGATGGCTGTTCCAAGTGTCAGAATTAAAATACTGGATGTACTGTTTGAATCAATGCACACTAGGTGTACACCCACCACCTTGTTTTTAACCTCGCTATCCGATTTCTCAGGTCCACTTTAAAGTTCTACAGATACAGATTTTAGTACATCAGTTTCTATGCACAGGTTGTTACCCATTTCAGGTCAAATGTTTTTCTGTCATTCTTCAATACAACCTATGTACATTAGTACCTGTCATCCTTTAGTCTCCCCTATGGGGCAAATGCAAAAGCAGAACATTACACAGAACTACGCATTTAGCAGCAGGTACTAATTAAGGAACTAGTGCAAACATTGCCAGTGTAAACTATACAGAGAGGTTCGGTCTTATAGCAGATTCACTAATGCTAACAGAAGACTGGATGCAGCTCTTATTTAGATCTTATTGTTTATGTTATTCTTTTGTTTACGATGTGTGTGCATTTGGTAACTACTTTTGACCTCCATGTAACATGGTGTTATGGGAATTAATGAGAGAACTGATGGCAAATGTTTAGTAAGTGACTCAATCTGCTTTCACGCTGTGTTGAAAGTTAAGAAATCAAGTGCACATGGGCAGTATATAAAGGATGTTAAAAGGGTCCAGATTAGTTCAGGTGTACATTGGGGGACATCAGTGCATTTAGTTTTCTGACCAACTCAGATTAGAAGCTGTAGCTTAGTCTGGTGGTGGTGGAGTGGATGCTCTGGTACCTTCTGCCAGATGGCTAGATGGTGAAGAGTCTCTGAGAGGGATGGGAGGGGTCGTTCACAATGCTGGCAGGCTTGCAAATGCAGCGCTTGTGGTAGGAGGTGTTGACGGTGAGAAAAGACACATCAGTGATCTTCTCAGCTGCCCTTACAATCTGCTGTAGGGCCCTGTGGTCCGAGACAAGTTCCAGTAAGACAGCTGTTCAGGACATTCTCTTCTGTCACTTTGTAGTAGAGGTGGGGCGAGGCTGCTCTCTGTTTACTATTCATCAAGGGTTAGGACCCTCACAGAACCACCACTGTGTTATTATTATGGGAGACATGGTAGACATTCTCAACAGTACTGACAATACTGTGGAAGAGAGACCATGTATCTCATTTCCAGTCAAAATGTCCAAATTCCCAAAAGATGCAGAGCTGAACTACACAGAGATGGAGGATGTGATGAAGAATTGTTATGGTGGTGTAGAACTGGGCCGATGTTGCTTGAGGCAACCAAAATTTCTTGAGCTGTTGCAGTAAATACAGTGTGTGCCCCTCTGCAAGTTTCTGAATCTCGCCAACTACTCAGATTAGTATTGATTTTCACTATTACTCAATAAAAAAGTCTCTACCTGCAGAAGCGTGTGGCAAAGTATAAGCAATAGAGCTTTTCAGAGCTGTGCGATTTATAACTGGAGTGTTATAAACTGTTAACTGCTGTGAATGTACTCAGCAAGCAATGCTATTGCTGTAGCTTAATTGTATCATCTCTCTCAGGACTTGCTTTGTGTTAATAACACTTTAGCTGCGAGTGAGAAAAGATGCTGCATGAGGGAATTGAAGATGTAGCACAATATTCTCTGTGCATTATGTGCTTGACAGATCTTTAATGAAATGTAGTAGTAATTAGATTAATTGTTATTATTATATTAGTTAGTATTTAAGCAAGATTCATATTTATGCAGGCAACCCACACTTTAGCACGAAAGCCCTAAGGGGTTTATGGGACTTCATGCTCTTTTTTGGTGTTAACAGGGTATTTTCATTTGTTTATAATAAATAGTCTTTTTTAATCTCCTACCATTTATAAAGAATTCAGTCAAATGCAGAGTGACTGTAATGTTACCACTTACCATGTAAAAGTCACTACACCGTCAACACAATATAATTGGTGCATGTTATATTTACATCTTCTAGTATGTTTTGTGCATTAAGAAAAAAAAGGGAACACTGAAAAATGTTACACTTCATTAAACCTAACCCTGCAGTTGGAGGCTGTGCTGAAGCCTGGCCTACCTTTTATTGTGAGTTGTTTATATTTTAAAACTGTGCTATACTGCAGACACCAGGAGGGAGATTAAAATAATATAGGTGTGAATTCTGTGACTCGGTAAGCAGATATCATGAGAAAGGTTTGCGATCATGTCCAAAAGCATGTTATATATGAATGTGTTGAACTACTTAACATAATTTATGGTATATTTAACACCATGTTAGTTTGTGGCCCAGCTGCTTGAAATAGATAATGCTTTCGGTTCCTCTTTTACTGGATTTTGTTAAATGCATAAGGAATAGTGAAAAACATACAATTTGTAAGCCATTTCCTACAATGACAGTAAAACTAGCAGTTTATCAAAGAGTTGCTATAAATATGTTGGAAAATCTTATGCTGGTTGGTCTTTTTTTTGTGTAACTGCAGAGGAGATTTACAGTGATGGGAAGGTAATGGGATGTTAGAGTTATTAGACATAAAAGATCTTTTTAGTTTTTCATGTCCACAATTTTGGTTGTGTTTTTATCTGTGTGCTAAAGGAGTTTGGGGTGCCCTTCATGGAGACAAGTGCTCGATCCGGCCTCAATGTGGAGCTGGCATTCACTGCCATAGCCAAGTGAGTGGACCTTCTGATGTCTGGTAAAGATGCAGGCTTTGACGTGTCATTTGAAGGAAATAAAAGAGCTATAGAAAGCATAAAATATAAATGAAGCCATTCGGAGAGAGCTTGTTTATGAGTGATAAAACACAAAAGAGATCCCCCTATCCCTATCCTCTTGGATCTGTCTCTGCTCTCTTCTGTTTCCTCCCTTGATCCTTTCTCCTTCTTTTCTTTTCTTGCAGAGAGCTGAAGCACAGGTCCATGAAGGAGCCAGACGAGCCTAAGTTTAAACTGCATGAGTACGTCAACAAGGAGATGAAAACTGCAGGATGCTGCAGGTCCTAAAGCTGCAAGTGTGTATGCCCATGTGTACTGTGTAAACATCAGAGACCACCCTTCAGTTATTTCATATCTGTTCAAAATGGCTATTAAGTACAAGTTATTTATTATTCAGGTGGCATTTCTGATTAGATATTTGACCATCCATATACACCAGGGGAAAATCTAAGAAAAATAAGTGGAGTTTAATCAGGAGTGATTGGATGATCAGGATATAGAGGAAATAGGATGTCTAACAACCATGCCAAGACCCAGTAGACCACCTCAATCCACTGTGAGAAACGCATCTGAAAGGAAATAAGAAGACAGCTGCTGGTGTTCTCAGAACAATAGACTGACCACCCCAAACGTTTCACAGCAGAACTCAAAGCAAGTTTCCTAAACAGACAGAAAGCTGTGATAAAGCCAATAAGCGGACACTCTGCATACTGACATTCATGGCATTGTATTTATCTGTGGATGCTTCTAAGCTAAGCTTTTTTCCAGGCACTGTAAAACGAACAACTTAATGGCTGTTTTGGCTGGAAATGAAATAATTAGCATAGTGTCTGAGTTTTACAGTACTCTGTGTGCATATGTGGTTCTCATGTTTACATTTGTATGAATGTTTGAGTGTGTGATCATACGCATTATTATCCAGCAGGCTGAAAAAGGTCATGCGTCACACTGAGGCATTTTGTCAGGTTATTTTCACTCAAGGGGGGAGGAGGGGTGCAGTTACATAGCCTTGTTACATCATGTGTGTTTTTAAGCTATTCCAAGCCTGTTAGAGCCAGGAAGGACTCCTGGGGACTCTGTTCTTCATTTCTCGCTCTCCGTTTTTCTTTGTCCACCCTTTGTTTCTGGAGATGCACAATTCTGCTCTAATTCACCTTCCTTTCTGGCTGTGAATGCACCCCACACCTTGGTCTTGAAATCGCCCAAACTCATAAGACTGGCTACACAGCAATCTGGCCTTGACAACTGACTTTGACTCCTTAGGTAATAACCAAAAACATCCATCCATCATTTTTACAAGCGAGATAAAATTTACATCTATTTTATGGCCTTGAATTCTATTTAAACTCTTATTAGTTTTACCATCAACAATAGGCTCATTTTTTACAAGCGAGATAAAATTTACATCTATTTTATGGCCTTGAATTCTATTTAAACTCTTATTAGTTTTACCATTTGAGGCTCAGTAAGGTAATTTGCCTGGCCAGTTCGTAGTATCATAGCCTGGTTATTTACCACAGCTTTTAACTCTTTTGCAGCTACTGCCATATAATAGCACTGGGTTACTAAAGTGGCTAAGCTTACCAGGTGTCACTCAAACAGAAATCGCACTGTCTTGCAAGAGGTACTTCAGTTTTCTTCTTCTAATTAGACTGTTCCCAAAGATATTGTTAATTACAGTCCTTTTTTGGGGAAGAATGAACTGGGCCAGGTCAAGCTCCTTTCTAAGAATTAGCTTTGTCTTGTAGTCAGGCTTTGTTATTGAATCTGGTCTACTATTTCCCACGGACCCCCTGCCACATTATAGAAGATAATTAGCTCAGGAATTATTACCTCGCAGACCTGTGAAAGATACTAACATTGCAGATTCGTACTGGGTTAACGTCATAAATCTGGCTAATCACTTTTTTACTTTAATTACAGCATCTCCTCAGGTACAATGAATCCAGCTAAAACAGGGATTTAGTGTTCCATGGGTGCTGTAATTATAATGATTACCTACAAGGTTCATGATAAATCTGGAGCTAGTCTGAGAAGTAATAAATCTGGAGGGAGTCACCCTAAGAAACCTTAAGTCCCACATTTCTGTAATAAAACCTGCTTGCTTATGGACAGACATGAACTATGTTGTTATTGATATTACACAGGGCATGTCTTGCATACTGCAAATGCTTATCCTGAATTGACCAGTCAAATACTGCACAATATATTACAAACATTACTTCATAATGACCATATAACACGCTAATTTTCTGTGACTTGGATTAGAGGTCTGCACTGGCCTGATTATAAATGCCTGCACAAGCCCCATTCATTCACTCCCAGCTGCTCCCACAAAATCTAGAGTTCTTGCCCACTCCTGGCTGTGAAGCCTAGTACCATTTTTGCCTGCACCTACCTATTTTGGGCTAGGCATATGGTGCATGTCAGCTTCCACCCATGTATACAATGCATTGCATTGGTCTAGGACATGTCCATGCATACCGTGACATGGTGGAGCAGCATCCATATACACTGTATACATTGTTGAAAAACAGAAGTAAATATTATGTGCATTTTTAGGCAAAAGAAAAGCCATGTGTGCCTGCACATAGAGCCTGCACATGGAGCCAAATGATGAGCACTGCATCATGTGATGTCACATCTTGCAGGCAGAACCACAGCCAAACCCCAAACAAACTGCACAGAAGCTTTGGCTTTGCTAATAACATTATTTTGTATCTGTATCAGTATTATATTATAAGCAAATTACACCACAAGACATCTGTAATCCAAAAGCCAAAACAGATGCAGAGGCTACGACACAGGTCAAAAACCCAAAACAGCTGTGAAAGAAAATCTGAATGTTTACTGGATCTGAGTGTTATATAGATTGATGTATTTTGCTGCTTGTGATTATTAATGTGTTTTTCTCTGTAGCACATATGCAGCTCGTTTGTTGTTTGCCTGTTTGTTTCTACAGGAAGCTCATAATTGCCCAGGCCCACCCCAGCTATAATGCCGCACGAGACCTGTTGGCTATTTAGATGCAACGACCGCAGTGGCTGGAAATGAAACCCACTGGCAAATAATTTAATTATGAAGCTGCCTTGTGCAGACCTCTAAACTCTGTATCTTTGACTCAATACTGAACACACTATGATCAGTAAGGAGGTACATAATGCAGGTAAACCATATGGGCTTTCACCTGACTAATAGCAGGCTAATGTTTACAGCGTCAGTTACCATTGTACCCCCCTAACAAGCTTGTCTGGATACATTAAAGGACTAATCCAGCATTTTCAATCTAATCTCTGGCCAAAAATGTTGACTTTTTAACATGTTTGAAAGAACTAAAAGCCTGTCTCCAAACTCAGTTACAACAAAAGCCATTGCTAAATTCTGTGAATAACTCTCTGGGGAAAGTATGCATTCAGAATCTTATGAAAGTTCTAGACACAGAAAGCTTGGTATTCTACACAAATTCATGTCTCTAAAACAACACATTGAACAGATTTGTTGCTCAGTATACAAATAGTTTTGACTGAAAAATTAAGGTGTTCAAAAATACCTGTTTGGAATGAAGGTATTCTAAAAGTTTTGACCCATAGCTTGTCTTGTATGTGCGATTCCACTCAGCAGTCTTGCTAAATACAGAAAAGAACCTTTACAATTTTCACTACATGTTCACTACACAGCAGATCAGAGATTAGTTTAAATAATACTGGGTTGGCCTTTTATCCTTTCCTCAGAACAGTGTCCAACTCAGTCTGAACCTCAATAAAATATTTCTAGTGCTCCCACATGCACATGCAAAAGAATGTGTAATGCAATCAGACACATTTCACCTACTCCATAGTGACAAGTGACCAGAAGTGGCCATTCACCATGAAGCTTTGGGGGCATTCTGAGCCATCCATTTTCCGTCCACTGGGTTTAGCCAACATCATATGATAAATTAAGAGGGCCAGTATGTTATGGAGCGTGACCATGGGTTTTACACCAACCATCACAGCCATGTTTGGACACCAGCATTTAGTCAGAATAAAAGGCATTTTCTCCAGAGCTCCCATTCTGGAGCTTTGTTCCTTTTAACGCGTTAGAGCTAGAATTATGTTTTTGGCTTGTTAAAGCGTAGACGTTTATCATCAGTTAATCCTGATGTGTACTTTTCTTAAACATACTTAAAACATAAACATATTTTATTGATGCATATAATGTGTAAGCTGGTTTCCATATAATTTGGCTCTAAAATATAGCTTTAACAGAACAGGAAGCCATTCTTTTTCTCTTTTGCTTCAATACAATAATTCAAGAACTATAAATGTTAACAGTTAAAGCTATATTATGGATGAAAGGTGTATATTTTGCATAACTCTTATTTCGAGAGGAAGTGTATACATTTTTCTATCAATTGTTTGCCTTTTTGTCGGTACATGAATGTATATCAAATTGAAGGGGTATTATGTCTTAGTGCTGTAATAAACCTAAACCACCATGTCAAGTAGAACTTAGTGTGTAGATGAACCCCACTTTTACTGAAGCATCAAATAAAAAAACTCATTTAAATAACGTCTGAAGAATTGCAAACAAACGTGTTAGTACTTTGTCATTTTGTAAATCATTGTGTAAATCAATGTTGTACAGGGATTTCAAAGAGAGAAATGTACATTAAAAGAAAGGAAACAGCTACATTTATCTTAATTTTTTCGATGTCTGATTCTTTGGAATGTACAGTGCCTATAGAACATCTATACGCCCTTGTGAGACAAACCTTTCCAACTTTACAAATGTACACCATAAACACAGTACTGATTACTTGTCATTCTATTTTTTTGGTAAAATTTGACTGTTTTCAAAATAATGTTTCTTGCCAATCCTCCAGTACAGTCATTAACTGATCAGAATCACCACAACAAAAATGGGCTTTTATTTGATTTCTTGTGTTGGCTTTTGACTACATGGCATTCTAACATAAATTCAGTTTCAGGGTGTTTGGACTTTGTATAGGCACTGTATAGTGTAGTACAAGTAGTTTTGTCTATGTGCAGTGTATATCTGCTTTGAAGATACATGAATGTAATGCATACAGCATATGATGCGTACTTATAACTGTTTTTGTCTAAATTAAGACTTTACTCTTGGATTCTTTGACTACTTGCCATTTTTTAAGCAATCACTTTATTTGTAATTGCTGTTCTATAAAGGTAGCTGTTAAATTTCATAGTCAGTTTTTGTTTTTTCTTTTCTTTATCTGTAACTTTTTTGATTATGGAAACACACTATACATTATGTTTGTCTTCTGCTTTCCAATTATAAATATAATGTGCATCCTGGCAATGCATTGTGACCTTTTGAGACTTTGGCTTCTCACTGTATATTAATTTCATGTTTAATAAAAGTTTTAATTGGAAATAATTGGCTTGAGATGACGTACTGAAATCTTTTTAATAAAAAGATAAAATTCAGATTGCAGAGTGTCATTATGACAAGAGGGATGGTTCTTAAAGTTGGCTTGACTGATTTGATTTTACTAGTCGGTGTTCAAATTGTATTACATTCATGTTTTCATTTGGATTATTATTATTATTATTCATTTTTCCTGGTGGAACAGTGCATTAAACCACATACCTACAGGCTTTTTTATTACTTATCACAACATATATATTATATTCTAAAAGCCCTTATCCTACTTTTCTCTCAATGGGCTCATTTGTGTCTGTCAGGATTTTCGAATGCTGCAATCAAAACTACATACTAACATACTCAATATTATGTCATGACTACTGTGCCACCATTAGAAGTCTATTTATTTGTTTAGTATGTATAGTAGTATGCAGCTAAAGTTATTAGTCCCACTTTACTTGATGACCCACTTTCTGAATTCACTCCATACCAAGCAAGGTACTTTGTTTGTATAGGTATAATTCCAGGAAACCAGTCTAATGGAGCTTTGGCAGTGATGCAGCACAAATTCAAAACATTCTGACAATAAAGAGTGAATTGTGTCATATATGGCTGAAATTTGCAGTTGGAACAACTTTGGTTACATGCTGATCTTGTTTTTATGAGCATGGGTGCATCCAAAATTGCTTACTACCATAATATGCATTATTGTACTACATTACTGAAAGCACTGCTATTGATGGTGTACCTTTGAATACAGTATTTAGCATTTGAGTATGTAGGTTTGGATGCAGCCTAACACTCCAAATCCACATGGGCGAATAAAAATAAATGAATTAAATAATCTTAACAACAGCAGTGCACTCTAGTGGGAGACATCTACAATTCCATGAGAACAGAGTTCTTGGAAGAGTTATCCATAATAATACATACACATCGGCATTTTTCTTTAAAATAGTTTTTTTTATGCGTAGAATATCTTCAAAGCTCAGCAAATAAATTTATAGCTGATTGGTTACATGGCCACTGTTAAACAAAATTTGTCTTCAAAAGTTTTTTTTTCGATATTCACACAAGTGTATACCTGACTCTCAGCTCAACACAGTAAGACAAACAAATAAATAAATAAATAACTGGAGTTACATTTGACACATTTACCTGGTAGTTATGCACGTCACTCAGTCTATAAGGGGCTACTTCAGGGAAACATACATTCTCAGGTCGAAAGTGCAGTGCCAAAACAGCAGCCAATACATTATACTGACCTACGCTGAGTCATCAATCTCTCCTTTTACTTAATTCACCATTCAAACGACGTCTCTGCTATATGAAGGAGTAAAGAATGGTCATATTACATGATGGCACTGAGATGAAGCCAGAGAGATGGATGGGTGGGATGTTTGTGTACAGTATTTAAAGCACAAAGTTGGCACAGTTGTAGAGTCGGCACGGACCGGGCCCGTTGTTCTTGGCCTGCTGTCTTGGAACTGCTGTATATCTCTGTGCCCCCTGTGATAGGCTCTGGTGCTGTGTGTTACCCTGAGGGCTTTCGTAGCGGCTCCGATTTGAGTCCTCCACCAGTTACAGAGCTCTTTTTTCTCCCCAGCCAGGCTCCATGGTTTATATGCTTGAAGTGGGCCTCCACTGCATTTGGCAAAGACAGAAAGAAAAATGTTCAGGTCAAAGCACCACCTGTTTCTTTTCTAAGAGGCACTTGGTTAGATTTGGGAATTTAGAGACCTCTATGATGGGAATGTGTAACTGCCATGCAATGAAGACAGGAACATTTTGTAGTGTTGTGTTCGGGACCCCTTTCCAGAGGGCATGAACCCTAATGACTGCAAAGTTGTGTTCAAAGAGAAAGTCAGTCAAAACTTCGTGAGGGATGTGTGTTTTTTGAGGATTCAAGTGAATTATCTACTATTGTCATCATATTCTTCATCAGTATAAAGTTCAAAACGGATGACATAAAAAAAACTCCTTAACATACCCGTTTTACATAGACTAATTTGCCTCCTGATCAGGTTTACACATACCATATAGCTGCACTTTTGTGGACTATGGCCCATCAGTTGCATAAAACACTTCTATGTCGCTGCTGGGTTAATTTCTACCTACAATAATCTTGTGGGCAGACAATTACCACATATTAATGAACGAGAGGGTGAGGTAAATTGTCTGTTGGTAAACATGAGACTACACTGTATATAACTAGCGGTTGGGGCGATAAATATATAACATTGTTTTATGGAGGTAAGCAGGATCAGTGTATTTTCCATAGCCACATAATCTGGCCAAAATAAAGGCTGTGCCACAAAAGAGATTGCTACTCTTACTTTGGGGTCAAATATGAAATTTTGTCAATTTTGACACTTTTGGGGTCTAATACCCTTTTAACAAGTTTAGATAGGAAAGATCATGTGGTTTCAAACGACATACATTTGTATTTAAACTGTCGGTGGACTGTATGAGGTTACTTTTAAAGCAGCTCTGTTAAAACTAACCCCTCAGTACCTAGAAACAAAGTTTACATTTTCCAGTTGAAGCAGAGAGCTTTGCCATAACAAAATATTAAGTAAAATTAAAATAAATTATTAAAGGTTGCTCAACTACTTTATTCAGCAAATTCTCACCCCCACACTACATGCCCATCGTGCATCAGCTGACAGGTCAGCCTTGATTGTTTTGCATATACTAACAACCACCAAATCAAACTGATGGATAAAGATCCAAGACTCACTGAATAGGCCAGGCATGGTTTTACATTCAGGAACAGATTCTGTAATCTTTTTCCTTATATTCAGAGGATTTAATTTAAAGCAGCTGTATTTAAATTGTTTCCAGGGTATCAGCAGCATCACGAGCCCGAGGAGAAACATTAAATAAAAGTCAGAACTGGTTGTGTCCTGTTTCAAAAGCAGACATAGACAGACCTTTTAAACAGATGGGCGCTACAGTCAATAATTCTTAAACCTACAAAATTGTGCACATCTATGGATGGGGGATGCCTGTTAACCCTAGCCAATTAGTGTACGTACACTGTACCTAATAATTGAAAACGTACTTCTCTGAGTTTTTGTGGGAATTGCTTGGCTACTTTATTGGAGGCCCCTATGTTTCAAGGTACCCAGTACATACATACTAGTATGTATAGTACATAGGAATGCATACTGGGTCAAGACAGGGATCTTAAATCCTATAACCTTAGTGACTCTAAGATGCACCCTGGTGTCTATGCAGAGATAAAACAGAACAAAAAACATTTTAAATCTGAACCCCTTAAACCATCCTTCAGAGTGTAACAGTTTACTGTTTTAAATTATACATGTCATTGTATATATGTATGTCCAAGCCATATTTCATAACCAAACACCCTTTCCCAACACCAAGCATCTCCTTTTCCGCAAATGGGGGAAGGGTCTGCCCTTTGCCCATCACTTTAAAAAGGCATTATGCTTTTAGTTCACTGATCGGAGTTTCTTCCTCTGAGTTAATGCATCAAGCTTTTTAGGGTAAGCTTTTAATCTCAGCTCGTCATGACAAATTTGCTACAATATTTTATATATTAATGTATGTATCAAACTCGTGCATCATAACTGTGGGTAACAAATACAAGGGGGCAAAAATTGCAAAATTCTGATTTTTTTAATGGCAGCAAGCATAATTTATTTACACCCAATAGAAAAACACTGAAAATGAGGGGGGGCAACACATAGAACTCTAATCTAATTTGTATATTTCACCTGACCATAACATTTCAAGCCAAGTAACTAAAGATGCATTTGACATTTAAGTTGTTGACCACAGTCATTATACAAAGGCAAAGTTTTATAAAGCCCAAAGGACCTGACAGGCAGGCCCCCGGGAAACAACTTCCCACAGAGACCAATTTTTTTTTAGCCGCCTCCTCTGAAAAGGCTTAATGGAATTTCAGCCCTTTTCTTTGTTATAGGTGACATTCATTTTGTGACACAGTTCATATTTTCCAGACTGCCAAGCAAGCTTGTGTAATGTCTCATAAAGCTCACACGAAGATTTATAAAAACCTAGCTTTTAAGTTTTACAAATTTGTTCATACATGACTTTCAGGATCAGATTTTGACATCAAACAGAACAGAAAAAGTTGGAACAAAAGCCTTTAACTAACTGCCACACAAATTTGTGCTGGATTGAAAATTCTTAAAAAATCCTTTAATGTCCCAGAGGACGAGCACACTAAAGGTCACCGCCATCATTTCAATCAATCTGTATAGAAAACCACAACAAGTTTGCCTGATGATGCAAATCAGGAATCAAAGAGACCGAGGCAATTTAAGCCTCAGTACGGTTAAGAGTGGAGAATCCAAGTTGTTTTAAAACCGGAGATTCACCTGCATACTCTCTTGGAGTTTTGGGTAACATGGGCCTGTTTGACCACACCCTTGAAAACACGGCTCCTCCACTTCCTTCCCTGCTCCTACTCATGTCTCGCAGAGGGCAAAACAGAAACTTTCTCGTCGGTGGTCACTATGCGTAGATGCCCAAACTGATTCCAGTGGATAGCCCTGGGGTTTTTAGAGGTGGGGCAAGCCTTTTTGAGTTTTTTTTTTTTTTTGGTGGTAACACTGTGTTGTATTCACTCTCCTTGCTGCCATTATGAACACTTCTCATCGTGCCATAAGGCATCCTAAACAAAAAAGGATCAGCAAGCATTTACTCTCATCCAATAGTTAGCAGACCTGTGAGAATACTCATTGCAAAACTTTCGACTCTTATGTATAAATACTGGAGCACCTGTCCCTATCTAAAATTACTCAAGCAAATCCATCACAGCCAATAGCTCACATACATCAGACATCCGATCTCTCACTAATTAACATCAATCAAAATCCTCAACACGCAGAATGCCAAACATCAGCACCTGTCCTCCACTAATAATCAAATTCCAGTTCACAGCAAATGCTCAACATTTCGTACCTGTCCTACTAAACAGCCCTTGCAATCAAAATTCCTCACAGCCACAAATGCTTCAAACAGTATAATCGTAACTGTCCTCACTAAACAATCAAAAATCAAAATCATTCACCATAGCACAATAATACCAGCCAATCAGCACCCTGTACCCTCACTAACACTCATGAATTTTCACAATATCCTACAGCAATAACTCCAAGAGCCAATCAGCAACCGGTCTACCTCACTAATTTACTGCACAATCAAAAATCCTCACAGCAAAGCGCACAACATTCACACAGTTACCTGTACGTCGCTATGTCAAATGCCGTGTCAACACGCCAAAATGCACAAAACAATGCAGGTCCCTGTTCACCTTTAACTAATACTCAAATAAAGACCCTCACAGCAATGTTCGACAGTAGTACTCTGTCCTCACAAACACGCAGAGCAAGAAATCCTACACAGCAAATGTACTCACATCGTAACGTCCTCACACGAACACTCAATCAGTAATCCTACAGCATATATTTTGTCCTGAATTCATCAGCATCCTGAGTGCCTCCCTAATACTCAATCAAAATATCCGGCACACAGCAAATAGTGTCTGCAACATCAGGTTACCGTGACTTGCAAATCCTCACAAGCAAGGATACCACATTAGACCGGACCCTCACTAAAACACTCAATACAAGAATCGCATCTACACAGCAATGACGATAACATTCGGTACCCTGTCCATCATTAAGAGTCAATCAAATCCTCACAGCAATTGTTCCAACATTCAGTTACCTGTCCTCAACTAATTACTCAATCAAATCCTAAAACAATGGTTTCAACGTTACACAGCAACCCTTGTCCTCAACTTCCATACTGCAATCCACAACATCCTCAGACACGCAATTGTTACAAGCATCAGCGCCTGTCCTCACTTAATACTCAATCAAATCCTCAAGACCAAAGATGTTCGACACATTTAGTACCTGGTCCTGCACATAAATAACTCAATCAAATCCTACAGGCAATGTTCAACATCGCATCTGTCCTCACTAAGTACTCAATCAAATCCTCACACGCAATGTTCCAACACAGAAAGTGAAAAACCCTAGTAATATCTCGGTACTGAGGATAAACTGCAGCGGTACAAGCCGAGGCAGACTTTCAGTTGGTCTGAGCAGCAACTTGTGAGTATCTATGAATGGATTCCCATGTTATGATGGACACAGGTATCGTGTGCCAGTCTATCCCCCGAAGTCAACAGATATTTTGCCGACCGCCCCACCACGCACAGCCAGCTTAGGGAACAGGGTGGGACGGTGCGTACCTGCCTCTACCGGTCTTGGTGTACGCTTCCCGATCTGTGATGCGCCTGCTCCCACAATCACTTTCTCACCCCAGGGAAAGTTTGAAGTCACTGAAATCACCTGATAGTTTACCAAATGACACTACGATGACAGAGGGCGACGTGTTAACAGGACCGGATGGAGCAGCTCACGAATATTCAGTATGTGGGGCACTTGGAGACACAACAAATCATGGAATTTCTGCTTAACCCTGATAATAGCGAGCTACTAGTTCCCAGTTATCACTCTTTTCTCTGTATTTTATTATCCTTCTGGTGGAGTTTTGTGCGCTAACACATTTTCAGGATATTAAAATCGTTTCAGGATTTCGGAGAAAGATTTGGCCCCTATTGGGAATCCTGTGCATGATTGTAAGCAGTTATATACATGGGAAATTATTGTTAAAAGTTATGAATTTTCTACGCACAATAGGAAACGAATGGATTTGCATCCAGCTTGGGGGACCACCATTGATAAATACTGGACAACCAAAAGTCATGTGGATTTCAGGATGAAGATGATTATGAAGCGTTCCTCCAGGGACCAACTTGGGGAACGCCCCATGCCTGTATATGGTGTCAGGTGTTATCTTCGGAATGAAATTGAAAACCAACTGGCCAGCATGCTGATGGACGAAGGAGGAGGGGAAATATTGGAGTTGGAGGAATTGATTAGTAGTGGAATTCATGAATTTTTCTTGGTTAGAGGAACTCTCCAGAAATTGCTCCGTACGAAACCACTCCTGGAGAGAACCTTGTTCTAAAGGGATGAAGTGCATGTATCCTGCACGGAAAAATAATCCCATCATTATTGTGAGGGGAAAACATGTGGGTGGGTGTCCACTGCGCTGTTCCTTGTTGTGGTGGTAGACGATTTCCATGGACGTATTCCCCGGTTTTAACCCCATGGGATCACTGTGGATCAAAGACTTGTTAAGCCCACAAAGCTTTGGAAATGGGATGTGTCCCATCCGGGTCTGCCACCCACTATCAGGGTCTTGTTCAGAGGTATGAAATCCACCCACCTCCTTGCTATGAGCAGCGGCTGGCCAGTGTTCGACCTCACTCACAAGATCGACACCTACCAGCTTGATTACAGGTGTGTTGTTGTGCGTTCCAGCCGTCCCATGAGGTAAAACACCCCTCCTAATCCATAATCTAACATACTGATATCACGTTGACTTTTGGTATGTCAGGGTACAGAACATTACAGCCCCCCCATCAAACCATATAGGGGATATCCCATCAAAACCCAGCAAACACCAGGATACTACAGCAAGAGGCGATACCAGGAATCTCCACATGGGAGCTAAAGGCATCTCACAGCCAAAAAGCTGCTAGGAACAAAGTTCCACAGATCTACAACGTCTGAATGCAGCCAGTGCGTCAATCTGGGTTTATGCCAATCATGGGAGTGATTGATACTAGAACTGTTCATCCATCACACAGAACACACAAAAATAAAACTTTCTCTGAGAGTTGGAAACTGCACGGCGAGGTGTTGGATGGAAAGAGGGCAAGGGGTCAGTTTGGATGTAGTTTGATGTTATGACTGATGAGATAGAGACCGTACAACTGGACGCAAACTAGGATGCAGATGGGATGTAGACTGTCAGATGCAAGAATCAACATGTTTGTGACTGATGGCTAGAAGGGTATTGCAAACTTAATACGACATGGTGTACGGACTTGGGAATGGGCATAGAGAGAGGCTACACATGATGTAGATAGCTGTAGATGGATACAGATGGAGTTGTAGACGGATGCACATTAATGCAGGACTGATGCACGAGGATAGAACATAGGACTGTGCAGATGGATGTAAACTGGATGCAAGATGACATGGACTGATTAGCGGAAGCATGTAGACTGGATGCATATAGAAGTGTTAGACTGGGTGCAGATGAGGTAGACTGGGTGCAGATGGATGAGTAGACGATGCAGATGGAGGTTTGTACACATGTTGATGTCATGGGATGGATGTGTAGACTGGGATGCAGATGGGATGTAGACTGATGCAGATGGGATATAGGGACTGATCAGATGGATGTAGGAATGATGCCAGTTGTGTGAATGGCTAGACGGATGCCGATGGATAGAGACTGATTGCAAGAGTAGATGTAGACTGGAGTTGCGATGAGAGGTTAGAACTGGTATGTGCAAGTATGGATGTAGACGAGGCACAGATAGATTTAGACTGGGTGGCAGATGGATGTAGACCTGATGCACGAATTGGATGTGTAGATGGATTGCAGATGGAATAGGACTGATGCGAGGGAATGTTAGACTGGGTGCAGATGGATGGAGGACTGGTTGCAGATGGATATAGACTGGTTGCGAGAAGATGGATGTCAGGTAAACGATGGTAGACAGATGATGTAGGGACTGGTTGCAGAGTGGATATAGATGGTGCAGATGGGATATAGTACTGGTTGCAGATGGATGTACATGTATTAGGTCGGTTGTAAGCATTATAGTAGCCGAACAAAACAGCCTAATGGTTTTGAGGTCGTTGATTAAAACAGTCTGCGGGAATTCACGTCTGTGCATTAGTGAGAAAACCTTTACTGGAGATGGGTACTTACTGATGGTGGGAACACTGCGTGTGTAGGATTTTGATTTGTGAGTTACTGGGCTAGAGGTGAATATGTACTGTGAATACTTTTGCGTACATGCCTCTTCCCCATTCTCCCAGGCGTGCATCTCTCTTCTCAGAGCTAAGATTCATCTTTGATTATTTTCGCTCCCCTCCACCTTCCTAACGTAACACGTAATAATTAGCTCGTTCCCCCTCTTCGTTTGTCCTATTGTGTCATCGTTCTACTCCTTACGAGTTCAGCGGGTTCATTTCTCTGAATCTGACGAGCAACCCCAACACAATAATATCTGTATGATGTGTCCTAGCTTCCCGCTCTCATTCTCTCTCTTCTCTTTTCCCTCTCTCAACTCTCTTACCCTCCCTCTCCTCTCTGCTCACAACACACTCTGGCATTAATTAAGTTCATGTTGTATGGGTTGTTGTCCCTGCACACAGGGACGGAGGAGGATGAGAGAGAAAGACAGAAAGAAAGAGGAGAGAGAGAGAGAAGAAGAGAGGAGGAGAGAGAGGAGATTTGGAGCGTTCCAGTGCGCAAAGCAGGGCTGATATGGCCATGCCTGGAATGATTGTCTCTCCACCTAAGTCAGTCTGGACAACACGCCAAACCTATGTGGCCTCCCGAGATGTTCACAATAGAGAGAGAGAGAAGATAAAGAAGAAGAGAAGGGGTGGGGGGACAGAGAGGAAGAAAGGGAGATACACAAGCGAAATATGGAAAAAGACAGGGTTAGTCAAGAGAAGGGAGAGGCACAGAGGACAGCAGAGAAAAGGGAATAAGAGGAGAAAGTATGGACAACCAAAAGGGACGGATTTGACGCGAGAGAGAAAAATAAGAAGACAAAAGAAGCAAAGAAAGTATGAGTGGTTGAGAGAGAAACACAGAAAAGAGAGCAGAAGGAAAGGAAAGAACAAGGAGACGAGAAGAGGATGGAAGAAAGAGACCCAAGAGATCTAGAGCATACTGTTAAAGAGAACCAGGAAGTTAATATACACATCATCATCACACAATAGCTGCACCCTGAGATGGGATCTAATCCACGGAACAGCGATCTGAAGGAACGTGGGTTGTGCCAGGTGTCGTAGACACTGGGTGAACTACGTGCATAATGATTCAGATTGCAACACTCGTGACCTGCACATTGTGTGATAGTAAGACAAGGGAACGGGTCTATCTCTCTGTACCTGACTGACCAGCCAAACACCACCATTACAAGACCTCACAGCGGAGCAGTGGTGTCCTCCATGAGTCCTTCCTGTTAGTGCAGCACCATCGGCAGACGGCCGCACCACAGCAGGACTACATGCACACAGGACCGTTACTCCACGACTGGGTCCTTAAACACCACCAGTCACCGTCACAAACGACATGCCAGTGCTGTCTGTGAAACCAGACTGTCATGGAGTGACTCAGAATATTGGCAGCGGGTCATGCTTCGGTGGACGAGTCGCCGCTTATAGTCTTGGTGGAGGACGCCCAAAGAGTCCCGGTGAGTGGATATTCAGGCACCGTATGTCAGCAGCACCAAGATGAACTGGGTTTTGTCAGTTTTCACACGTATCCAGGAAGGGATATGGGTCACCCTCCACCTCTGCACCCCTTACGCACCATCGGCAGGAAAACTGGTTGTGGAGTGATTGTTAAGCTGCCCAGGGGAATGGATTATCGACAAGGACTCCATCAGGAACCTGTGTACAGCTCCCATACCGAGACGTCTGGCTGTGTTGTGGTTAGTAAACACGGCGGCCCGAGGCCACGACACTGAGAGACATGAATCTCATGTATGTGAAAGCTCAATAGAAATATGTTGCATCAAGTATCAGTCTAAATTAATCACCAGTTATTGATTCCTTGGTAACCTTATTCTTCCTTCCCCAACACATATGTCGACACCCACACACTCCTTCTGCGAGGTATACAGGTATAGAGAGATAGGAAGTGTGAGGGGGGGGTTTGGCTAAGTGCCTGCATTAACAGCAGTGAGACTCAGTGTTGGGCTGGCTGCTCTGTTAGGCGAGGTTTCCAGGCATGTGCGACACTTGACTAATACCTCCTGCCTGGACTGTTCTGCATCCCATTTCACTTACTCACAGTCTTCCCTCTCTCCTGGCTAAAGTGGCGCACGAACAACGGTTTGTCCTTCCATCTTCAGAACCCGGTAAAAGGGCCTGTATCCCACTATTGTCCCGCAAAGCGCTCCAGGAGAGCCCTATATCTCTATATATAATCTGTGACTCTGTGATGAGTTACAATATACGAAGGCCAGTCACATCCTTTCTACATGACCATCCCACGTCTCTGCCACACACATCAAGCAGCTACCACAGACAGTGAGTTACTACTGGGCCTTTAAGAACTGATATATGTCAAATGAGCTTTTGGTTTAGATTTAGAAAGTAGTCCAAGCTGAGACAACAACCTTTAAGAGCTTCAGTCTAATAGTGGCGGTGTGCCCACTAAACTGCGCAGGTGAAAACAAGGTGGGATGTAGGTGGAATGTTCTACATTAATAATATCAGAGTGGGGTTTGGGGTGAAAAAGCTCCGTTCTAGATGTAGGTCTGTGCCCAGTTGGAGAGTGTGTGAAGGCGATACACACCAGACGTCCCCTCTAAAAGACTCCCTCCCAGAAAGGTCCTACATGAGTGGTTGCTGAATACGGCTGCATGATGTCTGAGACGCTGTTTATTGATAGTGTGGAGGAAGATCTATCAGCCTTAAACTCCATTTCGGTGGAGGGATACATGCTGCAGGCGCCTGTGAGGTCAAATAGCCCCAAAGGAACTTAGTACTTCCAGGTTGTCAGATTGTCATCACCAACATTCCATACACACTCAGAAGAGACGTGTAGGTTGACTGGTGGTTTAGATAAAGCTAATAAATGTCTGGTGTGTGTTCGAGACCATGGAAGAACCTGGTCCCATCACCACTGTGAAAAACTTTGTTCTCAATTATTGAATAAATATTTATTAAATTTATATTAGCATGTAAGTAATTGTAAATATAGGGATAATAATAAGTTGTTATAAAACAAGTAATAAGGTTCATATAACATTGTAATATATTGTTATGTAATAAAGTATGTAATAATTGTTTGTAGGGACGTTATATATATTATTTTGCTGTTATATAAAAGGCAGTAGTATATAATATATATATAGAAATATTACACTTTTAATAGATGTAATGACTGTCAATAGTATGCTGTTATGTTGTTATAACATGTGATTTAATATTATGGGATGCATTATAGCATGGAATTATGTTATGGAGGATCGTAAATGTATATTGTTATAAATGCAGTTATGATGTAATAAATTACGGTATCAGTTATAAAATGTTATATAGGGATGTTATAAAGCCTAAAGCCCCTCTTCTTTCGGAAAGGTGAATGAAAGGAGTAGAACTGTTGGAAAACAGCTCTTAAAGGAAAATCTCCATCTGAAGAGCCGCTCTAGCTTGGAACAAGCAGACAGGGGACACATGGGCTAATCCCGCCAAAAAATCTCACCCTCAATTTGATAGAGCAGCTTGGAAACGGTGAGAAAACAGAATGCAGGGTGCACGTCTCCGTTCTCCCCAGGCCCTCCCGGTGTCTGTTCACGACCAAATGATAATTCTTCTCCTCCGTCCGTTAGCTCCGCAAAAGCCCGACCAGCCCAAACCAGACAAACATGAAGTTTCAGACAACGGGACTTTCATAAGGAAACTGGCCCGCCTGTGGAACTCGTAACGGCCAACCCCAAATCAACCCACAGCCTGATCTGCGCCCGGGACCTCAGAGGTGCTCGGCTTTGACTCTGGGGAATTAACATGACACAGGACTTCTCATCGGTGATGCACGACCCCAGTTCCACTGGGAGCCAAGGAGACTCCTGACTCTCGCAATCCTGTCCAAGGACAACCACTTAGGTTTAACGTACGGAGCAGGAGACATTTAATTCCCTGAAAGGCGGACACATTCTTCTGGATAGTAGCCTGAAATCGTTTTCCGGTCCACCTTCCTTAATGGTTGCACCCACTGCCAGTACGTGGGAACGGAAGTAGGAAACTGGAAATGTGCAAATACGAAACTGGCGTCATCTTAATTCCATCCTTTTCACCAAATGCTCAGTAAAATCTGAACTGTTTGATGTTTTCTTTGATCTCTTTTTTTGTGTATTATTTATTGTAACCTGAGATGACGGCTTTGCCGAATTCCGGCACAAAAACACAATGGACACTGAGCAAAGTTACGGCTGAGTACAGATGCTGTGAGGAAGAGAGGATGACTGGCGGACAGCTTCACACAGTGAACGTTTACACGACGTGGAGGAGAAAACAAAACAAAAGGACTGTATGAGCAAAAAAAAAAAAACAACTACTGACTTCAAACGGTTACAGGTAAGTATCAGGGGTCCAGGACCACCGAGGTCAGAAGAAACTCCCATCATTAGCTCCTCCTCATCTCCCTTTCAGCAATAAGGTGAAGACAACGCCAGAGCTAAAGAAAACCCCCATTAATTAACCCCCTCACCTCACCTCTTATGAGGTCAGGTCCAGCCCTTATACACCTGGTACAAACTTACACAGAGTCACCAGGGCGCTGTGCTGAAGTTGAACAGTGGGTAAAGGTCCACAGGTTGCCCCATCCCCTTAAGATCGGTCATGGAGGCACCCGACGGTATCTCATGAGCGTGAGCTCAGCCGTTACTAGGAGCAGCCACCGAGCTGCCATCATGGTCTCGCTTACTTCCTCCACTCACACAACAACCTCCAAGGTGGCTCCGAAACCGGTCGCGCCCCTCTCCACACCACACCGTGTCCACTCGCAATCATTATCAATCACCACACTTCTCCAGCCACCTCCGCGCAAGTTGTAATTCCTCTACAAAGCGTAACCCTATCGGTTCGCGTCCTTCTTACCTGGTCTGATCTCCTACCAGACTGGGCGACTCGCCATTCCTGCCGTCCAGGTCGGCATGGGCTTTTGGGGGACCGGAACGTTTTCAGATTTTGCTCCTCGGCTCGGAATCACCTCCCACAGGCTGGTTCAAGAGCAGGGTCCGGTCCTCTCTTCTGTGTTTAAATTCAAAATTCTCAGAAACTCCTGTGAAACTAACAACTGCAAGCGTCTTTGGGTTTCTGAAAAAGCACTTTATTATTATTATTATGTTTAATCCATTATTATTTAATTTTACTATTTAATATTAGCATTATTATTGAGTACTATTAATACTTATGACCCACACTATTCATCATTCATTCAGCATCAATTATTTAACCAGATTCATATCATCATAGTATTAATCATTAGTTATTATGTCAATTATTTTTTATTATTATTATTATTGTCATTATTATTATTATTATTATTATCGTTATTGTTATTATCATTATTATTGTTGCTTATGATTATTATTATTGTTGTTGTTGCTGTTAAGTATTAAAAATATGATATTTATCACTATTATTATATTATCGAGGTCGATCATCATTATCTTATTATATGTTGGTGATATTTATGATTATTATTAAAGGTAGTGAAATTCATACACAAATCACTAACACAGTGACCCTAATCACATAAATCAGGATGAGGAATCAGGTTGTAGGTGAAGTTGCTTAACTGGATTTTGCTACGGTATCATGTGCCGGGTTTACTGGTCTTAATCTCTCCCCGGCTTGGTCAGGTTTGTGCAGCTCCCAACAGAATATGAATGACCTCCACCCGATTAGAACACCTCTGGGGGATTAGAGGTGGAGACGTAGAGCCAGGCACTTCTCGTCCAACATAGGTGTGACCTCACCAATGAGTTCTGGAAAGAACGGGTCAGAAAACACCTTGAGCCGGAAAAATCATGGGGGTTCCCCATACTGAGGACGGTTTTGGCTAGCAGCATTCGTGCTTTGCCACTTTAGGGATAAGCATTTTACTGGCACAATGAAACTCTGACTGTCTGTACAGCCATTCCTAATATCCGCTCGTTCCGTTAGCCGGGATTTGGGAAGGCTGGCCGAGAAGAGGCACCAGGAGATGAGCGAGCGAGAGGGGGACGGACGTTACTGACGAGTTAGGTACTACCTCCGCTAGTTTCAGAACCATGATATTGCGTGTGAACTTCCGGCGTGTGCAGTGGGGCCTGCTGCGAGGTTTAGCACAGGCGCTAAGGGAGCTCGGCGAAGGGACTAGCTGCGTGAGTTAGGTGATATTGAGCGCCCCGATATAGCCTCAGAACGACCGTACGTCAGAAAAACCAGTGCAATTGGACTATCTACCCAGCAGTTATTAAAAAATACCCAAATTACAGGGCTTTATATATTACAGATATTCTGTGAGCTATTGTCGCTTTTGTGAAACGGCTTGTTAACCGCGGTGGGGCGATCGTCGCACGGAATACAGGGCACAGCCCCGTTGATTCAGCAGGTGTTTCCGCGGAGTTCCGCGCTGGCTGGCCTCAAGCACGCTCCACGAGGCTAGCAGGCGATGACAAGCGGCCTCGCCGGCCCCCGTTCACTTGGACAGGACTGTCACACGGGGTCACCGTGCGGCACCCCCCGGCCACCTCCATCACATACAAACGGCACTCGACTCGTCTTTCCCCCAATATCAACCACTCACTATAAACACACACGAGCCCACCCGCACCAACTCTCCACCTACCACAACGGGTGGGGTTAGCTGTGGGATGGTAAGCAGGATTCACGTTGCCAATGGATTCATATATGATTATGGAGCTTTGCACTAGGGTGGTTGGCATGTTGGAACATTCGGCCAAAACAATTCTGAGCTACCCTAGAGCTCTACCTATATTTCTATTTAACCCTATTAAACTCACACAAGAAACGGCGTATGTCTCTCCCTTTTGATAAAGTGACTTTCTCCGCAGCGCTGCGGTGTGTTAAAACCCAGCTGTAAACAATTCCGGAGCCTTTTAATTAGTTTTTAAAGTTAAGTGCTATAGCTGTTGTTAGCTCGTGTGCAAAATATAGTGTAAATAACTGAAACACTTTCCAACAAGAAATTGCACTTACTCTCTCGTTTACCGGATAGATGTTCAGCTATTAGGGGGGCTACATACACGCGACTCACAAAAGTGTCGCCATGTTGCAGAAGCCTCGATTGCCCAGTATGTTTTAACTCAGCAAAATACCGTAACGTGACGTCCCGTTCTGAATACCATAGGGTTCAATATGATGCATCCACCAAATACACGCTCTACAGCTCCAGCTCCTCTGGGAATTCTTTCCACAAGGGTGATAAGCAATGTGTTTATGGGAATTCATCCCATTCCTCCAGAAGCACCATGTGTGAGGTAAGACCACTGATGTTGGACGAGAAGGCCGGCTATCAGTCGCCGCTCCAATCCATCCCAAAAAGGTGTTCTATCGGGTGGAGGGCAGGACTCTGTGCAGGCCAGTCCAGTCCTCCACACCAGGACTCGCTCACCCATGTCTTTATGGAGCTGCTCTGTGCACTGGCGGTGCGTGTCATGTTGGAACAGGAAGGGGCCGCCCCAAACTAGTCAGAGTTCGTGGTCTGCTGACAGCATTAAGAGTTCCTCTTCACTGGTAACTTAAGGGGCGGAGCCCCAAACTCTGAAACACCACCCCCACACCCTAAGCCCCCCTCCACCCTAAAAACTTTACACTCGGCCACAGTTGCAGTCAAGACCAGTACCATTCTCATGGCAAATCCGCCAAACCCAGGTACTCGGTCCATCGGAGTACCCAGATGGAGAAGTGTGATGGTCAGTCAAGAGAAACACGCCCCATCCACCGCTATAGAGTCCAGGAGCATGAGCTTTTACACACACTGGCGGTTCAACACTCTGGCAACTGCGCTTGGTGTATGTAAGTGATTGGGTATGCAGCGGCTCGCATGGAAACCCATTCCCTGAAAGACCTCTACACACCTGTCCTGAGCTGATCTGAAGGACACATGAAGTTTGGAGTGATATGCCAACCGCTTTTTCACCAGGACAGTTCAGCACGGTGTAGGCATCTCGGTCCAAACAGCAGACATCTCATTGCATAGCGCCGGCACAAAACACAAAGGGGGCAACAACGCCATACATGAGAGACGTACTTCTGTATGGTGTAGTCTCAACCATGTGTGTCCAAGCAAGGACATGTCACAAAAACTAGAAAACAGTTTGCAAAAAATCATAATAGTTTTACAGCTGGTTGGGACTTTCTATAATTTCTTAATTTCTTTGATTCATTGTACGTATACAAGTGGCAATATAGGACTACACCCAAACATGCTTGTCGAGTAGCACGTACGGTGAAATTTAGTAAAAAATCGCCATGCTGATGTGAGCATTGCACGATCTGAGTTCACAATCATTCCTTCCAAACACACCTGCACTCCTGCACCGTCACGCACTTTTAATATGCGTTGAGGAGTTGCAGTAAACGATGACACGATAGATCGTGAGAGAGGTGTATAAGATGATTCTGAGTCATGTGATTTTAATTAGAGCCACATGATGCATTATCACCGTGCTTGTTACCAACCTGGTTGATTGATATCGTCCCCAAACTTAATGGTCCTCCAGCTGCATTTCCGGAAAAAAAAATATCTTTAAATAAATAAAAAAACATTACAAGCAGTGTTTGCCTGTTGTATACAGAGCTGGTGCATTCACAAAGCACTCAGTCACTGGCCACTTTATGGAAACACCAAAAACACATCAGGTCATAGAGTCAGTCCTCATCAGATTAGGCAAGCCCCCCATTCTAACATCAGTGGAAAAGTGACCCACCGGGACCACCACTGTCAAGGGCGGGTGTTGCACCGTTCTCAACCAAGCGTGACACTAACAGGAATGGGTACGGGAGATAATCGGAAAATCTGCCCCGCTGGAAAGCCGGAAGAAAGAAAGCCGTGCCGGAGCTTCCTTCACAACCCAGCTTCCCACCTGCATTCCACGCGCCCGGCAGGACAGCGAAGGTTGACAGCCAAGAAACGGACGACGGAATCTGGTAGACATCACCAGCAACTGGCAATCTGTTCTTGATTCTGAGTATAATAAAAAATCGGCGAGTTCCACGGTGCAGTAACACGGGGAGAGTGAGGAAAGAAAGGAAAGGGGGGGGGAAAAAGCCCAACTTGAATTTAGAGGGAGAGAAGAAATGAAGGTAGTTATAGGTGTTCGTAATATCATTTAAAGCAATAGAGGACAAGTTAATAGGCAGCTCTGATAATTATTGACATGTCACCTGAGCGCACCTCATGACAGATTTGATTAAAATGAGGTTGCCCACCTTTCCGAGCCTCGGGCCCGACACAGTGGCCGAGGAGCGAGGTGAGATGCCCTGTGAGAGGGACGAGGAACTGCAATTGCTTAGAGTATGGATAAACAACAATGTAAAGGACGCGGTGAAACCGGACGTATCCCCAGGGCGGATACAACTCCGGACACGTGTGGCAGAGCCCCAGAGGGACGTTAAGCGCCTCAGTCAGGGTACTGTATCCATAGACCAGTTACAGAGAGAGCAAACCTTCCAGTCCAAACTCCCCATTCAGCTTTAGATGCTTCACAGTAACCAAGCCCGCGTACATTAGCCACAATCCTGCACCTGTAGAACGAGAATATGAACTCAGCAAACAAGAGCAATTCCAAACACTATGGCCATAGAGTACTCAGGTCCCCCCAGCGCTCACCTTACGGTGGTCTACGAGACCGTGACGACAGTTGCTGTTGCACTAACACGGTTCCAGGACAAGAGGAAGATTCTGGATGCTGGTCTTCCTGGTGTCCCTGAGGGATAGTGTGGGTTCAAAAGCTGAGCTGTACTCAGATAGCTGAAGGGCTTGAGGAATGAGGACATATTTGGACTACTGCCTAAAGTGAGAAGGGGTCGAGATACTCGACTTCTGTAGCAAGGAATAATGAGGATCTCAGGAACTGAGGCAGCAGCTAACGGATCTTCTCCGAACCAATGTGGACGGAGAGCCTACCCGTTCACCAGTTTTCCCGTTCAGACGCTACTGGTGCCATTTCCCACCAACAATGACACAATCAGTTTGAACCGAAAAAGTTTTGTTCCCTCAGCTGGCACCAAAGAACAAGTAGGTTCTTCATCACGAACCTCGTGGGTATGACAAGTACGTCGGCTGTGTCAGTTGTTTAGGTAAAAACTGTAGGAGGGCAACAATGGCGCCCCAACCCCGTGGTCTGCTTGGTGAAGCTCTTCCTCTATGTTCTTCTTATCCCCAGCAGTTGATCGTAAAACAAACATCTGGATAAACAGCCCAAGAGCACTCGCAGGTAATCTACACACTCCGCCATATGGTACTTTATGTTTACCACCCACTGTGCAGCGCCCCCTGGTTGATGACTTTTCTCTTTTGACGTTTTTGGTGAAACACAGGCCTGTTCCCGGGAATAGGGACCAAGTTCTTATTAAAGCCTGCACGGAGGCTGGACAAGCACCTGGGTGGGCTCCTGTCAGAGAAAACGGGTCAAAAATCCGTGGATCTGGATGCTGTGGAAACACGCGCACTGTCATTCAGATATCAGGAGCAGTAGGAGCACGTGTAAAGTCAGAGACCAGAATAGATTTAATATCTCGCCAAAACGACCAACTGCAGAACTGGGAACACTCCAGAGGAAGCACAGACAGCATTCTTCTAAAACGTGTTTCCCCGGTGAAGATACCAAACGGATAACTGCAGGGAAAGGCATGTGAAATGAAATTAATAAAAGGGGTGTGGGTCTCTGACTTTGGCACAGGAGTGATATAAATTATAAGTGGCACGTAAACAGGAACGCCGCCTCTTTATACGGCCCCGGATATCAAGCAGCCCAGTTCAGAAAGCTCCTCATCCGTCAGGCAAGACCCGAGAGCCAGCTCTAGTGGAAGGAGAAAGCCATAAACAGCACAAAGTGGGATGTTGCATTTCAATAATTTCAGGAGTGAGATCTCTGCTCGCCTCAAGTATTTCTACCAAGGGAAACCAAAAAAGAAAAAAAAAATTAATCCCCTCATTCAACACCAACGGAGCCCGCACGAATTCCTAAAGACAAGGAAGCTTTCATTTGCCTCGTTATCTCCGGACTAAATTAGAAACTCACGCACTGAGAATGACATGGCAGAAGAGGGGACAGACACATCAAAAGAGCCCAGACGACACGAGGGAATGAGCGTCTCCACTTCGGCAAAAACGACATGACGGCTGTTTGATGGTAAGAACCCTGTTTATTAACAAATATCAAACAAAGGTATGGAATTCCTCCATGTCCTTTTCCCACACGTCAGCAGGAAAAAACCATTCCCCAAACCAGAATCAGAGATAAAAATATGAAACACACAAATTAAACTCGCTATTACAACTCACAACTCTCACGGCCCCCCAGTAAACACCCACCCCTCCGATACCGGTGAGACGCCGCACACGGAGAGCCGGGAACGGCTTTCTGCTCTTGCATAATAAAGTGTTTAGTTCTCCAGGGATAAGCAGAGAGCGGGTCGTTTATGCCGATACAGTACAGGAGACATGTCAGCAGAAAAACAAATCGTAGAACAAATTTCCTGTAAGCGACGCACAAGTCTGGCAGGACCTAGCGATCCGTGGATATTAAGCAAGAGCCTACTGACTACGGTTCTACCAAAGACCTTCGAACTGAAGGCGAACTCCACGAAGCTTTCAAAATTCCTCTGGAGACCTGAACAGTTAAAGGTCACTCAGGATTGGTCTGGTGCGGAAAACGCTATGATCTAGAGTCAGAGAAACTGATCCAGTGTTGGAGATGGAAGCAGACTGTCCCCTCTTAAAAGCTCCATTCACATAAAAGGAGTAGATCCGAATAAAGTGAGCTGTAGAGGTTCCTAATGGAGTCTCGTGATAATCCATCCCATGCAGCTTGAACCATACATCACACAGTTCCTGAAGGTGTGCGGTAGGGGTGGAAGGGGAGGCGGACACCAGGTCTTCTGGGAGTGTAAACAGACCGTCCATCTTGGTGCTGACCTAAGGTGACTCCACACACGGATTCGTTTGGGAGTCTCCACACAAGACTCTTAAAAGTGGAGAATCTTCACTGAAGATGACCCGGTTCCATTCTGCGTCACTCAATGACAGTCTGTACGACAACCAACTGCATCTTGTGACGGGGAGTGAAGTGGTTGTTAAGGTGCAGTCGTCCGTACGGTCTGTGTGGCATGTAGTCCTGCGGGTGTCAAGCAGTTGTCTTGCCAAATTGGTGCGCACAAGCAGGGAGGGGACTCATGTTTGAGGACACCAATGGCTCACGGACTGTCTTATTTATACGCCATACTGAAGACTGGACAGGACTTCTGAGTGTAGCTAATAATAAAATTGATCATATCAGGTCTATAAATTTATCAATTCAGTTAGATCCGGTAGACTTATACCCCTTAAACGACCCTTTGCACATCCCACCAATCCCTATCGTGGCGATCCTACTTTTACCGGGAGCACCACACAGCACGGTGAGGGGAAATCTGGAAAAATCTTCTTCCATTCCATTTCCATGAAACCACCTACTCCCTTCCAACTCACTGCACCCGCACCCTCATTCCACTAACTTTAAAAGTTATTTAGTTGCGTCCCCTTAAAATACCAAAATCCTATACACAACTTCCTCCTTTTCAACGATCTTAA
>JAMWET010006797.1:0-30000 GCA_024036415.1 Prochilodus magdalenae
TATGGATAGTGTGTCTGTTTTTGGGAAACAGTTTTTCTTGATGCTTTGTTACCTTGCTTAATATAGCATATAATAGAACATCCTTCACTGTGATTTTCTATCATTTTTTATTTTCTTTTGCAATTAAAAAACAAAAACCTACAGTCATTTTAGCTTTTTGGCCCATTTTTGGTTTTTTTTATATGCTTATGATAGTCCTTCTGTCCCTTTGTCTGTACGAGTATGTTCAGATATGTTATTTTAAAAATGTCTTTGAATTAGATTTTAAAGTCGTGTGCCATGTATCATTATTTTATCAGCCAAAAAATAATACAACGCTGAAATGATCAAACATGGTAGAAGAAAATGAGCATCTGGAGAGTGACCTTGAGCTCAATTCAGGTCGTATTTAAAGATTTGTTCAAAATAAAATGTCCAGTATTAATAAGCTCACCAGAAAAAACACAAGTTACTCATGGCTGTAAATTTCATTTCATTATGCTAGAAATCCATCAAATTGAATCCCCAAGTTAAATAACTTGTTGAAATCTTTGTTTGATACATTATTTTCAGATCAGTACGCCACACCAGTCTCTGTGCCAGCACACGGCTTTAGCTCTGAACTGGCCACGTCTCCAGGTAGGTTTCCAAAGGAACATTTTAACCTTCAAATTACAGACTAGATCAGAACAGTAGAAGTTCTATACAAAACTCTTATTATGAGTTTTATTTAAAAAACAATAAAAATTCATTAAAAAAAAGGCTAAAATAAGAGGTAGGTTTCCAGAATCTGCTCATTGACTAAAACTGTTTGTAGTTTGGTTCTGACAAAAAATAATTAATGAAAAATGTATTCATGAACAAATTATTAAAAGTGTTGAAAACTTCGTATATGAAATTTTACCTAGAATGTTTATTTTTCAGATGTAAGCATGACCACGTCAATAACACCTGTGCCAATTAACCCTGAAATGTCCACCTCTCCAAGTAGGTTTAAAAGACAGAATCGTTCAGTATTGGGGAGGCTCACAGTAGCACATCATACATTACTTTCTGTTACACGTTGGCAGTTACTCTATCATTATGTATCATATATTTAAATTAATTACAATTAAATTACATTTACAATTAAGAATTTCTTGATTTTGAATTGGAGTCATGCTGGGGAAAACAAATTACTTCCAGCAAAATAACACATCAGCTGTGTTTTTTGTACTGTAATTTTAATGTTAGTTTTGTTACGTATGTGACTGAATAAATAACTCATATTTAAAGCGTGTTGAAAACAAAACTGTCAGCTGGAAATTTCACTTCAGTGTGCTGGAAATCCTACTGATGATGTCACTGATTATAGGTCCTCTGCATTGTATAATGTGCTTGCTTAATACAACAGTATGGGGCCCTCATAACTTGATATGTTTATTAGAAGCTTGATACCTATATGGATAATTCTATCTGAAGGCCTGGCCAAACTCACATGAGATTTAGAAGAGACCACTAACACTGCATTTCACTTGCTCTGAAGTCATTTAAAATCTTCTCTATGGATAAAATGTGTACATGTTTTATGGGAAAATATTATTTATTGAATGACTTTGTTACCTGTGCATTTACATAAAGCAATATAAAAATAGAAACATCCTCCACATGTGAATTTTCTATCATTTTTAATTTTCTTTTTCTAATTAAAAACAAAAACCTATCAGTCAATTTTAAGCATTTTGGCCCAATTATGTTTAAGCTTATGATAGTGCTTCTGTCCCTACAGTGTTCAGATGATTAGTTTAAAAATGTCTTTGAATTAGATTTTAAAGTCGTGTTCATTATTTAAATTCAGCAAAAATAATACAACAAAATGATCAACATGTAGAAAACTGACCTGAGAGTGACCTGAGCTCATTTCAGGTCGTATTTAAAGATTGTTCAAAATAAAATGTCCAGTATTAATAAGCTCACCAGAAAAACACAATTACTCAGCTGTAAATTTCATTTCATTATGCTAGAAATCCATCAAATTGAATCCCCAAGTTAAATAACTTGTTGAAATCTTTGTTTGATACATTATTTTCAGATCAGTACGCCACACCAGTCTCTGTGCCAGCACACGGCTTTAGCTCTGAACTGGCCACGTCTCCAGGTAGGTTTCCAAAGGAACATTTTAACCTTCAAATTACAGACTAGATCAGAACAGTAGAAGTTCTATACAAAACTCTTATTATGAGTTTTATTTAAAAAACAATAAAAATTCATTTTAAAAAAGGCTAAAATAAGAGGTAGGTTTCCAGAATCTGCTCATGGACTAAAACTGTTTGTAGTTTGGTTCTGACAAAAAATAATTAATGAAAAATGTATTCATGAACAAATTATTAAAAGTGTTGAAAACTTCGTATATGAAATTTACCTAAATGTTATTTTTCAGATGTAAGCATGACCACGTCAATAACGCCAGTGCTAATTAACCCTGAAATGTCCACCTCTTCAAGTAGGTTTAAAAGACAGAATCGTTCAGTATTGTGGAGGCTCACTGTAGCACATCATACATTACTTTCTGTTACACGTTGGCAGTTACTCTATCATTATGTATCATATATTTAAATTAATTACAATTAAATTACATTTACAATTAAGAATTTCTTGATTTTGAATTGGAGTCATGCTGGGGAAAACAAATTACTTCCAGCAAAATAACACATCAGCTTTGTTTTTTGTACTGTAATTTTAATGTTAGTTTTGTTACGTATGTGACTGAATAAATAACTCATATTTAAAGCGTGTTGAAAACAAAACTGTCAGCTGGAAATTTCACTTCAGTGTGCTGGAAATCCTACTGATGATGTCACTGATAATAGGTCCTCTGCATTGTATAATGTGCTTGCTTAATACAACAGTATGGGGCCCTCATAACTTGATATGTTTATTAGAAGCTTGATACCTATATGGATAATTCTATCTGAAGGCCTGGCCAAACTCACATGAGATTTAGAAGAGACCACTAACACTGCATTTCACTTGCTCTAAAGTCATTTAAAATCTTCTCTATGGATAAAATGTGTACATGTTTTATGGGAAAATATTATTTATTAAATGACTTTGTTACCTGTACATTTCAATAAATCAATATAAAAATAGAAACATCCTCCACATGTGAATTTTCTATCATTTTTAATTTTCTTTTTCTAATTAAAAATAAAAACCTATCAGTCAATTTTAAGCACACGGCTTTAGCTCTGAACTGGCCACGGCTCCAGGTAGGTTTCCAAAGGAACATTTTAACCTTCAAATTACAGACTAGATCAGAACTGTAGAAGTTCTACACAAAACTCTTATTGTTATGAGTTTTATTTAAAAAAATCATTTAAAAAAAGGCTAAAATAAGAGGTAGGTTTCCAGAATCTGCTTATTGACTAAAATTGTTTGTAGTTTGGTTCTGACAAAAAATAATAAATGAACAATTGATTCATGAACAAATCATTAAAAGAGTTGAAAATTTCGTATAGGAGAGAAACCTAAATTTACCTAAATGTTATTTTTCGGATGTAAGCATGACCACGTCAGTAACACCTGTGCCGATTAACCCTGAAATGTCCACCCCTCCAAGTAGGTTTAAAAGACAGATTAGTTCAGTATTGTAGAGGCTCACAGTAGCACATCATACATTACTTTCTGTTACACGTTGGCAGTTACTCTATCATTAATGTAGCATTTATATAAATAGCTGTTATTAAACAGTAATAACACTATGCTGTTGTTGCTTCTGGCTGTTTTTATGCTGGACTGTCTTGTTTTAGGAATATATTCTGGGACTACCAATACTGCCACAGCAGTTACAATTAATTATTTCAGAACTTTGACACACAGGGAACCCAATTACACACAAATAAAACACATCATAACATCATAGAGGGCCCTTAACTTTTGTCTGAGAATCTCATTTATTTAAAGGTGTAGCGCTGCACTGAAGTGCAGCATATTTAAAAACTCAACAAATATGAATTAAACAGAAACCTGGTAGAAATGTGATCAGAGCAGAAAAGACTAAATCCCGATCAAACCTACCTAAAATCAGTGTGGGAGTGGTCTTATATGCTAATAATGTGCTTGATTGACATGTTCAACACTGCTAAACTACAACCTGTTACGCCACCCGGGCAGAACTGACAAGCAAAGTTTAAGGTCATGAAGTTTACAACCTAAATATGACTTTTGTTATAAACACTAATGTCTATGTTTAAGAAAGCTGTTGTATTTATAGTAGTAAGTAAAAGTGCCTCTGGTCAAACTGTAGGTTTACTTGATGTTCTAAGTACAAATAAGAAAGGAAGTTTACACTCTTTAAATGAACCTCAGTTATGTTAAAGCTAGGTGTCCAAAACTTTACAGTTTGGAGCGAGACCACAGACCCTCTGTAATTAAACTGAAAAAGGAATAATATACCTTCTTGATTGAAATGAAAAATTTAGAAGTCAGGTGTTAGTCTAATTGAATTGGTTGTGGCAGTTCAAAGTACATCTAAATTTGAAAAGTGAAGGGAACGAGGTACAAATAACACTGCTGTGAAGAGGTCATAGTTGTACTACTACTACTATACTGCACACTACAATAGTTTGTACTGTATACTGCACACTGACCCCTGTGTGTAGCACACAGTAAAGGAACAAGTTCTGACCTACAGTGTAGTATACTAATACAGTCACATGACCAGTTACCTCACATTTACCTTAGATTAGACATTTACTGTATCCACAGTTTAGTGTTGCTGCTCAGTTCACCTAAAATACAGTTGCCTAGTTGTTAGCTTCATTTTCACAAACATGAGTCATTCCATAATTGTCTAATAGTGTACAGTATATAAGGTATCATATTTTCTCAGTAGTGCACATATGTAGATATTCATAAATGCATATTATTGGGTATTTACAAATCTCTGGGCTTCTTTCACCATTGCACTGTATGATTCTCTCTTATAATTTATTCAGTTTTATTTTCATTTTAGTTTATTTTTATTTTTATTTAGATAAACATTTAACAGTCTGTTTAAATTATATGTCATGCATGTGAGACCTCACCAGGACAAATTCCCTTGCATGTGTAGCAGTAAGAAATAAAAAGTGATTCTTCTTATGGAGAGGACACATTTATTAATATACTTATCTCTTCAGTAGTGTCAATCAGGACTCCCAGTGATGATCCTTGCTACAACTACACTTCCCTGGATCAGCCCTGGAGAGCCACTAATGCAACTGAACTACAGATCTGTGACAGTAACTTCATCTGGACTGGCTGGTACCGGCTGCTGTACTATGGGATGAACATCCGTATGCCAGAGAGCTGCGTTAATGTATCCACATGTGGTACAGATGCTCCTCTGTGGCTGAATGGATCTCACCCTCAGATACAGGATGGAATAGTCACTCGTGGGGTCTGTGGGATATCGGGAAGTAATTGCTGTTACTACAGATCATCCCCAATTCAAGTCAAAGCCTGTCCAGGAAATTACTACATCTATGAGTTTGTCAGGCCGACTGTCTGTACTTTAGCTTACTGTGCAGGTACTCTGTTGCTTGTATTCACAGGTTCCAACTTACTCCCAATTATTAGGCTTTCATGTTGTTCTAAAGTTTCACTTTTCTTTTTTTTTTTTTTTTTGGAAGATGTGACAACCATCGTTCAGACCAATGTCCTGCCAACTGCAACTAGTGATTCTGCATCAACTACTGGCAAGTGATCTCTCAATAATGAGCTTATTTCAGTTATTCCTCATTTATTTTTGCCATATATATCCAGAAAATGTATTCAGTTGACAGATTACTCTAGGGTTAGGGTTAGGGTCTAGCTGCAAGGTTTAAGATATCAGCTGTGGGTCAGGATGTTTATTTAAATAGGATAATGCTTAATGAAGGAGCAGATAGCTCCACAATAGCTTGGAGAATATCCTGTTCTATAATACTCTGGGTATATTGTAGTATATGATTCTCCCATAGAAAAATTGTTTGTTTCAAATCATTCTCTTTATACCGCAGGTGCTCAAACAAACACCAGTTTTGACCCCTGTAATGTCTACAGTGTTCTTGATCAGAGCTGGAGATCAGTTTATGTTAAAATTCGTAGTTATGATGACACTCTAGTTGAATGGAGCGGCTGGTATCGACTGAAACTTCAGGGGAAAAATGCTCAGATTCCTGAATCCGACTGGTGTGTGAGTTACATGACCTGTGGTGGTTACACTCCACTATTGCTTGGTGGATCACACCCTCTACCACAGGATGGCATCGCCACCCGGGACATCTATGGATCCTATGGTTATGTGATTGACAGCAGACAATGCAATTCCCAAAGGTCAAACCCAATCCAAGTCAAAGCGTGCCCAGGAAATTACTATGTCTACAAACTCATCAAACCAGCTGTTTCACTTCCGGTTCCCTCATATTGTGCAGGTACGTTCTGCATTTTACTAATAGCTGATCAGTTTCTGAATTTTGCTTGCTCCGTGCTGCTGTAATATTCATATTCATATTATATTTTGGATTTCTGTTTTTGTATGGTGTGGTGTATTCGGAGTTGAAATGGGCAACATTATAGACCAGGATTCCACAACTCCGGTTCTGGCGGTCTAGCACAGTTTGGTAGTTTCCTCCTTAAGAACACCTGATTCAGCTTGTCTGTTTATTTCTTTACTGGACTTGAGTCTGTTTTAGACCCCTATTTTAGACCCCTGTTGTAGATCATTGCTACACCACTGTTGAAAAATAGTTTTGCACTGTCACAAGCATGGCTCTCAGGCATTGCGACCAAAGTCTTCTTTAGCTTACCCCAACATTCAGGTAGATTTTAAAAACCAACAAGAAACAGCCCAAGTTGTCAGAGATACCACATCTGTTACGATGTGGTAGCTCTGACAATTGTGAAGCTCCTGAAGTTTGCAGATGACACCTCTGCTGATGGGTTCTCCACCATCTCATCTGTGGTATCCCATCTTGCTATGACAGGCAGTCACAGTGTTTTTGTGTCTCAGTGGAGTTTCCCAGGCCATTAACCTCCTATACAAGGACCCTTCTCACATCCCTCTGCTTGACACTGTACACTGTAATGTACATAATCACAGTGCATACCATAAACCAACCATTATAAGCAATTTTCCTACTCAATGTATTCAGTGCATAAGGATATAACAATTAACTACTGGGTTTTATTGCACATATAAAAATAGAAACACACTACTGAGTTTTGTTGAACATATTAGAACTACACTGTGTTCCAAATTATTATGCAAAAAGCGTTTAGGAGTGATAAGGTAAGAATTTTTTGTTTGTCAGTTAAACCCATTGATGGTGATGTGTGTTAGGGCTCTTTATATCACTGAAAGCAATTGCAGACACCTGTGCTAATTAGTTTGGCAGGTGTGTCCAATTAAAGGCAAGACTACTTAAGAAGGCTGTCCCACATTATTAAGCAGCCTACATTTTTAGCCAAAATGGGAAAGAAAAAGGATGTGTCGGCTGCTGAGAAGCAACAAATTGTGAAGTGTTTAGGTCAAGGCATGACTACAAGCAACATTGCCAAGAAACTTCATCGTGATCTGGCTGCTATGGGCATAAAAGGGGACAAACTTATGGTGTGGCCCCCATGCTCCCCTGATCTCAACCCCATTGAGAACCTCTGGAGCATCATCAGAAGGAGTGTCTATGATGGCGGGAGGGTTCAGAAGCTCCTTTCGAACAAGGGGTCCTATGTGCAAATGTAACATCACCTAGAATAAAGTTTTGACTTGAAAACTGTTTGATTTCAGTTTGTAATAACCTGCTAATGCTTATAATTTCACAAATGACCATTTTTTTGTTCTTTATAAAAATGAAAAGGTTGAAAACTCTGCTGTGAATAATAATTTGGAACATGCATTTTGAGTGTTTTATTTTTTTTAAATATACTGTTATCATTGGCAGTTGGTTCAAAAACCTTTCAATTGTACTCTAATAGTTGATGACTGGAAAATTACAATGACTGCAATTCCTATAGGCAATTTTGGAAAATCTGAGAAAATATTACTTGCATAATAATTTGGAACACAGTGTAGTCTACTGAGTTTAATTGCACATAATAGAAATAGAAATAGACTACTATGTTTAATTGCACATCATAGAAATAGAAATTGTCTACTGAGTTTAATTGCACATAGTAGAAATATACTACTGAGTTTTATTGCACATAGTAGAAATAGAAATAGGCTACTGGGCTTTTAATGCACATAGTAGAAATAGAAATAGGCTACTGAGTTGTATTGCACATAGTAGAAATAGAAATAGAATACTGGGATTTATTGCACATAGTAGAAATAGACTACTGAGTTTTATTGCACATAGTAGAAATAGAAATAGGCTACTGAGTTTTGTTGCACATAGTAGAATAGAAAAAGACTACTGGGATTTATTGCACCTAGTAGAAATAGAAATAGTCTACTGAGTTTGATTGCATATAGTAGAAATAGAAATAGATTACTGGAATTTATTGCACATAGAAGAAATACATTTATATTTACATTTAAGGCATTTAGCAGACGCTCTTATCCAGAGCGACTTACAACTGTGCTTAGTGTTCCGTTGGATAATATTCCAGCTAGTAGTAAGTTTAGAGCCTAAAACTCACTACGAGCTCAGACACTGCCCGAACAGGGGCCAGTGCTGGTACCTAGAGATTAATACACAGACATAAAGCAAGTAAACCATTACCTGGCAACCCCAGCCCAGTGCTCATTCCTATAGAGGAGAAAAGGTCCCGGATTACTGGGTTTTATTGCACATAGTAGAACTAGACATAGATTACTGGGATTTATTGCACATAGTAGAACTAGAAATAGACTACTGAGTTTTATTGCACATAGTAGAAATAGAAACAGACTATTGAGTTTTATTGCACATAGTAGAATAGAAAAGGACTACTGGGATTTATTGCACATAGAAGAAATAGAAATAGACTACTCTAGAAATAGACTACTGAGGGCAGCAGCTGTTATATAGTCTGACAGTGGCTGGAACTTATTCCAATGTACATTCTATAAGATGTTTAATTCTCTTATCTGCGTACATTCTATATTACCGTACAAAGACCAATTTGTATCTTCATTGTAATTGATTTTTATTTTATGTAATTTACACCTTCACACATTGTGTGAACATTTTGTAATGATTAGACCAACAGAAATGTCCCAAAATTACAAAAATAAAAATTTCAATTTTCACTGACTTGCATTCAAATTAAATTTTTCTCTTCCTACTGTAAAACTGCCATTTTGGAAATAAGTGCTTTTCTTTGGGTAGCACCAATATTTGTACTCCAGTACTTGGTTATATCTGTATTTGTCTGACATTGCACATACTTTTGGTTTTTTTTGCACATAGTAAAAATAAAAATAGGTTACTGAGTTTAATTGCACATAGTAGAAATAGAAATAGACAACTGGGTTTTTATTGCACATAGTAGTATAGAAATAGATTACTGGGATTTATTGCACATAGTAGAAATAGAAATAGACTACTGAGTTTTATTGCAGATAGTAGAAATAAAAATAGGTTACTGAGTTTAATTGCACATTGTAGAAATAGAAATAGGCTGCCGGGTTTTTATTGCACATAGTAGTATAGAAATAGATTACTGGGATTTATGGCATATAGTAGAATAGAAATAAACTACTGAGGGCAGCAGCTGTTATACAGTCTGACAGTGGCCGGAAGGAAGGATCCGCATATTTGCACTGTTAACTTATTCCAGTGTACACATTCTATAACATATTTAATTCTCTTATCTGCATACATTCTATATTACAGTACAAATACCAATGTGTATATCCATTGTAGTTGATTTTTACTTTTTTATTTATTTATTCCTTTACACATTGTGTGAACATCTCGTAATAATTAGACCAACAGGAACATCCCAAACTAACTTACTTACAGCTACTGTAAAGTTGCCATTTTGGAAATGGTTTTTCTTTGGGCAGCACCAATATATGTACTCCAGTACTTGGTTATATCTGTATTTATCTCACATTGCACATACTTTTGGTTACTTTTTGTGTACTGTCTTTTATGTTTAAAAATATTATTATAACTTTAAATATTTTTCTATTTCTTTCACTGCATTTACTTTTATGTTGACCCCTTGCACCAAGAGGATTTCCTTGTACTTTTGGTACATGGTGAATAATAATTCTGATTCTAAACAAACTTTACAATCCTTACTGAACTACATAAATGCTGTCTGGCAACTCCACAATATTTAAAGTCATGGTTGTGAGTAAAGAAATGTATGCCAGTAAGTAAACCATCCTTTTGTAGTTTGCTTTAACAAAGTATTGGTTTATAGGGAGTTTCTTACATAAAACTTGATTCCTGTTCACAGGCTTTTTCATGTTTTCCCATTCAGCTGTTTATGGTCCAGCTGTTCTGCAGCTGTTCAGCCATTATGGTACCTTAGGCCTTAAAACGGCTGCTCTGTTTAAGATGGAACAGGACAATCTGAATACTTTTACATTGCTCTGCTGCAGCCGCCATGTGTTTTAAGCTTGCACTGTATAGGATCAACTGGTAACGGGAGACAAAATTAAGTATTTATGATTTGAATTGGAACTTTGTAGAAATCGATAATGGAATGATAAGTAACTTATTCAAAAATATGAGTTGATTTACAGTACAAAACTGCGCCAGCATTATCAATTATGTTGAGCAATCACAACAGCCCAAATTTACATACAAAGAGGGAAATTAAATTAATTCTAGTTTTGATTCTGATCATTTCAGCTGCACAACCTGTGAATGATTACTGGTCAAAATCACTGTATAACATTATACGTATAACACATCAGGGTATAAAGGAATTACTAACATGTGCTAAAGCATACACACACTGAAGAATGATGTATCAATAACACTCTTCAATTTTTTTCATATTTATTTTTTCAGTAGTGTCATTCAGGACTCCCAGTTACGATCCTTGCTACCTCCACACTTCTCTGGATCAGCCCTGGAGAGCCACTAATGCAACTGGACTACAGATCTGTGACAGTGACTTCATCTGGACTGGCTGGTACCGGCTGCTGTACTATGGGATGAACATCCGTATGCCAGAGAGCTGTGTTACCAGATCCACATGTGGTACTAATATCCCTCTGTGGCTGAATGGAACTCACCCTCACATACAGGATGGAATAGTCACTCGTAGAGTCTGTGGGAGATCAGGAAGTGACTGCTGTAAGTACAGATCCACCCCAATTCAAGTCAAAGCATGTCCAGGAGACTACTACGTCTATGAGTTTGTCGACCCAAGCTTCTGTAACTCAACCTACTGTGCAGGTATTCTGTTGCTATTGTCCACATTTTACCAATCTAGCTGTAATTATTAGGTCTTCATATTTCTTCTGATATTTTCTTTATGATATGCAGATGTGATGACCATCTCAACCACCGCTGCCCCAACCACGGTGGCCACTGATTCAACACTAAATATAAACAATAGTAGGTGTTCAAAGGACCTTTTATTAATACATTATTTTAACCATTTAATCATTTTTAAATCTGTTTTATGTGCTGGAGCTTATCGCAACACTCTCTGGACAGGTTACTACTATTATTAATATTATCTAAATAAATAAATAACAATAAGTTAGTCAGCATCCAAAAGGGTAAACTGCTGTCCTGCTGGACGTAGCCTTTAGAAAATGGGATGGGTACACTGTGGTCAGAAAGGGACGGACATTGCCATCAACAATACTTAGGTAGGCTGGAAGATTTAAACAATGCTCAGTTGGTATTAATGGCCACAAAGTCAGTTCGAACCAGCATCAACATGGGTGTCTCTAGGCACTGCCTCAGATACAGTGTGAAAAGTAAAATACCCGACTGGTCCAATCTGACCTCAGAGTTGTAAGCTAATCATATCAGATCTGGAGGAGGGTCTCTGGTTATATTTACTTTAAAGTTATTTGGAACACTGCACTACATAATGTGAAACCAGTTATGTGACATCAGTAAAAATATGTACATTTAATATGTAATAAATGTTTTATTTTTTAATGAATAGCACTCCCTGGTGGCCAGATCATATAGAACTTGACTGAATGTGAGAAAATAACTACATAGACACACCAAGTTTCTTGATGATTGGTTATGTGATTAATAAACCTTTCAAATGCCTGGTTTGGCTAATGGGAATCACAGCATTTGTGAAATTAAGTCATCTTTAGAAATTTACTTAACATGTCTTATAGTCAACACTTGCAAAATTGCACTTTGACGGTTGCTGAGAGACACCAATGTAACATTTGTAGTGCCCCCATTGATGTAAATCCACCAACATGGACCTCAGAATCTAGTCCTAAACCAATATTTGGATTGAAGCATTTTTGAGTTACAAATATTGTTTTATTAATTATATATATATATTTTCAGAAGTATTTATTTGCATATGGCAGCCATATTGTTTTATAAAAGTCGACATGTTCTTGATAACTATTGAGGTTCAGGGTCTGGAGGATTTTTGAAAAATCTTTTAGCATAAACCCTAAAACTAGTTTGCAACAGTAGCATTCACAGATTTGTTTGTACCAAAGTAGAGGGAAATGCATTTTGTCTGTCAAAAGTTTCCTTTAGAAGTTTGCAATAGGGCCCCCTTAAGAAGTTTGCAATAGTGCCCCCTTAAGACCAGTTGGGTTAATGTCTTGCGCTTGAGTAGCAAGTGGGAATTCATACCTGTTGACCACATTTCATGTCTGAATGAAACAAAATACCCGGTGATGGACTGGCGAGTTGTTCAGGGGGTTTCTACAGTTGATGGTTATGCTATATATATATATATATATATATATATATATATATATATATATATATATATATATATATATATATATATATATATATATATATATATATATATATATATATGTATATTATAGATGGAAAAATCATTAGGGGTAAAAACGTTTAAAAACAAACAGTTGTGTCCTATAGCAGCCATGCTAGCATTGGCAGTCAAGTAGGTGTTTAGTGACATGGTACTTTACATTGGTCCTGTTCTGGGTATGTAGAGGTGTCTGCTTTTCTCGATATTGTTTGTTTCTAATCATTCTCTTTTCACTGCAGGTGCTCAAACAAACACCAGTTTTGACCCCTGTAATGTCTACAGTGTTCTTGATCAGAGCCGGAGATCAGTTTACATGAATATTCGTAGTTATGATGACACTCTAGTTGAATGGAGCGGCTGGTATCGACTGAAACTTCAGGGAAAAAGTGCTCAGATTCCTGAATCCGACTGGTGTGTGAGTTACATGACCTGCGGTGGTTACACTCCACTATTGCTTGGTGGATCACACCCTCTCCCACAGGATGGCATTGTCACTCGGGACATCTATGGATCCTATGGTTATGTGATTGACAGCAGACAATGCAATTCCCAAAGATCAAACCCAATCCAAGTCAAAGCTTGCTCAGGAAATTACTATGTCTACAAACTCGTTAAACCAGCTGTTTCACTTCCGGTTCCCTCATATTGTGCAGGTACGTACTGCGGTTTATTAATATCTGATCAGCATTTTAACCTCCTCAGACCCCAGCGTTCTCATATGAGGACATTACATTTCTGCTTTTCTGCACCATGATACTTTTAAAAATGATGACCCTTTGGCCTCATATATAGACATTGTAAAGGAAGTTGTTTTGACAAAAAACAAAGACAACGTTTAGTTTTTATACTTGTTAGGTCCTACTAATCACAAATAGCTAGGAGAAATTAAAATTGCACACCAAGCAAGTCCGGGTCTCAGGAGGTTAAGATGAAATTTGCTTGTTGAAAAATTAAAAATGCAGCTCTAATCGAACATCAATGCAGCCCAAACATGCAGACAGTGTACATCCACCAGCCAAAACATTAAAACCACCTCCTTGTATCTACACTCACTATCGATACTACCAGCTATCCTGAGCATATAGGAGTGGTGGTCCTGTGTGGGTCCTGAACATTAAAGAACAGAGTAATACAGTATACAGGGAAACAGATGGACTACAGTCTGGAACTAGAGTGATCCTATAGGGTCAGTGGAGCTCATACATCGGATGAAGAGTGTATGAAGTGAGGATGAACTGAGGAAGTTTGAATGTTATGGCTGATCGCTGTACATTGTTCTAAAACACACATATATTATTGTTCGCTTTTTCTGTTGCCCCTCCCCAACTCAATTCAGCTTTGATATCTTTAGGAAACATTGCATAACATTGCATAAAGATTAAAGTTCTCTGTTTTAAAATTTAATATTTGATCATTTGGTACAGTGTCATTTCTTTCTTTATCTACATCCTTTCTCTTTCTGTTTTTCTTTCCTGTTTTGAGATGGTCAGGTCATCATGTAGTGTCAGCAAGTGAATTAAACATGACGATAAAGTACTTTTGTCAAGCAGATTATGGGTTTACGACATTTACCTATTTTATATTATATTCATATTTTTATCTGTTTTCATTACAGTTGCTTTAAACACAAATTATGATCCTTGCAATAACTACACCTCTCTGAACCAACCCTGGAGAGCCATTAATGAGACTGGAGGGTCCAATTGTGACAGCAACGTTATCTGGACTGGCTGGTACCGGTTGCAGTATAACGGGATGAACATCCGTATGCCAGAGAGCTGTGTAAATAGATCGAGATGTGGTACTAATATCACTCTGTGGCTGAATGGATCTCACCCTCAAATAGAGGATGGAATAGTCACTCGTCGGGTCTGTGGGAAGTCAGGAAGTGACTGCTGTTACTACACATCCTTCCCAATTCAAGTCAAAGCATGTACAGGAGACTACTATGTCTATGAGTTTGTCAAGCCATCTATGTGGTGCAGTGCAGCTTACTGTGCAGGTAAGTCCATTTCTGATTATAAGCTGTAGTGTTTTGGTAAATGTCAGAAACTCTGGTTCTTCAAGTGGTTCCATTCCAGCTTCTTGAAACTTTGGTGCAGTTCAGTGAACCAGCCTGCATTTGTTTCAGGAACATTCTAAGAAACATCGAACCATATGTCGTCAAGGTCACTGGCCCTCCATTGGTGCTGCACAGCGTTAATAACGAAATGGTTTGTAAAAAGTGCGGACCAGGTGATAAGGAGACTTCCACGGACCACCAGGTGTCGCCATTTTTACCCTCTTGTGCTCAACAACTGACACATTCTTTTGTGGGTTCCAAACTTGTTTATTTTTGGGGGAAAGGAGCCGAGCGGTTCAGATTTGGTGTGCCAAACCAGCACTGAACCAGTTCCATGTTGGTGGAAAAGGGCTAACAGTATTTATACTGGCTCTGGCAACATACTTCTGCCCACTGGTTTCATCAGTTGGATGGGACTCATGTACAGTGGTCATAGAGTGCTTAGGACCACAGTGCCTCCTCTGGCATTAGCAAGGTCATTACAAAAACAGAGCATCAGGAGCTTTATGGCATTCATTTCCAGGACATTTTACATTTGTATCCTTCCAACTTTGTGGGAACAGTTTGGGGAAGAACTTTTCCTGTTCTATTAGACGGACTGTGTCACAATGCACAAAGCAACGTGCATGAATACATGGTTGGATGAGTCTGGTCCACTCAGAGCCCTGACCTCAAACCCATGGAACATCTTAGCAATGAACTAGAAAGGAGATTCCGAGCCAGGCCCTCTCGTCCAACATCAGTGCCTGAGATCACAAATGCTTTCCTGGATAAATGGGCTAACGTTCCCAGAGACAGCTTTGCTAGAGGGGTAGAATCTGTTATGGCTGCAAAGGGGGAGACCAAATTCATATTAATGCATATGAGTTTAGAACAGGATGTCATAAAAGCATAACAGGTGTCCCAAAACTAGTGTTTGTGATATTTAGGTTTGCTCTATATCAAGAAGGTGTTAACTTATTTTTGTCAAATGATGAAAATGTGTAATTTGACATGGGGTGTCTTTTTAGAGAGCTGTACAGTCAATATACTCACTCTATGCATTTATTGTCTGCTGTGTTTATGATGTGTGGATTAAGTAGCATTACAAAAATCATTTCAAGGGTTGAAAATAATGTTTTAATCTTTTTCATGCAGAAACAGTGTAAATTCTTTTGTAAAATATTAATAATAATATATAGATTATATCCAGTGCAATAGTTTTGATTTTATTCCCTGTTTTCAGATCCGGGCACCATCATATCCGTCACTGCAGCACCATCAACAACTGTTAGCCCTTATCTGAACACAAGTTCAAGTAGGTTACATGAGGGGTTCTCAATTCTTTTCACTTTTCGATACTTTACAAATTAGATCAGATGTATACATTTAGATATATAATAATAAGTGGCTGTTGTTAAACAAGATCTCGTTGCTAAACACCAGTTTGTTTTGTTTCAGGTGCAGCTCCTGCAACAGGTACTATTTTACCAGCTTCCTTTTTTCCAGCTTTAATCAGTTTCATGTGACTCAGTGATGAGATCCCGGTTCAAACAAAGAGCTGCTGTACATACAGTACAGTATATATTTATGAGAATGGGATTTACATGCTGATTCAGAAATAGGTGGTTAAATCAGTATTATTCATTAATATTATCTATAATAACAAAAATATAAGATAGAACAGAGATACAAAGAATATTTAGAAATAGAGTTTAAAAAATAAGAATGGAATGCAATTAAAATATATAATTAATATACATTAACATGCAGAAACATTATTTTGTAAAATATTAATAATTAATAGATTATATCCAATTTAACAGTTTTGATTTTATTCCTTTTTCAGATCTGAGCACCAACACATCCCTCACTGCAGCGTTATCAATGGCTGTTAGCACTAACCTGAACATGAGTTCAAGTGGGTTACACAAGGGGTTCTCAATTTTTTTCAATTTTCATTGATTTACAAATTAGATCAGATGTATAAATTTGAACACGATCTTGTTGTTGAACACCGACTTGTTTTGTTTTAGGTGCAGCTCCAGCAACAGGTACTATTTTACCAGCTTCCTTTTTTCCAGCTTTAATTAGTTTCATGTGACTCAGTGATGAGATCCTGGTTCAAACAAAGAGCTGCTGTTACTGTGCATACAGTACAGTATATATTTATGAGAATGGGATCTACATGCTGATTCAGAAATAGGTGATCAAATCAAATTAAAGTTTATTTGTCATATACACTTGTCTATATGTATTTGCTGTACACAGTACAGCTAACAGTGAAATGCTTTGACAAGTGTCTGTCATTTGTCATTAAAAAACAGCTTACATTATTTTGTCAAACATTAATGATTAATAAATTGTAATTTTTGAGTTTATAGAGTCACATTATAGCATGTGTGCCCTGCTATATTGGAACAGTTATAAATATTAATAATTATTGAGAGATTTGCTGTAATGTTGTTGGAGGTTCATAACCATGATTTCAGTATTCAGAATTAGTCAGAACTATGTGCTTATTGTCTGCTGTGTTTATGAAGGTGTTTATGATAGCGTGGGTTAAATAGTGTTACATAAATATTTAAAGATAACCTTGTTAACCTTGAGCATGCAAAAATACTTTTTTTAACACTACATTCTTTAGTAAAATATGAATAATATATAGATTACATCCAAACGAGTTCAAGTAGGTTGCTTACAGACTAGATCACAGTACAACTTGACCAGTGTTATTATCCATACACATCCATAAATAAATAATAAAGAAAGGGAAAACTTATAATAGTTTATAGTGTCAGAATGAACTGTCTATTAGGCCATGATTGCAGAGGTAAAGCCAGGATTGCAGGGGTAAGGTCGTGATTGCAGGGGTAAGGCCGTGATTGCAGGGTTAAGGTTGTGATTGCAGGGGTACGGCCATGATTGCAGGGTTAAGGTGGTGATTGCGGGGTAAGGCTGTGATTGCAGGGGTAAGGCCGTGATTGCAGGGTTAAGGTTGTGATTGCAGGGTAAGGCTGTGATTGCAGGGGTAAAGTGAGGATTGTAGGGATAAGTTTGTGATTGCAGGGGTGAAGTCATGGAGGTGAATTTTTTTTTGTAAACTTTCTCTTGCTCCTACCATCACATTAGTTCCTACAACATCATTGGTGACAGTAAGCTCCACACTGACCACAGCTTCAAGTAAGTGATAACAGTGATTCTCTGAAGTCTTTCAGTCATTCACAGACTAGATCAGATGTCATAGGTATCATAGCAACTATGAATAATTAGCTGTTGTGAAATTAAAATGTATGTAATGGATGACAGACAGGCTTTTAGGTTTGTTTTATTTTGTCATTGGCTTTGTATTTTAGGTACAAGTGGTGAAACTCCTACTGCTGAGACTGCAGGTATATTTAAGGTTTCATTCTCTACACTCATGAAGTTTGCAGGGGTAAGGCCGTGATTGCAGGGGTAAGGCCGTGATTGCAGGGGTAAGGTCGTGATTGCAGGGGAAAGGTTATGATTGCAGGGGTAAGGTTGTGATTGCAGGGCTAAGGCCGTGATTGCAGTGGTAATTCCGTGATTGCAGGGGTAAGGTCGTGATCGTAGGGGGTAAGGCCATGATTGCAGGGGTAAGGTCGTAAATGCAGGGGTAAGGTTGTGATTGCAGAGGTAAGGTTGTGATTCAAGGGTAAGGATGTGATTGCAGGGGTAAGGTCGTGATTGTAGGGGGTAAGGCCATGATTGCAGGGGTAAGGTCGTGATTGCAGGGTTAAGGCTATGATTGCAGGGGTAAGGTCGTGATTGCAGTAGTAAGGCTATAATTGCAGAGGTAAGGTCGTGATTGCAGGGGTAGGTTGTAATTGCAGGGGTAAGGCTATGATCGCAGGGGTAAGGCCGTGATTGCAGAGGTATGGCTATAATTACAGGGGTAAGGCTATGCTTACAGGGGTAAGGTTGTGATTGCAGGGGTACGGTCATGATTGCAGGGGTAAGGTCGTGATTGCAGGGTTAAGGTCATGATTGCAGGAGTAAGGCTATGATTGCAGAGGTAAGGTTGTGATTGCAGGGGTAAGGCCATGATTGCATGGCTAAGGTCGTGATTGCAGGGGTAAGGCTATGATTGCAGGGGTAAGGTTGTGATTGCAGGGCTAAGGCCATGATTGCAGTGGTAATTCCGTGATTGCAGGGGTAAGGTCATGATTGCAGGGGAAAGGTCTTGATTGCAGGGGTAAGGTTGTGATTGCAGGGCTAAGGCCGTGATTGCAGTGGTAATTCCGTGATTGCGGGGGTAAGGTCGTGATTGCAGGGGTAAGGTTGTGATTGCAGGGGTAAGGTTGTGATTGCAGGGGTAAGTTCGTAAATGCAGGGGTAAGGTTGTGATTGCAGGGGTAAGTTCGTAAATGCAGGGGTAAGGTTGTGATTGCAGGGGTAGGTTGTAATTGCAGGGGTAAGGCTATGATCGCAGGGGTAAGGCCGTGATTGCAGAGGTATGGCTATGATTACAGGGGTAAGGCTATGATTACAGGGGTAAGGTTGTAAATGCAGGGGTAAGGCTATGATTGCAGAGGTAAGGTTGTGATTGCAGGGGTAAGGTCGTAAATGCAGGGGTAAGGCTATGATTGCAGAGGTAAGGTTGTGATTGCAGGGGTAAGGTCGTAAATGCAGGGGTAAGGCTGTGATTGCATGGCTAAGGTCGTGATTGCAGGGGGAAAGGCTATGATTGCAGGGGTAAAGCCAGGGTTGTAGGAGTAAGGCTGTGATTGCAGGGGTAAGGTCATGATTACAGGGGTAAATTTGTGATTTCGGGGGTAAGGCCGTGATTGCAGGGGAAATTCTATGATTGCAGAGGTAATGTCCAGGATGCAGGGGTAAGGCTATAATTGCAGGGGTATGACTATGATTGCAGGGGTAAGGTCGTGATTGCAGGGGTACGGCCGTGATTGCAGGGGTACGGCCATGATTGCAGGGGTAAGGCCGTGATTGCAGGGGTAAGGCCGTGATTGCAGGGGTACGGCCATGATTGCAGGGGTAAGGCCGTGATTGCAGGGGTAAGGTTGTGATTGCAGGGGTACGTCTATGACTGCAGGGGTAAGGCCGTGATTGCAGGGGTAAGGTTGTGATTACAGGGGTAAATTTATGCTTGCAGGGGTAAGGTTGTGATTGCACGGGTAAGGTTGTGATTGCAGGGGTATGGCTATGACTGCAGGGGTAAGGCCAGGATTGTAGGGTTAAGTTTCTGATTGCAAGGGTGAAGTCATGGAGGTGATTTTTTTATTTTTTTACTTTCTCTTACTCCTACCTTCACATTAGTTCCTACAACATCATTGGTGACAGTAAGCTCCACACTGACCACAGCTTCAAGTAAGTTAAAACAGTGATTTTCTGAAGTCTTTCAGTACTTTACAGACTAGATTAGATGTCATAGGTATCATAGCAACTATGAATAATTATAATTTGCGTTTGTGAAATCAATATATATGTAATGGATGACAGACAGGCTTTTAGGTTCACTTTATTTTGTCATTGGCTTCTTATTTTAGGTACAAGTGCTGAAACTCCTACTGCTGAGACTGCAGGTACAATTACGCTTTCATTCTCTACTCTCATGAATTTTGCGGGGGTAAGGTCTTGATTGCAGGGGTAAGGCCATGATTGTAGGTGTAAGGTCTTGATTGCAGGTGTAAGGTCTTGATTGCAGGGGTAAGGCCTTGATTGCAGGGGTAAGGCCGTGATTGCAGGGGTAATGTCTTGATTGCGGGGGTAAGGTCGTGATTGCAGGGGTAAGGCTATGATTGCAGGGGTAAGGTCATAAATGCAGGGGTAAGGTTGTTATTGCAGGGGTAAGGCTGTGATTGCAGGGGCAATGTCGTGATTGCAGGGGTAAGGCCATGATTGCAGGGGTAAGGTCGTGGTTGCAGGGGTAAGGTTGTGATTGCAGGGGACGTTCTATGATTGCAGAGGTAATGTCCTGATTGCAGTGGTAAGGCTATAATTGCAGGGGTAAGGCCGTGATTGCAGGGGTATGACTATGATTGCAGGGTTAAGGTCTTGATTGCAGGGTTATGGCCGTGATTGCAGGGGTAAGGCCGTGATTGCAGGGGTACTGCTGTGAATGCAGGGGTAAGGCCGTGATTGCAGGGGTAAGGTTGTGATTGCAGGGGTAAGGCTGTGATTGCAGGGGTAAGGCTATGATTGCAGGGGTAAGGCCGTGATTGCAGGGGTAAGGCCGTGATTGCAGGGGTAAGGCCGTGATTGCAGGGGTAAGGCCGTGATTGCAGGGGTAAGGTCGTGATTGCAGGGGTACGGCTATGACTGCAGGGGTAAGGCCGTGATTGCAGGGGTAAGGCTATGATTGCAGGGGTAAGGTTGTGATTACAGGGGTAAAGTTATGCTTGCAGGGGTAAGGTCGTGATTGCAGGGGTACGGCTATGACTGCAGGGGTAAGGCCAGGATTATAGGGTTACGTTTGTGATTGCAGGGGTGAAGTCATGGAGTTGATTTTTTTTTTTACTTTCTCTTTCTCCTACCTTCACAATAGTCCCTACAACATCATTGGTGACAGTAAGCTCCACACTGACCACAGCTTCAAGTAAGTTACAACAGTGATTATCTGAAGTCTTTCAGAACTTTACAGACTAGATCAGATGTCATAGGTATCATGGCAACTATGAATAATTTTAATTAGCTGTTGTGAAGTCAATATATATGTAATGGATGACAGACAGGCTTTTAGGTTTGCTTTATTTTGACATTGGCTTCTTATTTTAGGTACAAGTGGTGAAACTCCTACTGCTGAGACTGCAGGTACATTTTCTCTTTTATTTTCTACTCTCATGAAGTTTGCAGGGGTAGCGTTAGTAAAAGTGAAGTTGTGTGGGGTTTTTTTTGTCTGTTTTATTTCCTGCTTTCAGGTGTGAGCAGCATTCCTTTAGACACTGAAACAACATGGGTGACAGTAACCACCAGACAAACCACTTCAAGTAGGTTACAATAGTTATTCTCAAAAATTAAAACCTTTAGTACCTCACAGACTAGATCAGATGGATGTCATTGATGTCATAACAATGTGGAATAATTATATCTGGCTTTTGAGTAAAATCAGGCTTTTAGTGTCATTTCATTTACACATCAACAAATATAATACCTTATTAAGTATGTTAGCTGTTGTAGAAGTATTAAGCCTTCATATTGAAAAATGTAAAGTTGTTACATGAATTCCACCCTTGGACATGCAAGGTGCTCCGCTTGGACCAAGTTTGCAGAGGTAGGGTGGGTGAAGGTGAAGTGTTCTTCTTTTTTTTAAACTTTTTTATTCTCTGCATTCAGATGTGAGCACCATCACATCAGTTCCTACAACATCACTGATGAACATTGGCACCAAACCGACTGCAACTTCAAGTAGGTTTTGATGGTGATTTAAATTTAAATAATTCGGTACAAAATAGATCAGATGTCATAGACAACATAACAGTATGAAGTAATTATAACCGTTCAAAGTAAACAACAGCACACAGGCTTTCAGTGTTGTATTATTCAGATGTTGGCCTGTCTCTTATTTTAGCTACAACTGGAGGAATTCCTACTACTAAGATGACATGTACATTTACATCTGCATTTTCAACTTTTAAATTCATTTTTATTTTTCAACTTTTCTGAACTTCATTTAATACAGTGCTGTCCTGGTCCAGGCACATAGTTGCAGTCAGTATTTATGAGAATTGGATCTGTATGCTATTTTTAGAATTTATTTTAAAGTAGTAGCTTGTACATCATTTCCCTGAATTCCTAAAGTAATGTTGTTACATGGCCCCCACCATGATCAGGGATGCTGCCTTGGAGTTGCATCGCTATATTGTCGCTGTCCACTGAAAAACAATTTTTGCACTTTGACGAAGGATGCAGTTTCTGCATAGAAACATAAAACAGTGAGCATCAGTAGTTTTTATACTGTGATGAAAACATTAACATGGAAAGAAAGGATGTAACCTGCAGCTCGAAGTGATTGTTCCTTTCCCTTGTAGGATTGTATTTTGGTGTATGATTTGTTCCTCAGTCAATGATTCGCAGTGGATTTATTTCAGACGCTTGGTGGCGTGTGAGCACACGTGCATATAATGTGGTACCGCGAAATAAGAGGTTCAAGCACCACACATTTTAACGGAAGAGGTTTTTAGTTATTGATTGTTTGATTTACTGTTTTATTTATTTATCCCAGTAGTTTAGATGAAACTTTGGTGGAACGTTTTTTCTGAGCGTGCTGTGAAATAAAACGTGTTATTTACAAATAGATCTCTTGAAATTCTTTCAGTTGCTACTTTAGCCTACAGTCGCTGTGAAGCTGTAACAAGTGTTTTTGAGGCGGAACCGTAAGTTTGAGTAAGACCAATGATGTTCGTGTTTAGATGTGATTTGATGCACACAGTCGTAAAGCTTAGTTCTGCAGGGTTTTACACACAGTGAGGGATTTGGAGAGAGAATTTTACTTTTGATCAAATCATGTCGTAATTCTGTCAGTAACACTGTGGCGCTGTTGCTGCGGCACAGCTGTTTTCATTTGTAATTCGCTCTGAAATGACGTGACCGGGCTCCGAATATGGTCCGGAATTATAACTAGCCGTATCTGCTGCACGCTGGTCTCGCATTACGGCCATACCCCCCTTAGAACGCCCGATCTTGTCTGATCTCGGAAGCTAAGCAGGTCGGGGCCTGGTTCAGAAGTACTTGGATGGGAGGACCACCTGGGTCAAATCCAGGTGCTGTAAGACTTTGAACAAGAACACTCTGAAGCTCTCAGATTTACTTTTTTTCGCTTGTTTCTCAGGTTTCTTCTTCACTCATTATTATGGAACTTTTCACGAACGTGTTAGGGTGACTACACACTAGAATGTTTTGACACACACAAACACAAAAAAAAAGTCTTATTCAAATTGCTTTTGTCTATAATGGCTCTACCACTCCTGAAAACACCGACATTCTTGTCAGAACCACGGAAGCTAAGCTCTTGGGCCTGGTTAGAAAATGTGATGCAAATTCCCTGGGAATACGGGGTGCTGTAAGCTTTTTGATCGAGTACCCACTTTTACCCTGCTTTTTTATGTACTCCTTTCCTTTTTACTTTCTTGTTAATTTCTTTGTCCGTCACAGGATGTCCCGAGTCTTTCATTACAACTGTTACTGTAGCGATTGTGCAAGGTGACAAAGGGCTCTGCTATTGTTTAATTAGTCCGACAAACTGGCCGGCCCTTATCCCTGTCAACTAGTGTTTTTTCTCAAGTGTCATTTCTGTGAAACGTCAGTGCATTATTTTTCTGGGCTGTTTCCTGAATTGCAAATAAAACAACTGATCACATGTGATGCAAAATAATGGCCAGGGATAGCCGCGGCGTTGATTATTTGATTGACTGATTGATGCAGTTCCTGCAGTAGTTTAGAACAAAACAGTGAGATCAGTAGTTTTATACTGTGAGTGAAACACTTTAACATGGAAAAGAAAGGATGTAAACTGCAGCTTCGAAGTGATTGTTCCTTTCCCCTTGTAGGATGTATTTTGGTGGTATGATTTGTTCCTCAGTAAAAATGATTCGCACAGTGATTTTATTTCAGACGCTTGGTGGCGATGGTGATCCACTTGCATATAAGCTTTTTCACTCTGAAGCTCTCACTTTTTTTTTCGCTCCTCATTTTCTTCTTCACTCATTATTAGGAACTTTTCACACGGTGGGCCTACACACTTGAATGTTTTGACACACACAAACACAAAAAAAAAAGTCTTATTCAAAGGGCTTTTGTCGCTTATGGTTGCCTTTTTTCTTTATTTACTCCTTTTTACTTTCTTGTTTCGTACAGGATTTCCAGAGTCTTTCATTACAAATGTTACTGTATCGATTGTGTAAGGTGACAAAGGGCTCTGGTATTTGTTTAATTAGTCGACAAACTGGCCGGCCTTATCCCTTCAACTAGGTGTTTTTTCTCAAAGTGTCATTTCTGTGAAACGTCAGTGATTATTCTGGGCTGTTCCTGAATTGCAAATAAACATTGATCACATGTGATGCAAATAATGGCCAGGGATAGCCGCGCGTTTCTTTGACGAAGGATGCAGTTCCTGCATAGAAACATAACAGTGAGATCAGTAGTTTTATACTGTGATGAACACTTTAACATGGAAAGAAAGGATGTAAGCTCGAAGTGATTGTTCCTTTCCCTTGTAGGATGTATTTTGGTGTATGATTTGTTCCTCAGTCAATGATTCGCAGTGATTTATTTCAGACGCTTGGTGGCGATGGTGAGCACACGTGCATATATTGAGGTACCGCGAAAGAAGAGGTGCATGCCCCACACATGTTAACGGCAGAGGTTTTAAGTTATTGATTGTTTGATTGACTGATTTATTTATTTATCCCAGTAGTTTAGATGAAAGTTGGTGGAACGTTTTTTTCTGAGCGTGCTGTGAAATAAAACGTGTAAATGACAAAGATATCTCTGGACATTCTTTCAGTTGCTACTTAAGCCTACAGTCTGTGAAGCTGTAACAAGTGTTTGAGGCGGACCGTAAGTTTGAGTAAGACCAATGATGTTCGTGTTTAGATGTGATTTGATGCACACAGTCGTAAAGCTTAGCTGCAGGGTTTTACACACAGTGAGGGCTTTGGAGCGAGAACTTTACTTTTGATCAAAACATGTCGCTCTGTCAGTAACCTGTGGCGCTGTTGCGGCGGCACAGCTGTTTTAATTTTGTAATTCGCTCTGAATGAGTGACCGCTCCTGGTTCCGAATTATAACTAGCCGTATCTGCACGCTGCTTCTCGCTTACGGCCATACCACCCTGAGAACGCCCGATCTCGTCTGATCTCGGAAGCTAAGCAGGGTCGGGCCTGGTTAGTACTTGGATGGGAGACCGCCTGGGAATACCAGGTGCTGTAAGCTTTTTCACTCTGAAGCTCTCACTTTTTTTTTCGCTCCTCATTTTCTTCTTCACTCATTATTAGGAACTTTTCACACGGTGGGCCTACACACTTTAATTTTTTGACACACACAACAAAAAAAAAAAAAAAAAAAGTCTTATTCAAAGGGCTTTTGTCGCTTATGGCTCTACCACCCTGAAAACACCGCATCTTGTCAGACCACGGAAGCTAAGCAGTCTTGGGCCTGGTTAGAACTTGGATGAAAATCCACCTGGGAATGCCAGGTGCTGGTGCTGTGCTGTAAGCTTTGTTTGATCCGAAGTACCCACTTTTGCCTTTTTTCTTTATTTACTCCTTTTTACTTTCTTGTTTCGTACAGGATTTCCAGAGTCTTTCATTACAAATGTTACTGTATCGATTGTGTAAGGTGACAAAGGGCTCTGGTATTTGTTTAATTAGTCGACAAACTGGCCGGCCTTATCCCTTCAACTAGGTGTTTTTTCTCAAAGTGTCATTTCTGTGAAACGTCAGTGATTATTCTGGGCTGTTCCTGAATTGCAAATAAACATTGATCACATGTGATGCAAATAATGGCCAGGGATAGCCGCGCGTTTCTTTGACGAAGGATGCAGTTCCTGCATAGAAACATAACAGTGAGATCAGTAGTTTTATACTGTGATGAACACTTTAACATGGAAAGAAAGGATGTAACCTGCAGCTCGAAGTGATTGTTCCTTTCCCTTGTAGGATGTATTTTGGTGTATGATTTGTTCCTCAGTCAATGATTCGCAGTGATTTATTTCAGACGCTTGGTGGCGATGGTGAGCACACGTGCATATATTGAGGTACCGCGAAAGAAGAGGTGCACGCCCCACACATGTTAACGGCAGAGGTTTTAAGTTATTGATTGTTTGATTGACTGATTTATTTATTTATCCCAGTAGTTTAGATGAAACTTGGTGGAACGTTTTTTTCTGAGCGTGCTGTGAAATAAAACGTGTAAATGACAAAGATATCTCTGGACATTCTTTCAGTTGCTACTTAAGCCTACAGTCTGTGAAGCTGTAACAAGTGTTTGAGGCGGACCGTAAGTTTGAGTAAGACCAATGATGTTCGTGTTTAGATGTGATTTGATGCACACAGTCGTAAAGCTTAGCTGCAGGGTTTTACACACAGTGAGGGCTTTGGAGCGAGAACTTTACTTTTGATCAAAACATGTCGCTCTGTCAGTAACCTGTGGCGCTGTTGCGGCGGCACAGCTGTTTTAATTTTGTAATTCGCTCTGAATGAGTGACCGCTCCTGGTTCCGAATTATAACTAGCCGTATCTGCACGCTGTCTCTCGCTTACGGCCATACCACCCTGAGAACGCCCGATCTCGTCTGATCTCGGAAGCTAAGCAGGGTCGGGCCTGGTTAGTACTTGGATGGGAGACCGCCTGGGAATACCAGGTGCTGTAAGCTTTTTCACTCTGAAGCTCTCACTTTTTTTTTCGCTCCTCATTTTCTTCTTCACTCATTATTAGGAACTTTTCACACGGTGGGCCTACACACTTGAATGTTTTGACACACACAAACACAAAAAAAAAAGTCTTATTCAAAGGGCTTTTGTCGCTTATGGCTCTACCACCCTGAAAACACCGCATCTTGTCAGACCACGGAAGCTAAGCAGTCTTGGGCCTGGTTAGAACTTGGATGAAAATCCACCTGGGAATACCAGGTGCTGCTGTGTTTTTTTTTGTTTGATCCGAAGTACCCACTTTTGCCTTTTTTCTTTATTTACTCCTTTTCCAGAGTCTTTATTGTTTCGTACAGGATTTCCAGAGTCTTTCATTACAAATGTTACTGTATCGATTGTGTAAGGTGACAAAGGGCTCTGGTATTTGTTTAATTAGTCGACAAACTGGCCGGCCTTATCCCTTCAACTAGGTGTTTTTTCTCAAAGTGTCATTTCTGTGAAACGTCAGTGATTATTCTGGGCTGTTCCTGAATTGCAAATAAACATTGATCACATGTGATGCAAATAATGGCCAGGGATAGCCGCGCGTTTCTTTGACGAAGGATGCAGTTCCTGCATAGAAACATAACAGTGAGATCAGTAGTTTTATACTGTGATGAACACTTTAACATGGAAAGAAAGGATGTAACCTGCAGCTCGAAGTGATTGTTCCTTTCCCTTGTAGGATGTATTTTGGTGTATGATTTGTTCCTCAGTCAATGATTCGCAGTGATTTTTTTTTTTTCAGACGTTTGGTGGCGATGGTTGATGGTGAGCACACGTGCATAGAGGTGAGGTACCGCGAAAGAAGAGGTTTTTTTGCCCCACACATGTTAACGGCAGAGGTTTTAAATTATTGATTATTTTGATTTGATTGATTGATTTATTTATTAATCCAAGTAGTATAAATGAAAAGTTGGTGGAACGTTTTTTTTTTTTCTGAGCGTGCTGTGAAATAAAACGTGTAAATGACAAAGATATCTCTGGACATTCTTTCAGTTGCTACTTAAGCCTACAGTCTGTGAAGCTGTAACAAGTGTTTGAGGCGGACCGTAAGTTTGAGTAAGACCAATGATGTTCGTGTTTAGATGTGATTCCATGCACACAGTCGTAAAGCTTAGCTGCAGGGTTTTACACACAGTGAGGGCTTTGGAGCGAGAACTTTACTTTTGATCAAAACATGTCGCTCTGTCAGTAACCTGTGGCGCTGTTGCGGCGGCACAGCTGTTTTAATTTTGTAATTCGCTCTGAATGAGTGACCGCTCCTGGTTCCGAATTATAACTAGCCGTATCTGCACGCTGTCTCTCGCTTACGGCCATACCACCCTGAGAACGCCCGATCTCGTCTGATCTCGGAAGCTAAGCAGGGTCGGGCCTGGTTAGTACTTGGATGGGAGACCGCCTGGGAATACCAGGTGCTGTAAGCTTTTTCACTCTGAAGCTCTCACTTTTTTTTTCGCTCCTCATTTTCTTCTTCACTCATTATTAGGAACTTTTCACACGGTGGGCCTACACACTTGAATGTTTTGACACACACAAACACACAAAAAAAAAAGTCTTATTCAAAGGGCTTTTGTCGCTTATGGCTCCACCACCCTGAAAACACCGCATCTTGTCAGACCACGGAAGCTAAGCAGTCTTGGGCCTGGTTAGAACTTGGATGAAAATCCACCTGGGAATACCAGGTGCTGTAAGCTTTGTTTGATCCGAAGTACCCACTTTTGCCTTTTTTCTTTATTTACTCCTTTTTACTTTCTTGTTTCGTACAGGATTTCCAGAGTCTTTCATTACAAATGTTACTGTATCGATTGTGTAAGGTGACAAAGGGCTCTGGTATTTGTTTAATTAGTCGACAAACTGGCCGGCCTTATCCCTTCAACTAGGTGTTTTTTTCTCAAAGTGTCATTTCTGTGAAACGTCAGTGATTATTCTGGGCTGTTCCTGAATTGCAAATAAACATTGATCACATGTGATGCAAATAATGGCCAGGGATAGCCGCGCGTTTCTTTGACGAAGGATGCAGTTCCTGCATAGAAACATAACAGTGAGATCAGTAGTTTTATACTGTGATGAACACTTTAACATGGAAAGAAAGGATGTAACCTGCAGCTCGAAGTGATTGTTCCTTTCCCTTGTAGGATGTATTTTGGTGTATGATTTGTTCCTCAGTCAATGATTCGCAGTGATTTATTTCAGACGCTTGGTGGCGATGGTGCATATATTGCACACGTGCATATATTGAGGTACCGCGAAAGAAGAGGTGCAGAGGTGCATGCCCCACACATGTTTAACGGCAGAGGTTTTAATTTATTTATTTGATCCAGTAGTGATTTTTTGATTGAATGATTTATTTATTTATCCCAGTAGTTTAGATGAAAGTTGGTGGAACGTTTTTTTCTAAGCGTGCTGTGAAATAAACTGTGTAAATGACAAAGATATCTCCGGACATTCTTTCAGTTGCTACTTAAGCCTACAGTCTGTGAAGCTGTAACAAGTGTTTGAGGCGGACCGCAAGTTTGAGTAAGACCAATGATGTTCGTGTTTAGATGTGATTTGATGCACACAGTCGTAAAGCTTAGCTGCAGGGTTTTACACACAGTGAGGGCTTTGGAGCGAGAACTTTACTTTTGATCAAAACATGTCGCTCTGTCAGTAACCTGTGGCGCTGTTGCGGCGGCACAGCTGTTTTAATTTTGTAATTCGCTCT